>CM054946.1:177464-222852 GCA_029168755.2 Tillandsia fasciculata | reverse complement strand
AACCTGTCCCAGACTCAAGCCTCAACTACACTATCCCAAACCCTGCTCAAACCGAGCAACATATATCCGAATGCGAAGGAGAATAGTGAAACATGGTTTCTCCTAAGTCAAGTCCCAAAGATAGTGTAGCAATAAATAGTAGTCCATCTAGATGTCCAAATAAGCATGCAAAGGTTCGCATTTAAAAACAGAAGAAAGTATTGAATATTTATTTAGAAAAAGATGGTTTTATGATAAGACTTTAGCATGCGATGATATGTTACAGCATATGTCCAACAACAGTGTCCCAGTTTATCATAAATGAGCTGTCATATTATTTGTGGGGTTTACTTATGCATTTCATGATTAAAAGTACCGATTATCAGTTTAAAGTCGGGAGTCTCTAATACTCCTAGTGAGATAGTCAGAAATGAGGTAAGCAACAACCACCCACCTCGAAAAGCATGCACAACACACCAAGAAAATACCCGCTGTCCTCTAAGCACACCGTCAGCTGAAACAGTATCCTACAACATCACATAAGTGTACACGATGTAAAAACTACAAGTCTCAAAACAGATTTGCTGTTTTTATAATCAGCACGCAAAATGAGGAATTTCACCTCTGTCCAGAGCTCCTAAAATCCCAGAAAAATCACGGTTGCGTTCCTCGCGAAAAGTAGCCCAAAATCGACTTTTGAATCGCCTCGATCTGATATTCCTACGCTGAGAAACAATTCGTCGAAGTCGCCGCTGTCCAAAAACCCAAACAGCAAAAGAGGGGGGTCAAAACACCTCGGGAATCATGCCAAGAAATCTGAATCCAGAGAAACGACCAACACGGAAAACGAAGCCCTACCTCTTAGGAACACACTGGCGAAGAAATCGTCGAAAAAGGACTCCTGTACTGCGCAGGGGACTCCTCAGACTGAAATGTGACGATAACGGGCCAAGATTGGGGGAAAAATTAGGCACACTATAAAATCCGGATCGCCGCTGTCGAACTTCCAGAAAATCTGGGAACGCACCACGAGGTAGAAAATACAGTGAGGAACAACTTTGCTATAGTGCACTTTCTCTCTTTCTCTCTCTAGCTCTCGGAAAATGGAAGAAAAGAGGGGAGGGGAAGGCCTATTTATAGGCCCAAAAATCTTTTGGGAAAATGACCTTTGTGTCCCTGGTTTCGGGCGGCTACAGTGCACTCGGCCCTCTTTCGGGCGGCTACAGTGTGGCCCGGCCCAAGGATTTCCCGGCGCGCACAGTGCGGCCCGGCCCAGCCCGGCCCGCACACAGGATCCAGCAGCGTCCGACCGTCCGTCCGACCCGGCCCAGGGCCCGCCACGTGTCCGCCAAACAGGCGGCAGCCGTGCGGCCCAACGGGAATGCGCCACGTGTCCCCCGTGATTGGCGGCGCAGTGGGCGCGCCAGCCAATGGCGTGGCGACACGTGGCCCCGCCCGACACGGCTGTCGGCGGCCGCCGCCGCCACGTGCGCCCATGTGCGCCCATGTGCGCGTACGGCCGCCGCCGCGCGGTGTTGCGTGCGCCACGCGCACATGGACCAGCCAATCCGGGGCCGCCACGTGGCGCGCCCCAGTCCACCGTACACCGCGCCCCCCTCCGCGCCTGCCCGGCCTGCCCGCGCTGCCCGCGCACCCTCCCGTGCGCCGCGCGCCTTGCACCGGCCCAACCGCGTGCCGCCACGTGGCCCGCCGGTCCACCGTGCACCGGCGGCCCTTTCCGTGGACCGGGAGGCATGCGCCGGCCCAATCAGAGGCCGCCACGTGTCCCCGGCCGGTCCACAGCTCCCCCCATGCACCATTTTGCGCAGAAAACTTTCGGGGGTCCGTTTTTGGGCATCCGGACTCCAAAATAAATAAGTAAATAGCCGTTTTCAAGCGTTTTTCCGCGCTGAATCCAAATACTTCCTCCGTTTGGCCCAAAGCCTTCTCTAAAATTCGGCAAATACCTCCGAAGGCCAAACCAACAGTAAATGCCACACTGTGTCCATCCGAAGCATCCCTTTGATGCACTGTGGGCCTAATACACCAATGATAGGTGTTTCACACCAAAGATTCACAGGAAAAACTATACGGAATCCTGGACCACTACATATTCATTGAGGAGAAACATCAGGTACACCTAGCCACACACTTCCTGGAGAAGGACGCCGAGACCTGGTGGCGTCGTGTTTGTCCAGCGGGACCGCCGGGAGTACCGTTATTGACTTGGGCAGAGTTTCGTGCTTTGCTGCTCGGGGTCTATTTTCCCGACAGTGCAAAGCAGAAAGTAGAAGGGGATTTGCGACGACTGCAGTAGGGGAGTCGGCCCCTTCGGGACTACATCCTTGAGTTTCAGCGGCTGTTGAGCAACGTGCCCCATGTTGCCCGGGATGAGGCCCAAAGAGTTGAGCTATTTGAGAGAGGTCTGCATCAGGATATATATCCCCTTGTACACTCGCATAGAGCGCTGACTTTGGATGCAGCTATTGAGCACGCTCAGTGGGTTGATCGAGGATCCGTGGTTATGTCAGAGCGGGGGATTGTGCCAGAGACTAGTTCTGGAGAGAAGCGTCCGGCGCCATCAGATTTTGGCCAGTCGAGCAGGCCGAGACCACCCTAATTCTAGCCTCGAGGTCGTGGGGCTCAGGGGAGGCAGAGATCAGGGGGTTCCCGGCCGCCTAGACAGCAGCAGGAGCAGCAGCAGCAGAGGCGCACTGGTGGATGTGTTATTTGCGGCGGACCCCACACACCTCCACAGTGTGATCAGCGGCAGGGCTGGTGTTACCGTTGTGGGCAGGCAGAGCACAGAGCATGGTCTTGTCCTAGAGCTGGGTCGCCAGTACCATCGATAGCTTCGACTCCTCCTCCGCCCTTGCAGACGGGTGGAGCTTCGACTGGTTACGGCCAGGGGGTGTAGAAGACCGGGATTTCGGATGACGCACCGACCTCGCAAGATGGCATGTTCGAGAGGAAAATTGCCTCGGGCATGTTCCATATATGTTTACAGATGAGTTCGGGTTGAATTGGATCTACGCGGAGGCCCCAGCGCGATCCGGAGTTTTTCGGGCTTTGTGCGCCGATTAAGGACTGGTTTGGGAAGCCTCGACTCCACCGAGGATGCAAGAAAAGTGGGAAACACTTGGAACAGGTGTATTTTATGATTTCAGCAGGTTCGGGAGGTTCCGGACTGACGCGGAGGATCCGAAGGCGAAAAGTGAGTTGGAACTGGCAGTTTTGGAGCCGATTTTTTGGATTGAGCCCGCCGACTCCACGGTTGAGCTTTTTGGGGAGAAAAAGTTGTGGGCATGCGTATTTTCAGATTACAGCGGAGTTCGGGTGGTTTCGGACCCGTGCGGAGGCCCCGAGGGCAAAAAGTGAGTTGGCGGGGGCATTTGAGGGATTATTTAATTAATTTAATTAAATTTGGAATTTTGGCCTATGCAGGATTAGTGAAAAGAGGAGTTGAATTAGTGGTTTTAGTTTGGGCGGTTGAGATATTTTTGAGTTGGAGGTTTTTTTTTATTTAAAAATCCCTGCTGCAGCTTCCACCCACTTAATTAGCCTTTTGCTAATTTTTTTGCCACGTCATCATCTCCCTTATCTCCTCCAAAGCAGAGGAACCAAAGAAAATCAGAGGAAATGAAGAAAGAGGGGAAAGGAGGAAGATGGATAAAAAGTAGGAAAGAGGGGATGCTAATGGAGTTTTGGAGTGAGGTGATGCTGTGGACTTGCTTGTTGAGACCGTGAGGAGCCGAGCGGAGTGTGCGCGTCGTTCTCCAAGCAAGGTAAAATCTCTGTAGCTTTTTTTTGGAAGCTGGTTGCTGTTTATTTCTTGGATTTGAGGGTGGCTTGGGCTCTGGAGATTTTGGTTTGGGGGAGGGGTGGACCCCTGTCCTCAGTTGGCAAGCAGCGGGGGAGATTGCGCGCAGCATGCAGGCGCAAGCGCGCGGCGGGCGCGCGCGCGCGGTGTGCGCGCAGCGCGCGCTGCGGGCCTGGGCGCCGCGCGGCAGCTGCGGCAGCGGGGCACGGCTGGCCCAGATGCCGCGCGGGCAGCGCGTGGCATCGCGGCAGGGCGCCGCGCGGCTTGTGGCTGACGGCGCCGTGCGGGCAGCCGCAACGCCGCACGCTGTTTTGTGCGGCCGCAGCGTGCGGCGCGCGGGGTTTTCGTCGGCCGGGCTGGTGGTCACCCGTGGAGTCGCGTGAGTTATTTTTTGTGGACTGTTTTTTGACGCGGCTTTTATTCCTTTTGCTCTCACAGGACGGCGCCATTTGTGACGGTTTTCGGCGAGGTGCAGATGGTGATGGTGGTGCAGCTGATGGTTTTGTTATTTAAGATGATGGTGTTTAAAATGATGATGATGATGAGGATTATCATGAGGCTAGTGTTTGTATGTGGATTTAATTTTAGTTCGTGAAGGTAAGCTTTTATTTTTATAAGCATGCAGAGGTTATGTTGGACTGGTATGTTGTGGATGTAGCATGTAATTATGGAATTAAGGGTTTATATATATATGTTTTTAATTATTAGCATGCTTGGAGCTTTAAGGGGATTGTGGAGCTATTGTGTAATGGTGTTTAATTAAGCATGTAGTTGATGCTGTGAGATGTTAATGTGTGTGAGTGGACCTGCTGGGTGCTAATGGAACTATATAATTGGAGCTTGTGTGTGTGGAGGGTTGGAGCTTACAGATTTTATTTGTGAGAGTATGTATTTAATTTGGGGAGTTTTTCTTTGTGAATAATTTAATGGTGGAATTAGTGTGTGCTTTTGGAAGCTTTTAAATATGCTGATGTTGTGGATGGAATTAAGTGAATAGTATTATGTGGGCATTTATGGATTAGTGTGCAGATTGTTATTGTGAATTGTGTCGATGTGTGGGTGTATTTGGACTTGGTGTGTGTAGAGTTTTGTGGCCTTTTGTGAGCAGGGAGAGTTTTAAGTGTGCTATTTGGAGCTTTAAAGTGTGCTGTGGGTTTTTAATTAGTGAGCCGTTGGGATTTTATTAAAGTGTGCTGTAGGGATTTTATTAAAGTGTGTTGTTGGTAATGAGGTGAACTTAAATTGGGCTATGGACTGAATTAATAGTATACTTTGGAGCTATAGGTGATTTTATTGTGAGCTGTTGATGTGGTGGTTGGACTTGGAGCTGCTGTGGGCTTTTGGTGTGTTTGTTACTGTTAGAGCGCGACCGAGTGAGGTGAGTTGGCCGTGGAGCGACCCGGAACGTGTGCAGATTTTTGTGAAGTACTCAAGAACTTTATTTGAGCTACCGGGGATTTTTTCCGGATTCGCGGCAGGGTGCGCGCACGTGGCACGATTTTCGAGGTTTCGTCAGTTCGAGGTTCCGGCACTTCACCGACTTCAGCAATTGCCTGCGGAAAGCGTTCCAGGTGGGTTGGAATTTCTCCAAAATGTGTGGAATGCCCTTTAAAGCTATTGAATGCAATTTGATCATAATTATTATGTCTTTTTCCTGTAATTAAATATGATAATTGCCTGTATTTTTCTGAAAAATTCATTTGAGCCCCAGATTATTTTTAGTATGCTCCTCCTATCATATGACATTAGGCTGCATGTTCCGTGGGCATTATTTTTGCACCCTAATCGTTTTAAAAAATCGAGAAAACCCGTTTTAAGGAAAAACATCATTTTCAAAGGTGGTTTTCAAAAGATAAATTCGCCAGAGGTATGGCATAGATTCAGGGTGCATTAGACCTCGCGCTTGGGGATCGAGGGGTCTCTTTTTGAGTTTTAAGATGAGTTATAGTGTCATTTGATTTTGAGCTTCTTATGGGATAGTGAAATTACTCTAGATCATGAGTCGTATTCTGATTTAGTGGTGGAGGTGGTTCTCCCACTTAGCTTCGAGGATCTTGGGGTTCCGGCAGATCGAGTCGTGGAGGTTTCCCGACTCAGCCATGGTCGTGCATTATCAGATTGAGTCGTTGAGGGTTCTCCGACATAGCTGTGAGAGTGTTTGGGCTATTCATATTTGAGTCGAGGTTCTTTTCCGACTGAGTTGTGTTTTCGAGCTTTGAGATACCGATCTGTTTGATCGTGGATTATAGCCTGCTGAGCCTGGCATTTTATGCCAGTTATGAGATACTTGAGATACTTGAGTTCGCGGGGTCGCTCCCCGCGAGCTACGCTCCGGATGCGATGATGATGCCGAGCCTGACGAGGCTGCGATGAGGTTACTGAGATAGTCCTTGAGGGACACCCTACGTAAGACCAAGTCCTGTTTGGGCGTAGTGGCAGTAGATGAGCGCAGGCTTGACTGGTCCAAAAGAGGGACAGTCTTTTGGGATTTGGTGATATGTGTGAGTGAGTTCATAGCATGTTCATAGATGAGTTTTCCTTTGAGCATGATACTTGAGGCATGTTAGCAGTAGTGAGTGTATGCATATGTATTAGTAGAGTTTACTTGAGCATGTCGATTGAGACATTTTAGCTATAGTTTCTTTCAGCTTACCCTTTATCTATCTATCTGCATACCTATCTGTTTTGCCTCCAGTAGACTTAGTGGGCATACCGTGGATATTGGGACGGTACCCACTGAGATCTGCCTTCTGCAGTAGATCTCACACCCGCTGCGGTGACAGGTTGAGGCAGCTGTTCCGGCTTGGTTCGCGCGGAGACGGCAGTTCGAGGTGAGGACGCGGCCGATTAGTTCCTTACCAGCATTGAGAGTCTGAGGTAGATGTACCCGGTGTATTTTATGTTTTCACTTTTGTACTGGACATTCTGAGAGACTTGTGAGGATAGTACTTTTTTATTCTTGTGAGACTATGTACCTTGAAGATTTGTGTACCAGTGGAGTTTTTACTATTCCAGATGTTCAGTTTTTATTCTTTAGCTTTTGGTTTTAGTTTCAGCTCTGATACATATTTTTAGCTTTAGCTCTGACTTACAGGGTAGACGCTTCGTCTGTGCGGCAGTTTCCGTACAGATGGCGGATCTGTTGGCGAGCCCGGGTCGCAGTTTCGACCTCGGGGCGTGACAGATTTAGGTGGTATCAGAGCCTAGGATGTAGGTCATTGAGGACTTAGAGACCCTAGGCTATTGGTTGGACAGTAGGATGACTGTCGTGAGAGACGTGACTTTAGCGAGAGTCCTGATTGAGTTGTACCTCCCCTAGAGGATTGGGGCGAGTGACCTTACATGTTATTTCTCTAAAGACGATTATGTTGGCTGCAGACAACATAATGCTTTAGTATGGGTAACATGTTTTAGACCTTCGCTTGATTGGGTCGAGAGAGTTTTTGGTCCTAATGTTTATTTTGTTGCAGTGGTTTTCGATGCCTTCGAGACGCCGTGCAGCGGCAAGGGCGTGTTTGACCTTGGATGAGGAGTCGAACAGCGGGAGGCTAAATGGATAGAGCAGAGTGAGGTCTGAGAGTTACATGCCCCAGTAGCCAAGACTTTGAGGCGATGCGGCGCCAGGAAGAGAACATGGAGCGCTTGATGTACATGCTTGAGCTGAGAGCATCTCCCGGGGTATCGCTAGTAGTACTTCCAGCCGCGACGTCGTCGAGTTCGATCCTGATCGTGCTGTTGGTAGTGCAGGAGCAGCAAGAGATTGCCGATCGGTGGTATACTTCGTCCAGTTCCATCCCCTCTAGATTTCGGGACCGAGTTTGGAGTCTTAGGAGGCCGAGAATTGGATTGCTGCTATGGAAAGTTACTGGAAGTTTTGTTCATTCAGGAGAAGCATCTGGTGCACTTGGTTACGCACTTTTGGATAGGGACGCCGAGAGTTGGTGGCGTCGAGTTCGTCCTGCTGGACCACCGGGAGCGAGTTTCTGCGATTGTTGAGCAAAGTACCCCTTGTCGCTCAAGATGAGGCCCAGAAGTTGATTATGTTTGAGAGCAGACTGCATCGAGACATCTATGATTCAAGGCATACCTGGCGGGCGCCGACCTTTGATGTAGCGATTGTGCATGCTCAGTGGATTGACCGAGGATCAGTGATCACTTCCAGGAGGGACGAAGAGCAAGGGAACAGCTTCAGTGAGAGACGTCTAGCATCGTCGAATTTTGGGATAGTTGAGTGGTTCGAGGTTGCCATGATTCCAGTCTCAGGATCATGGGTCTCAGAGGAGACAAAGTCCAGGAGGTTCTCGACCGTCGAGGCACCAGCAGCAGGGTCAGGACATTTTCAGGCAGAGTGTTCCTGAATGGTGGTCTTGGAATTGCCGCTTGCGACAGCACCCTCTACCTTTTTTTGGATAAAGAGGTTCATCCGATGTACCGACAGACTGATGGAGCCGTCATGCCGAGGCAGTTAGAGCGATGGCCACCAGCATCTATTTGTTGAGTGTGTGCAGCCGGCTGGAGATCGCCAGGATTGTGGATCACACTTTACCAGGTGTGGTTTCCTTGGGTCGTCGAAGTTAGAGCTTGTTGATGCCGACTCCGCGTGTGCGTGTTCAGTAGAGCAGGGGCAGCTTCGCGTGGGCCAGAGAGGAGACTGTTGGCTTATGCACGTGAGGATCAGGTTCCAGATCACGTTTATCACATGGATGAGTGTTGCCAGTCCAGCCCATGCTGTTAGGACCTTGGATTTGATCATCGAGATGTTAGTCTTACATTAGTTCAGAGAGGTGGAGTCAGCATGAATTGAGATTGGTTATCCCAATGTTAGGCTATCATGGGATGTCGAGATTGGTCAACGACCCTCCGTGGACCTGGTCAGGAGGAGTGTGTTATTGGAAGAGGCTAGACCACGACGGGGTTGAGTCGTGGTCGTATCGCCTTGCTAGCGACATTTAAAGGAGGTGCCTACGGCGGCACCGATATTAAAGAATGTTCTTATCGCTGTGTGATCCGGTGTGTGTTTACTTGAGCTATTTTTGAAGCCGCCGTTTAGGGAGATGGATAGCTTATGGAACCTTACAGCCGAGGGCTGTGCCCGGTTGGTGTTCAGGACCCGGTAGGGGCTTTCTGAGCTTGCCTTGCGGTCAAGTGGATTGACTGAGACCCTGCGGCCTTTTGGATTTGAGGAATTTGAGTGTTCCGGTTGTGTTGGACGGGTTGGTGGTTGTAACCGTCGTGGATGTTTGGATTATTTCCGAGGTGACCTAGAACATAAGGAGCACTTGATGATAGCGCTGCAACTTCTAAGAGAGAAGAAGTGATTTGCCAAGTTGGGAGAGTGTGCTTTCGACTTCGAAAGGTTCTGTGGTTAGGCCTCATGTTTTCGGCTGCAAGAGCTTTGGAGGACCCAACGAAGAGTGATGCCGTTGGGAATTAGCCTAAGCCTATGATTGTGACTGAGGTCAAAAGTTTTGGACTATGCAGGGCCACTATAGCTTCGAGGAGTTAGAGCTACATCGATTTGCATTATTGCCAGTGATAGAGAGAACATTGAGTTATTCTTAGATCCTCAAACCTGAAATACTTGGATACTCAGGTAGAGCTTGGTTGAAGCCACGTCGGTGGACAGAGTTATTGGAATTATAAGTTTGGTTTTATAGCATATAATTATTCCAGCGAGGACTTTATGGCCAGTACGCCTTGGCTAGGCAAGTAGTGCAACCTTGGAATGTTCCTGATGATTGGGTTCTTTCTTATTGATGGATACGAGAGTGTACTTTCGAGTTTGAACTGTGGGTGGCTGTGTGGGTAGTGAAAGAGTTATCTTTATTCCGAGGAATGTATGGACTTGATCCCCCGCATGTTTTGGGTTCTGCTTCTTTGGAGTTGGACAAGGATTTGAGCTATCAGAAGCAACCGATGCAATTCTTGCTTGTGAAGCTAGGTAATTGTGCAGTCGAGTTATACCTTTGGTGAAGGTTCAGTGGAGTCATCGTGATGAGTGAGAGCGACCACCTGAGAGCCTGAGAATGAGTTGAGGATTTCCTATCCCCTTTTTATTGAGATACCCTCCTAAGTATGGATTTAGTTGGGTTTCGAGGACGAAACCTTTTTAAGGAGGGGAGAGTGTAGAAGACCGGGATTTCGGATGACGCACCGACCTCGCAAGATGGCATGTTCGAGAGGAAAATTGCCTCGGGCATGTTCCATATATGTTTACAGATGAGTTCGGGTTGAATTGGATCTACGCGGAGGCCCCAGCGCGATCCGGAGTTTTTCGGGCTTTGTGCGCCGATTAAGGACTGGTTTGGGAAGCCTCGACTCCACCGAGGATGCAAGAAAAGTGGGAAACACTTGGAACAGGTGTATTTTATGATTTCAGCAGGTTCGGGAGGTTCCGGACTGACGCGGAGGATCCGAAGGCGAAAAGTGAGTTGGAACTGGCAGTTTTGGAGCCGATTTTTTGGATTGAGCCCGCCGACTCCACGGTTGAGCTTTTTGGGGAGAAAAAGTTGTGGGCATGCGTATTTTCAGATTACAGCGGAGTTCGGGTGGTTTCGGACCCGTGCGGAGGCCCCGAGGGCAAAAAGTGAGTTGGCGGGGGCATTTGAGGGATTATTTAATTAATTTAATTAAATTTGGAATTTTGGCCTATGCAGGATTAGTGAAAAGAGGAGTTGAATTAGTGGTTTTAGTTTGGGCGGTTGAGATATTTTTGAGTTGGAGGTTTTTTTTTATTTAAAAATCCCTGCTGCAGCTTCCACCCACTTAATTAGCCTTTTGCTAATTTTTTTGCCACGTCATCATCTCCCTTATCTCCTCCAAAGCAGAGGAACCAAAGAAAATCAGAGGAAATGAAGAAAGAGGGGAAAGGAGGAAGATGGATAAAAAGTAGGAAAGAGGGGATGCTAATGGAGTTTTGGAGTGAGGTGATGCTGTGGACTTGCTTGTTGAGACCGTGAGGAGCCGAGCGGAGTGTGCGCGTCGTTCTCCAAGCAAGGTAAAATCTCTGTAGCTTTTTTTTGGAAGCTGGTTGCTGTTTATTTCTTGGATTTGAGGGTGGCTTGGGCTCTGGAGATTTTGGTTTGGGGGAGGGGTGGACCCCTGTCCTCAGTTGGCAAGCAGCGGGGGAGATTGCGCGCAGCATGCAGGCGCAAGCGCGCGGCGGGCGCGCGCGCGCGGTGTGCGCGCAGCGCGCGCTGCGGGCCTGGGCGCCGCGCGGCAGCTGCGGCAGCGGGGCACGGCTGGCCCAGATGCCGCGCGGGCAGCGCGTGGCATCGCGGCAGGGCGCCGCGCGGCTTGTGGCTGACGGCGCCGTGCGGGCAGCCGCAACGCCGCACGCTGTTTTGTGCGGCCGCAGCGTGCGGCGCGCGGGGTTTTCGTCGGCCGGGCTGGTGGTCACCCGTGGAGTCGCGTGAGTTATTTTTGTGGACTGTTTTTTGACGCGGCTTTTATTCCTTTTGCTCTCACAGGACGGCGCCATTTGTGACGGTTTTCGGCGAGGTGCAGATGGTGATGGTGGTGCAGCTGATGGTTTTGTTATTTAAGATGATGGTGTTTAAAATGATGATGATGATGAGGATTATCATGAGGCTAGTGTTTGTATGTGGATTTAATTTTAGTTCGTGAAGGTAAGCTTTTATTTTTATAAGCATGCAGAGGTTATGTTGGACTGGTATGTTGTGGATGTAGCATGTAATTATGGAATTAAGGGTTTATATATATATGTTTTTAATTATTAGCATGCTTGGAGCTTTAAGGGGATTGTGGAGCTATTGTGTAATGGTGTTTAATTAAGCATGTAGTTGATGCTGTGAGATGTTAATGTGTGCGAGTGGACCTGCTGGGTGCTAATGGAACTATGTAATTGGAGCTTGTGTGTGTGGAGGGTTGGAGCTTACAGATTTTATTTGTGAGAGTATGTATTTAATTTGGGGAGTTTTTCTTTGTGAATAATTTAATGGTGGAATTAGTGTGTGCTTTTGGAAGCTTTTAAATATGCTGATGTTGTGGATGGAATTAAGTGAATAGTATTATGTGGGCATTTATGGATTAGTGTGCAGATTGTTATTGTGAATTGTGTCGATGTGTGGGTGTATTTGGACTTGGTGTGTGTAGAGTTTTGTGGCCTTTTGTGAGCAGGGAGAGTTTTAAGTGTGCTATTTGGAGCTTTAAAGTGTGCTGTGGGTTTTTAATTAGTGAGCCGTTGGGATTTTATTAAAGTGTGCTGTAGGGATTTTATTAAAGTGTGTTGTTGGTAATGAGGTGAACTTAAATTGGGCTATGGACTGAATTAATAGTATACTTTGGAGCTATAGGTGATTTTATTGTGAGCTGTTGATGTGGTGGTTGGACTTGGAGCTGCTGTGGGCTTTTGGTGTGTTTGTTACTGTTAGAGCGCGACCGAGTGAGGTGAGTTGGCCGTGGAGCGACCCGGAACGTGTGCAGATTTTTGTGAAGTACTCAAGAACTTTATTTGAGCTACCGGGGATTTTTTCCGGATTCGCGGCAGGGTGCGCGCACGTGGCACGATTTTCGAGGTTTCGTCAGTTCGAGGTTCCGGCACTTCACCGACTTCAGCAATTGCCTGCGGAAAGCGTTCCAGGTGGGTTGGAATTTCTCCAAAATGTGTGGAATGCCCTTTAAAGCTATTGAATGCAATTTGATCATAATTATTATGTCTTTTTCCTGTAATTAAATATGATAATTGCCTGTATTTTTCTGAAAAATTCATTTGAGCCCCAGATTATTTTTAGTATGCTCCTCCTATCATATGACATTAGGCTGCATGTTCCGTGGGCATTATTTTTGCACCCTAATCGTTTTAAAAAATCGAGAAAACCCGTTTTAAGGAAAAACATCATTTTTCAAAGGTGGTTTTCAAAAGATAAATTCGCCAGAGGTATGGCATAGATTCAGGGTGCATTAGACCTCGCGCTTGGGGATCGAGGGGTCTCTTTTTGAGTTTTAAGATGAGTTATAGTGTCATTTGATTTTGAGCTTCTTATGGGATAGTGAAATTACTCTAGATCATGAGTCGTATTCTGATTTAGTGGTGGAGGTGGTTCTCCCACTTAGCTTCGAGGATCTTGGGGTTCCGGCAGATCGAGTCGTGGAGGTTTCCCGACTCAGCCATGGTCGTGCATTATCAGATTGAGTCGTTGAGGGTTCTCCGACATAGCTGTGAGAGTGTTTGGGCTATTCATATTTGAGTCGAGGTTCTTTTCCGACTGAGTTGTGTTTTCGAGCTTTGAGATACCGATCTGTTTGATCGTGGATTATAGCCTGCTGAGCCTGGCATTTTATGCCAGTTATGAGATACTTGAGATACTTGAGTTCGCGGGGTCGCTCCCCGCGAGCTACGCTCCGGATGCGATGATGATGCCGAGCCTGACGAGGCTGCGATGAGGTTACTGAGATAGTCCTTGAGGGACACCCTACGTAAGACCAAGTCCTGTTTGGGCGTAGTGGCAGTAGATGAGCGCAGGCTTGACTGGTCCAAAAGAGGGACAGTCTTTTGGGATTTGGTGATATGTGTGAGTGAGTTCATAGCATGTTCATAGATGAGTTTTCCTTTGAGCATGATACTTGAGGCATGTTAGCAGTAGTGAGTGTATGCATATGTATTAGTAGAGTTTACTTGAGCATGTCGATTGAGACATTTTAGCTATAGTTTCTTTCAGCTTACCCTTTATCTATCTATCTGCATACCTATCTGTTTTGCCTCCAGTAGACTTAGTGGGCATACCGTGGATATTGGGACGGTACCCACTGAGATCTGCCTTCTGCAGTAGATCTCACACCCGCTGCGGTGACAGGTTGAGGCAGCTGTTCCGGCTTGGTTCGCGCGGAGACGGCAGTTCGAGGTGAGGACGCGGCCGATTAGTTCCTTACCAGCATTGAGAGTCTGAGGTAGATGTACCCGGTGTATTTTATGTTTTCACTTTTGTACTGGACATTCTGAGAGACTTGTGAGGATAGTACTTTTTTATTCTTGTGAGACTATGTACCTTGAAGATTTGTGTACCAGTGGAGTTTTTACTATTCCAGATGTTCAGTTTTTATTCTTTAGCTTTTGGTTTTAGTTTCAGCTCTGATACATATTTTTAGCTTTAGCTCTGACTTACAGGGTAGACGCTTCGTCTGTGCGGCAGTTTCCGTACAGATGGCGGATCTGTTGGCGAGCCCGGGTCGCAGTTTCGACCTCGGGGCGTGACAGGGGGATAGGGCCACTTCATCGCGACAGTCAGACAGGCGACCACCACCGAGCGGGCGAGTTTATGCCGCTCAGGTTGAGGATTCCGGGGCAGCTAGCCATGTGGTAGCAGGTATTATTCTTATCTCCTCTACTCGCACTAGAGCTTTATTTGATACCGGAGCATCGCATTCATTCATCAGTAGGACATTTGCATCTTTGCATGTGCTAGAGATAGGACTATTAGCTTGTGCTCGTGAGGTTCAGATACGTGATCACGTTTTGCACGTAGATGAGTGTTGTCGGTCCTGCCCAGTGCAGTTAGGGCCCTGGATTTTGTCTATCGATCTTTTGGTCCTTCGTCAGCTCCGGAATTTCGATGTAGTGTTGGGTATGGATTGGTTGACTCAGTATTATGCTACCATCGATTGTAGAGAGAGGACTGTGACCCTTCGTGAGCCGGGTCAGGAGGAGTTTATTTTTAGGGGATGTCAGAGTACTCTGTTTCCAGCGACGATATCTTCCGCCAGAGCACGACAGATGTTGAGTCGTGGTTGTGTCGCTTTCTTAGCGACTGTTGTAGAGGTGCCTACGGCGATGCCTGAACTCGAGGACATCCCTGTTGTCCGAGAGTATTCGGATGTGTTTCCCCCAGAGCTATCTTCTATACCGCCGGATCGAGAGATAGAGTTTGTGATTGATGTAGTCCCCGGAACTACACCAATCTCCAAGCCACCCTACAGAATGGCTGTCACGCCCCGGGTGTAAACCAGAACCCGGGCCCGTCTACAGATCCGCCGTGCACACGGTATTTCCCGCGTACACGAAGCGCCAAACCTGCTCAGATATATAAGAGATAATAATAAATGAGCAATAAAAACAGAGCTGAACTAAAACTAATACATCTCAGACTGAAGCTGGAAATAAAATACAATACATCTGTATAAATGATACATCTGTCTCTCCCAGCTCACCAAAATAAATACAACCTGCTGGCAAAAGCCAGTCCCAAAGTAAAAGTACAATCGTCTGAGGAAATGCGGGTACACAACAGTCCAGCTAACACGCTCATCCTGCCTCGAAGTCTATCTACTCAGCCGTCCTCTCTCCTCGACCCGCCGCAGAAAACCCAGCAGCACCCGCAGAAGACACTGCAAAACAAGGGAGAAGAAAAAGAGGAAAGAAGAATGGGGGTGAGACTACCAGTAAACCAGTAGCCTCCCCTAGTGGGTAAAACCTCAAACCCTGACACACCCACTAGGTCTACCAGAGGCAAAAAGGAAAGAAGTGCGGTAAGCAATGATGACTGCTGAAAACAGGAACTACCACTACTATGCCTCTAATATGCCAAGCTAGAGAGATAGCTAACTGTATGCATCAGAATGTAAATGCATGCCTGTCTGGACCCAATCGATACACTAGTAAGAACTGGTACTGCCTGCCTTGCCTGCCTGCCAAATCGGGTATGCCAGTCTACGCATAACACCGATAGGGGATGAGAGTCCCGAGGACTCGAAGCCTGTAAAACGCACACTCCGGAGTGGCACTCGAGGGGAGCGACCCACACGAGCATAATGCCTTAGTAACAAGTATCATAATCAGCAGGACTGGATTATGACTCTGATCAAAGTGGAAAAACCCATCCACTAAAGGGAGACCCGATCTCAACCTGATGCAAGATAAACAAATAGTGGGAAACCCCATCCACTAGAGACCTGATACCCAATCTGATGCATAAGCAACCTCCGGTCAACCGCCCAAGGTCCGCGGTTGCCGCAATACCCTGCCATCAAGCCTGCCTGTCCCAAAATCCAAGATCCACAATCGGGTAGAATAATCGATATCCGGTCAACCGCCTACTGTCCGCGGTTGCCGCAATAACCCCCAAGTCCGACATCAAGTACACCCTGTCTCCGTCCCCAAGGTCCCGGCTACACTATCCCAAACCCCCGCTCGAACCCGAGCAACATGACTCGAAAGTCTAAATAAGTAGGAGAAAGAAAGCAATCATGGTTTCTCCTAAGTCAAATCCCAATATGATAGTGTAGCAATAAAAGATGGCCTATCTAGATGTCCATACAAGCATGCAAGTGTTCTCAAGGAAATATAATTAAAGGCATTAATCATTAACAGTATCCACCTACGCATGTCGTCTACCCTCAAGTAGTACCATCAACAGGATAATCATATAGTCCAAAATAAATATTCCATTCCACATGCAAGGTTAACCGCTATCAAAGCAACCCTATTCCCACACCGGCATGCATGAACCCAACCCCGATCATGATTAAACAAGATGTCCAATAAAGGGGATCACTCTAATATTCCTAGTGAGCATGTCAAAATGGAGGCAAGAAACAACCGCCCACCTCGAGCGCTAAATCCTGATCCCAACAGCAAAGTCCGCGCCCGGTCTCAACGATCACCACGGTACTGCACAAAATGCCCCAAAAGAACAAGCACAATTAACATACAATGCTCACACCGAAATCTGTCCATAATACAATCAGTCCACAGTTTTGCCTTTTTCACCTGCGAGATCTGCTCAAGAAATTCCAGAAAAAATACCGTCACGGTCCTCGCGACGAACCGGTCGAAACGAGTACCTGCACGTTCCCACACGATTTTCCTACGCTGAGAACCAAAATCGACAAGAGAACTACCCCGAACAATACTTCCACCCAAAACTGTGCTACAAAGTTCTGTAAAAAGGGGGTTCTCACCTTCAGGGAAATTCCACAAAAATCCAAGAAAATTCAGAGAGACTCCTTGCGATGCGTAGATGCAAATCCCCTTTTGAATCACCCCAATCCGATGCCCGGTTGCGGAGATATCGCCGAAATACCGAACCGCTGTCCAAAACTCCATCACAGCAAAATGGGGTCACAAGATGATCCGAAAAACCCATGAAAACCTCGGAACGGGGAAAAACCAGTAGAAACAAGAAACGTAGCCCTACCTGTTAAGAATCCAACGGCGCAAAAATCGCGAAAATAGGAGGTCGGGGTGAGTCGGGGGAGCCTGAACACTGAAATGCGACGAATCGGGTTGCCGGAGAATGATCGTCGCGCCGCGCCGGAAAAATCTCAAACCTCGGGATCCGAGCCTCCTAAATTCCTCAAACTTGACAGGAGTGTTCCTCTCTTCTGGGAGAAGATTTCATCTTCTCACTCCTTGAGAAGATGAAGCCTCTAAGATGGAGAAAACTGCCTTTGAATGAGCCTCGGATGGAAATAATAGGAAAAACCAGAAAAAAACAATTCCCTTAATTACCTCTGTGTCCCGCCGAACAGGAAACACCGAAATCGGCCAACAAAAAGCTGCCACGTGTCCATCAAACACAAAACACCAAATACACCCAATCGGATTTTGCCACGTGGCGCCGACCAGCCCTGCCCGCGCGCCCAGTCGCGTCTGCTGCCCTGCCCGCATAGTTGACCGTCCAATAGGAACGCGCCACGTGTCACTGTTACTGTTCGGTGCACCCGGTGCACGAAATCCCGTGGACCGAACCACTCGCAACCCGCCACGTGTCCAAGCCCGGTGCACCATGGACCATGAGCCAACCAGAATACTCCGTGGACCAACGCCTGTGAGCCAGCCTATGGGAAGATGCCACGTGTCCTCCGCCTCGGTGCACGCCCGCCGCTTGGACCGGCCGCCTGCCCGCGCGCCCGCGCGCTGCCCCCGCCCTGCCCGCGCCGCGCGCCGCCGCTGCTCCGCCTGCCCGAGGCTGCGCCGCTTCCCGCCGACGCTGCCCGCCGCCGCCGCCGGCCGCCGGTGATCGCCGGAATTACTGTTCCGGCGATGAACAGTACCCGAGCCCCAAAAATGCAAGTGGGTAGTCCGTTTTGACCGTTTTCGCGCGCTGAATCCAAATTTGACGTCCGTTTCGCCAAATTCCAACCCGATAATTCGCCGGAGGCTCCCGGAAAGGTATTTTCAATCCGAATTTCGCGCCGAGTCCAAATTTGATATCCGATTTGCGCGAAAACAACTCTAAACATCCGATGGGGTCAACCGATCACCCATGTGATCCATTTAAGCTCGAAGTCCAACACTTGTGTCCAATTATGCCCCAAACACCTCCAACACACCGCGTAGGCCTCCAATAGCCACCCCAACGCACTGCAACAGCTCTGCGGAGATCCAGGTCATCACATCCTCCCCCACTAAAAGAAAGTTTCGTCCTCGAAACTAAAGTCGTTCCTCCACCCGGAATCTCAACCAAATAGAGGGGGTAAATATCCAATCATCCACCACTCAAGCTCCCAAGGCTGACAAATACCTCCTCCAGAGACGCGATGCAATCCTCGGGTCTCTAACTGGAACAAAATAAAGGTGAGCACTCCAGGAATCCGCACTACCTCAACCCAGTACAGCTGGGCTAACCGCTCGAGCTACCAAGCTGTCCGTATCGGTACAAGCATCTGCCCCTCCCAGGGCCTCAGATAGTCCAACCACAAGTCCATCGGCACAAAAGCTCGATCCAAGTACCTCTGTACTCCCGAGGCATCCGATATAAGTCCCCCAACTGATCACGTAGACTCTGATCTCTCGTCCAGAAACCGTCGGGGTGTAGAAACAATTCCCCCAACTCTCCGGCATCAGCACACAGCCATAAGCAGTCAAGAGAACCAGATTGCAAATCAATCTTCGCGAAGATCCAATACCCTTGCAGCTGGTAAAACAAATCCTCCAAGCTTGACAGAAGGGTGCCAGCTCCCGATGATCACTTTATCAAATTCTTACGGGTCCTCACAAAGCTGAAGTGAACCAACCTTCCACAACTCGAATAGCACCGGCGCCCCCAGGGGTGCCACACTTGGCCTGACATACTTCCAAAACTTCAAATCCTGGAGTTGGGTCCTCAACTCCCAAACTGGTGTCATGCCAAACAACTCCGATAGGAGAACAGCTAGGAACTCACAACCAAAAGGGTATCTCCAAGTCCTGGTGCCGCCGCAGATCCCTCAAACACACCAGCCAAAAGGCTACTCACCCACTACGAGACATCCGCCTCGCTCACAAAGTCAAAACCAAAGAGGCGAAGATACTCTCAAGCAACCCAGGTACACCAACACCTCCAGGCCTGGCTCCCACGAGAACCGTCCTCGCAGCATAATCAGCTGCCGCGAAAAGAAAAAGATAACCGAGCCAGCCTAACCGTCCTAAGTACCAAACCAAGCCCCACAACTAGGTCAAGACCATCAGGCCTACAGGTACAACCAAGGACTCAACCGCACCGGGCAGGACCTACGACACTCCCCCTAGGTGCAAAAGATCGGGAATACGACCTCCCGAACACCAGGTAACCGTCCTACCCCTAACCCAAAACAATGAAGCCAAACACTACCCACCAAGAAGGGAAAACCTCTCGTATCAAAAGATACGAACCCAAGAGCCTGGAACAATTCAAACCTACCGCCACACTGGCCGCTGGAATCTATGTGCTCTGACGGTCTCAAAAATCCACTATCCAGAAAAAGAAATCAGGAATGCCTCATCCGACTGACCTGTCCTCCATCACCCGGCGCCAAGCGCCTCAATCAGAACTCGCCTCAGGCGGCAGATCCCAATCCAAAGGAACTACAGTGCCACGCTCCATACCCGACGCCTACTCCAATGAGGCGTCCCTAGAGCTCTTAATCCCCCACCGAACAAGACCCTGCCTTCAAAGGCTCCATACTCAATCCCCCAAGTCAGGGCAACTCATCCGCCAGATCTGGCTCACTCCTTCAATGCAATCCCACAGTTCCCCTGCTGTCAACTGTCCACCCTTCCTCGGTGCCCCAGCACTAAACGTCGGCATGGAGGGGCTACTCACTAGCCCGACAACTGTGCCACTGCACCGATCCGACAACTGTGTCGCTGCTCCGATAGCTGTGTCACTGCTCCGACAACTGCACCACTGTGCTGATCCGACAACTGTGTCACCGCGCTGCTCCGACAACTGTGTCACTGCTCCGACAACTGCACCACTGTGCTGATCCGACAACTGTGTCACCGCGCTGCTCCGACAACTGTGTCACTGCTCCGACAACTGCACCACTGTGCTGATCCGACAACTGTGTCACCGCGCTGCTCTGACAACTGTGTCACTGCTCCGACAACTGCACCACTGTGCTGATCCGACAACTGTGTCACCGCGCTGCTCCGACAACTGTGTCACCGCTCCGACAACTGCACCACTGTGCTGATCCGACAACTGTGTCACCGCGCTGCTCCGCTGATCTGCCTCCAACACTCCTACCCTTCGGGTCCGGAGCCCCCAGACTCCAATCTGGGTATCCGGCCCGAAACAACCAGCTCAGGCCCAACTGCCGCACCAAGGTGCACTCGGGTCAGAGCCCCAACGTCGGGGAGACACCGCTCACCACGACAAAACCGCAAATCAGCACACCCCAAACACTCGACCCAATCTAGCGAAAGTCAAAGGCATCCCCCCTATTTTTGTAACGTTATGTTGTCTGCAGCCAACATAACTGTCCCACAAAAATAGGGTATGCCGATCCCTCTTCACTCACTGGAAGAGTCAAAACCAAATCACCGACTTTCGCCAAAAGTCACGTCTCTCACGCCCTAACATCCTAGGGTCCGCCAAAAGCCTAGGGTTTCCTAAGTCCCAACTGACCTATCCCTAAGCTCTGATACCAACTTAATCTGTCACGCCCCGGGTGTAAACCAGAACCCGGGCCCGTCTACAGATCCGCCGTGCACACGGTATTTCCCGCGTACACGAAGCGCCAAACCTGCTCAGATATATAAGAGATAATAATAAATGAGCAATAAAAACAGAGCTGAACTAAAACTAATACATCTCAGACTGAAGCTGGAAATAAAATACAATACATCTGTATAAATGATACATCTGTCTCTCCCAGCTCACCAAAATAAATACAACCTGCTGGCAAAAGCCAGTCCCAAAGTAAAAGTACAATCGTCTGAGGAAATGCGGGTACACCAACAGTCCAGCTAACACGCTCATCCTGCCTCGAAGTCTATCTACTCAGCCGTCCTCTCTCCTCGACCCGCCGCAGAAAACCCAGCAGCACCCGCAGAAGACACTGCAAAACAAGGGAGAAGAAAAAGAGGAAAGAAGAATGGGGGTGAGACTACCAGTAAACCAGTAGCCTCCCCTAGTGGGTAAAACCTCAAACCCTGACACACCCACTAGGTCTACCAGAGGCAAAAAGGAAAGAAGTGCGGTAAGCAATGATGACTGCTGAAAACAGGAACTACCACTACTATGCCTCTAATATGCCAAGCTAAAGAGATAGCTAACTGTATGCATCAGAATGTAAATGCCTGCCTGTCTGGACCCAATCGATACACTAGTAAGAACTGGTACTGCCTGCCTTGCCTGCCTGCCAAATCGGGTATGCCAGTCTACGCATAACACCGATAGGGGATGAGAGTCCCGAGGACTCGAAGCCTGTAAAACGCACACTCCGGAGTGGCACTCGAGGGGAGCGACCCACACGAGCATAATGCCTTAGTAACAAGTATCATAATCAGCAGGACTGGATCATGACTCTGATCAAAGTGGGAAAACCCATCCACTAAAGGGAGACCCGATCTCAACCTGATGCAAGATAAACAAATAGTGGGAAACCCCATCCACTAGAGACCTGATACCCAATCTGATGCATAAGCAACCTCCGGTCAACCGCCCAAGGTCCGCGGTTGCCGCAATACCCTGCCATCAAGCCTGCCTGTCCCAAAATCCAAGATCCACAATCGGGTAGAATAATCGATATCCGGTCAACCGCCTACTGTCCGCGGTTGCCGCAATAACCCCCAAGTCCGACATCAAGTACACCCTGTCTCCGTCCCCAAGGTCCCGGCTACACTATCCCAAACCCCCGCTCGAACCCGAGCAACATGACTCGAAAGTCTAAATAAGTAGGAGAAAGAAAGCAATCATGGTTTCTCCTAAGTCAAATCCCAATATGATAGTGTAGCAATAAAAGATGGCCTATCTAGATGTCCATACAAGCATGCAAGTGTTCTCAAGGAAATATAATTAAAGGCATTAATCATTAACAGTATCCACCTACGCATGTCGTCTACCCTCAAGTAGTACTATCAACAGGATAATCATATAGTCCAAAATAAATATTCCATTCCACATGCAAGGTTAACCGCTATCAAAGCAACCCTATTCCCACACCGGCATGCATGAACCCAACCCCGATCATGATTAAACAAGATGTCAAATAAAGGGAATCACTCTAATATTCCTAGTGAGCATGTCAAAATGGAGGCAAGAAACAACCGCCCATCTCGAGCGCTAAATCCTGATCCCAACAGCGAAGTCCGCGCCCGGTCTCAACGATCACCACGGTACTGCACAAAATGCCCCAAAAGAACAAGCACAATTAACATACAATGCTCACACCGAAATCTGTCCATAATACAATCAGTCCACAGTTTTTCCTTTTTCACCTGCGAGATCTGCTCAAGAAATTCCAGAAAAAATACCGACACGATCCTCGCGACGAACCGGTCGAAACGAGTACCTGCACGTTCCCACACGATTTTCCTACGCTGAGAACCAAAATCGACAAGGGAACTACCCCGAACAATACTTCCACCCAAAACTGTGCTACAAAGTTCTGTAAAAAGGGGGTTCTCACCTTCAGGGAAATTCCACAAAAATCCAAGAAAATTCAGAGAGACTCCTTGCGATGCGTAGATGCAAATCCCCTTTTGAATCACCCCAATCCGATGCCCGGTTGCGGAGATATCGCCGAAATACCGAACCGCTGTCCAAAACTCCATCACAGCAAAATGGGGTCACAAGATGATCCGAAAAACCCATGAAAACCTCGGAATGGGGAAAAACCAGTAGAAACAAGAAACGTAGCCCTACCTGTTAAGAATCCAACGGCGCAAAAATCGCGAAAATAGGAGGTCGGGGTGAGTCGGGGGAGCCTGAACACTGAAATGCGACGAATCGGGTTGCCGGAGAATGATCGTCGCGCCGCGCCGGAAAAATCTCAAACCTCGGGATCCGAGCCTCCTAAATTCCTCAAACTTGACAGGAGTGTTCCTCTCTTCTGGGAGAAGATTTCATCTTCTCACTCTTTGAGAAGATAAAGCCTCTAAGATGGAGAAAACTGCCTTTGAATGAGCCTCGGATGGAAATAATAGGAAAAACCAGAAAAAAACAATTCCCTTAATTACCTTTGTGTCCCGCCGAACAGGAAACACCGAAATCGGCCAACAAAAAGCTGCCACGTGTCCATCAAACACAAAACACCAAATACACCCAATCGGATTTTGCCACGTGGCGCCGACCAGCCCTGCCCGCGCGCCCAGTCGCGTCTGCTGCCCTTCCCGCACAGTTGACCGTCCAATAGGAATGCGCCACGTGTCACTGTTACTGTTCGGTGCACCCGGTGCACGAAATCCTTTGGACCGATCCACTCGCAACCCGCCACGTGTCCAAGCCCGGTGCACCATGGACCATGAGCCAACCAGAATACTCCGTGGACCAACGCCTGTGAGCCAGCCTATGGGAAGATGCCACGTGTCCTCCGCCTCGGTGCACGCCCGCCGCGTGGACCGGCCGCCTGCCCGCGCGCCCGCGCGCTGCCCGCGCCCTGTGTGATGATCCGGAATTTTCATGGAAGGTTTTTGAGGCAATAACGGCGATTAGAAGAAGCCACTGAGTGTAATGGAGCTCGTAGCATCGAAAACGGACTTCAGAAATGGATCCGGCGCGAAAATCGGAGCAAGTGGGCCTTTCGGGAGCTTTCGCCAAAATTTCGGATGAGAATTTGAAGAAACGGACGGCGGATTCGGACTCAGCGCGCGAAAACGATCAAAAATGTATATATAACTCTTTTTCGGCAAATTTTACTGTTCACCGAAACAGTAATTCCGGCGACACTGTTCCGGCGGCCGGCGGCGGCCGGCGGGCGGCGGCGGGCAGCGGTGCGCGGCGGCGCAAGGGCGGAGAAGGGCCGCGGGCAGGCGCGGGCAGGCACAGGCGGGCGCGGGCAGGCGCGGGCAGCGCGGGCAGGCGCGCCGGTGCGCGGTCCACAGAACAGTCGTGCACCGGGAGCACTGAAGATCCCAAATGCCACGTGTCATCACCTGATTGGCCCGGCGGCGTCAAAGGAGGCGGCTGGCGTGCGACACGTGGCATCACCCCATTGGCCGACAAGATCCGGAAGACCCGGCGCGTGGACCGGGCTCGTGCGCCCCGTGGACCACGTGGGACACGTGTCCACTGTTCATTGGCGGGCGCAGAGCCGCCCGCGTGCGCCGGGCGCGTGGAACACGTGGGCGGCTGGGACACGTGGCGCATTCTGAGAGGGCTTGCATGGCTGTTTCCTGTTCTGGGACACTTGGCGCAGTATGGTTGGCTGATTCTGCTGTTTCCTGTTCTGGCCCGGATTTTTTGTGGAGCCCGAATAGGGATTTTGGCCCATTATAAATACCCCTCCCTCTCTCTTTGTAAATCCCGGATTCTAGAGAGAGAAAATGAGGGTGAGCCCTTAATGAAAGTTTTTTCTCTCTCTATCCTCTATCTACCCTAGAAATTTCAGAATTTCTGGATCTTCCGACAGCGAGTTATCTGCGACACGGCGCACTGCGACGATTTCCAATTTCGGCCCATTTTCCGTCACAGTTCAGTCGGAAATTCGCTGTGTGCTAACCAGGAGGAATTTTTGAAAGATTTCTTCGACAACGCGACCGTAAGAGGTAAGGCTTTGTTTTTCATGTTGATCACTTTGCTCCGTTTTGCACTTTTGGCACGGTTCCCGAGGCACCTTTGACCCCCCTTTTTGCTGTGATATTTTCTGGACAGCCCCGACTTCTCCGATTTATATCTTGGCCTAGGAACATCGGATCGAGACGTTTAAGTAGTCGATTTTGATCTACTCGTCGCAAGGAACGCAACCGTAATTTTTCTGGATTTTCCTGAGCACTGTACAGAGGTGAGAATCCCCTTTTGTGAACTGGCTGGAAAAATAATAATAAGGCTGTATTTTGGGATCCGTGTTTACACCAGGTGTATTATTCTGTTCAGTTGTGCTCTATTTTCGACGAGTAGCGGGGGTAGGAGACTGCGGACAGCAAGGAGACCTTTTTGGGTGTGGATCACGCTTTTCGAGGTGGGTGGTTGCTGCTTACCTCACTTCTGACTATCTCACTAGGAGTATTAGAGACTCCCGACTTTAAACTGATAATCGGTGTTTTAATCATGAAATTCATAAGTAAACCCCACAAATAATATGGCAGATCTTTTATGATAAACTGGGACGTTATTGCTGGACATATGCTGGAACCTATCATCGCATGCAACAAACTTATCATAAAATCATCTTTTTCTAAATAAATATCCGATATTTTCTTTCAGTTTTCAACAGTAACCCTTTGCATGCTTGTTTGGACATCTAGATAGGCCACTATTTATTGCTACACTATTTTTGGGACTTGACTTAGGAGAAACCATGTTTTACTATTCTCCTTCGCATCTGGATTCATGTTGCTCGGTTTGAGCAGGGTTTGGGATAGTGTAGCTGAGGCTTTGAGTCTGGGACAGGTTAGACTCTATTATGGGTTGTGGGGCATTGTGGTAACCGCAGACATCAGGCGGTTGGCCAGAGGTTGACTATTTTATCAGTTTTGGTCTTATGGGTTATTACGGTAACCGCGGACAGTAGGCGGTTGACCGGATGCTTATCTTTACATCAGATTGGGTATCAGATTTCTTTAGTGGATGGATTTTCCCACTTTGATCATAGTCATGATCTAGTCCTGCTATACAGAGATACTGGTTACAGGGATACTTATTACAGAGGCATTTTACTCGTGTGGGTCGCTCCCCTCGAGTGCGACTCCGGAGTGCGCGCGGCAGACTATTCTTGAGTCCTTGAGACTCCTTTTCGCATCGGTGTTATGTGTGGGCTGGCATACCCGATACGACACGGCACGGCAGAGCAGGCAGTACCAGTTTTCACTGATGACTAGATTGAGTTTATTCAGGCAGGCAGGATAGATACTGATGCATACATATAGTCATTTCTTTTGGCATGGCAGTAGAGGCATAGTAGTGGTAGTTCCCTCTTTTTCAGTAGTCTCTATAGTATACCACTGTCCTTTCCTTTTGCCTCTAGTAGTCCTAGTGGGTGCGTCAGTGTTTGAGGTTTTACCCACTAGGGGAGGCTACTGGTTTATCTAGTAGTTCTCACCCCCATTATTGTTCCCTGTTTCTTCTCCTTTATATTGCAGAGTCGTCTGCGGGAGCTGCTAGGCCGTCGGCAGCTGATCGAGGTAAGGGGATCGCTGAGTAGATAGATCTCCTGTGAGCTGAGGGATTGTATTAGACAGATATTGTACCCAGACTATTATGCTTTCCTTTCATTTTGGGTCTGGCTTAGCCAGTTGGATGTATTATTTTGGTGAGCTGGGAGACTATTGTATTAATACAGCTTTACCTGTATTTCAGTTACTATGTGGTTCTTCTATTTCAGCTCTGTATTATGCTCTTTTATTGTACATCTTATATCTGAGCAGGTTACCAGCGCTTCGTGTATGCGGGAAATTCCGTGTGCACGGCGGATCTGTAGACGGACCCGGGTTCTGGTTTACACCCGGGGCGTGACAGATTAAGTTGGTATCAGAGCTTAGGAATAGGTCAGTTGGGACTTAGGAAACCCTAGGCTTATATTGGACCCTAGGATGATAGGGCATGAGAGACGTGATGATCTTAGGCGAAAGTCGGTGATTGGGTCATTTAACTCTTCCAAGGAGAGAAGAGGGATCGACATATCCTATTTCCAGTGAACAGTTATGTTGGCTGCAGACAACATAAAGTCACAGAAATAGGGGGATGTCTTTGACTTTCGCTAGATTGGGTCGTACGGGGTATGTTTCTGATTTGTGGTTTCTTGTGGTAGGATGCCTCCGCGACGCAGGATGCTGACGCGTTCTCAGCCCTCTTCCCCTGAACCCGATCAGGAGGAGTCCGGGCAGGGTCAGCAGAGTGAGGTGCAGGAGCTACAGGCTCAGATGGCTCAGATGTCGGAGGCTGTTCGGCGTCAGGAGGAGGCCATGGGTCGGCTGACGCAGATGTTAGAGCAGAGAGCGCAGCCTGTTGTAGCACCCCCGGAGAGTTCTCCCGTACCATCATCCCCTGCTGTGGCTCCCCCAGTTGTACCGGTGACCCCAGCATCCCCTGTTGCTCGGGGTACTGGTAGACAGCCGTCTGGGTTGACGGGACCTCTGACCACGGCAGAGCAGCGGGAGATGGTCGACTTGTTGATGAGGTTTCGCCAGTTTGACCCACCCCATTTCTCGGGGCAGAGTACAGAGCCGTGGGAGGCAGAATCATGGATTACGGCGATGGAGCGACGTTTCGAGACATTGTTCATCGAGGAGCGATACCAGGTGTTATTGGCGACGAACTTTTTGGAGCGCAACGCCGAGGCTTGGTGGCGGCGTGTTCGACCTGCTGGTCCACCTGGGGCTCAGCTTCTGACCTGGGCGGAGTTCCGCAATCTACTTCTTGGAGCCTTCTTCCCGGAGAGCGTTCGTCAGAGGCTGGAGGAACAATTGAAGAATCTCAGACAGGGAGATCGGCCCGTGCATGAGTATATTGCTGATTTCAATCAATTGTTGGCATGTGTACCGCACGTGGCCAGGGATGAGACACATCGGATTTATATGTTCGAACGAGGACTGCACAGGGATCTTTTTCAATTAGTCCGTTCACGTAGATTGCAAACCTTGGAGGCCTCTATGGAGCAGGCACTCTATGTTGAACGCGGGGAAGCAGTGATGGAGGAGGTAGCCCCAGCCCCCGCAGTGATCCCAGGGGCGAAGCGCCCAGCACAGACGGATGAGGGGCAGTCGAGTCGTCATAGACCCCCGAGACCTCCACGATTCCATTCTCAGGGTCGTGGGTTTCAGGGACACCAGAGATCAGGTGCATTCCGCCAGCCCCAGCAACAGCAGCAGAGATCTCAGTCATCGCAGCGTGGGCCTCAGCGGCCGCAACGGTCTCAGAGACAACAGCAGCAATCGAGACCGACCCAGCCTACAGAGACGTGTGTTTTCTGCAGAGGCCAGCATCCATCAAACACGTGTGATTTGAGGATTGGTCGCTGTTATCGATGCGGACAACCGGGTCATATACGAGCTACTTGCCCAGTTGTGACATCTGCAGCACCTTCTTCAGCATCAGCTCCTTTTTCACCACAGCAGCGACCGCCATTTCAGCAGCGACCTTATGCTCCGGCAAGCAGGCCATCTTCTTCCCATCCCACGGACTATCGCCCTCCAGCTCAGAGTGGGCGAGTGTATGCTGCGAAGGTAGAGGACTCTTCGGCAGCAGATCATGTGGTGGCAGGTATCACCTTACTTTCTGGCATTAGGACTCGTACTTTATTTGATACTGGAGCATCACATTCTTTTATTAGTAGATCATTTGCATCATTACATGGGTTAGAGGTAGGACTTTTGCCACGTGCACTAGAGGTTCAGATTCCCAATCACACTTTGCACGTGGAGGAGTGTTGTTGGTCCTGCCCGATGCAAATTGAGTCCTGGATTATGCCAGCAGACCTATTGGTCTTGAAACAGCTGACGGACTTTGACGTGGTCCTCGGGATGGACTGGCTGGCTCGGTATTTCGCGACTATTGATTGTGCCGCGAGGACAGTCACATTTAGAGAGCCAGGCCAGGAGATGTTAGTATACCGGGGATGTCAGAGTGCTTTCTTTGCCTCTATGGTTTCGACTTCCCGAGCGAGGCAAATGATCCATCGAGGATGTGTAGCCTTTTTGGCTAGTGTTGTTGAGGGGCCTACGGCGGCACCGGGACTCGGGGATATCCCTATTGTTCGCGAGTTTCCGGATGTCTTTCCACCTGAGCTGACTAGCATGCCGCCAGATAGAGAAATTGAGTTTGTGATTGACGTAGTTCCAGGAACTGCGCCAATCTCTAAGGCTCCTTACCGGATGGCACCGGCTGAGCTGCGAGAGCTTAAGGCGCAACTCCAGGATTTGATGGATAAGGGTTTTATTAGACCAAGTGTGTCGCCTTGGGGAGCGCCGGTGCTATTCGTGAAGAAGAAAGATGGGTCACTTCGATTGTGTGTGGACTATAGGGAATTGAATAAAGTGACCATCAAGAACAAGTACCCTTTGCCACGCATCGACGATCTCTTTGATCAGCTGCAAGGGTCTTGTGTCTTTTCTAAGATAGATCTGCAATCCGGTTACCACCAGTTGAAGGTGAAGGCCGAGGATGTTCCGAAGACAGCTTTCAGATCACGGTACGGGCATTATGAGTTTACAGTTATGCCTTTTGGACTGACTAATGCCCCTGCCGCATTCATGGATTTAATGAACCGAATCTTCCGACCATACTTGGATCGATTCGTAGTAGTATTCATCGATGATATTTTGATTTACTCCCGAAGTGATGCTGAGCATGAGGAGCATCTGAGGATTGTGCTACAACTTCTACGAGAGAAGAAGTTGTATGCCAAGCTGGCGAAGTGCGAGTTTTGGCTTCGGGAGGTAGCTTTCTTGGGCCATGTGATTTCCGCCGCAGGTGTGGCAGTGGACCCGGCGAAGATTGAGGCAGTCCGGGATTGGCCCCGACCGACGACTGTTTCAGAGGTGCGTAGCTTCATGGGATTAGCTGGTTATTATCGTCGGTTTGTGGAAGGCTTTGCGAAGCTCTCCACACCCCTCACTCGCTTGACGCGTAAAGGAGTGAAGTTTATTGGAGTGAGGACTGTCAGAGAAGCTTTGAGGAGCTGAAGAGTAGATTGATGACCGCTCCTATCCTTTCCCTCCCAGTTATGGGGAAAGGATATGTGATCTACAGTGACGCATCGCACAGTGGACTTGGTTGTGTGTTGATGCAGGAAGGGAGGGTAATTGCTTATGCATCGCGACAGCTCAAGGATTATGAGAAGAATTACCCTACCCATGACTTGGAGCTTGCTGCCGTAGTGTTTGCATTGAAGCTTTGGCGCCATTACCTGTATGGGGAGCACTGTGAGATCTACACCGACCACAAGAGCCTAAAGTATCTGTTCACACAGAAGGAGCTAAACCTAAGGCAACGCCGATGGTTGGAGCTGTTAAAGGATTATGACGTGGAAATCCTTTACCATCCAGGTAAGGCCAATGTGGTTGCTGATGCTTTGAGCAGGAGAGCAGTGCAGAGTTTGTCCATGTTAATTACAAATCAGGCGCCACTATTGGAGGAGATGAGGCGGCTCGAGTAGAGGTTGTGTCCCCTGGGGTCTCTGCTAGACTGACGTCTTTAGTCGTGCAGCCCACTCTGTTGGACAGGATCAGGGAGAAACAGAGTGAGGACCCCCACTTGACCAAGATTAGAGATCAGATTCCGAGTAATCAGTCAGGGGACTTTATAGTGGATGCTTCGGGAGTACTGAGGTACAGGAACCGAGCATGTGTGCCAATGGATGCGGAGATCAGAGAGCAGATATTGCGAGAGGCCCATTATACACCTTATACCCTACATCCTGGTGGGACTAAGATGTATAAGGACCTCAAGGCACACTTCTGGTGGAATGGCATGAAGAGGGATATCGGGAGATTTGTGGCTCAGTGTTTAACTTGTCAGCAGGTAAAGCTGAGCATCGAGTGCCAGCTGGCAAGTTACAGAGTCTCCCAATCCCCGAGTGGAAATGGGACCACATTACGATGGATTTTGTGGTCGGATTGCCAAGAGCGCAGGGAGGTGCTGATGCTATCTGGGTAGTTGTAGATCGACTTACCAAGTCAGCACACTTTTTGCCTATACAGACTACTTGGCCACTCGAGCGACTAGCCCAGTTATATCTAGATGAGATAGTGAGACTACATGGAGTACCAGCCTCCATAGTATCAGATAGAGACCCGAGATTTGTTTCGCATTTCTGGAAGAGCTTGCAAACATCCATAGGAACTCAGCTTAGCTTCAGTACAGCCTTTCATCCGCAGACTGATGGGCAGTCAGAACGGACTATACAGATCCTGGAAGACATGCTAAGGGCTTGCGTCTTGGATTTCGGCGGAGGGTGGATTCGACACTTATCTTTAGCTGAGTTCGCGTACAACAACAGTTTTCAAGCGAGCATTAAGATGGCTCCGTTTGAAGCGTTGTATGGACGCAAGTGTCGATCACCACTATATTGGAGTGACGCGGGCGAAAGGCGGACCTTAAGACCAGAGCTATTGATAGAGGCAGAAGAGAAGGTCCGAGTGATTCGAAAGCATCTTCAAACCGCCCAGAGCCGACAAAGGAGTTATGCCGACATTCGGCGACGAGACTTAGAGTTTCAGGTTGGAGATCATGTATTTTTGAAAGTCTCGCCATCCAAAGGGATCAGGAGGTTTGGCATCCGCGGAAAACTTAGCCCCCGATATATTGGACCCTTTGAAGTATTGGAGCGCATCGGGCCAGTTGCTTACCGACTTGCACTTCCCCCGAGACTTGCTGGTGTCCACAATGTATTTCATGTTTCTACTCTGAGGAGATATGTCTTCGACCCGTCGCACGTCATCGACTTCACACCGCTCGAGATCAGCGAGGATTTGAGGTACGAGGAGCGTCCACTGCGAATTCTGGAACGAGAGGTGAGAGAATTGCGCAGTCGGACTATTCCATATGTGAAGATCCTTTGGAGCAATCATGACGAACGCGAGGCGACGTGGGAGCTCGAGTCAGAAATGATGGACACCTACCCCTACCTGTTTGAGGCTTTGGACTGAGGTATGATTTTCGTTTCGAGGACGAAACTCTTTTTAGTGGGGGAGGATGTGATGATCCGGAATTTTCATGGAAGGTTTTTGAGGCATTAACGGCGATTAGAAGAAGCCACTGAGTGTAATGGAGCTTGCAGCGTCGAAAACGGACTTCAGAAATGGATCCGGCGCGAAAATCGGAGCAAGTGGGCCTTTCGGGAGCTTTCGCCAAAATTTCGGATGAGAATTTGAAGAAACGGACGGCGGATTCGGACTCAGCGCGCGAAAACGATCAAAATGGTATATATAACTCTTTTTCGGCAAATTTTACTGTTCACCGGAACAGTAATTCCGGCGACACTGTTCCGGCGGCCGGCGGCGGGCGGCGGCGGCGGCGGGCAGCGGCGCGCGGCGGCGCAAGGGCGAGAAGGCCGCGGGCAGGCGCGGGCAGGCGCAGGCGGGCGCGGGCAGGCGCGGGCAGCGCGGGCAGGCGCGCCGGTGCGCGGTCCACAGAACAGTCGTGCACCGGGAGCACTGAAGATCCCAAATGCCACGTGTCATCACCTGATTGGCCCGGCGGCGTCAAGGAGGCGGCTGGCGTGCGACACGTGGCATCACCCCATTGGCCGACAGGATCCGGAAGACCCGGCGCGTGGACCGGGCTCGTGCGCCCCGTGGACCACGTGGGACACGTGTCCACTGTTCATGGCGGGCGCAGGCCGCCCACGTGCGCCGGGCGCGTGGAACACGTGGCGCATTCTGAGAGGGCTTGCATGGCTGTTTCCTGTTCTGGGACACTTGGCGCAGTATGGTTGGCTGATTTTGCTGTTTCCTGTTCTGGCCCGGATTTTTGTGGAGCCCGAATAGGGATTTTGGCCCATTATAAATACCCCTCCCTCTCTCTTTGTAAATTCTGGATTCTAGAGAGAGAAAATGAGGGTGAGCCCTTAATGAAAGTTTTTCCTCTCTCTATCCTCTATCTACCCTAGAAATTTCAGAATTTCTGGATCTTCCGACAGCGAGTTATCTGCGACACGGCGCACTGCGACGATTTCCAATTTCGGCCCATTTTCCGTCACAGTTCAGTCGGAAATTCGCTGTGTGCTAACCAGGAGGAATTTTTGAACGATTTCTTCGACAGCGCGACCGTAAGAGGTAAGGCTTCGTTTTTCGTGTTGATCACTTTGCTCTGTTTCGCACTTTTGGCACGGTTCCCGAGGCACCTTTGACCCCCCTTTTTTGCTGTGATATTTTCTGGACAGCCCCGACTTCTCCGATTTATATCTTGGCCTAGGAACATCGGATCGAGACGTTTAAGTAGTCGATTTTGATCTACTCGTCGCAAGGAACGCAACCGTAATTTTTCTGGATTTTCCTGAGCACTGTACAGAGGTGAGAATCCCCTTTTGTGAACTGGCTGGAAAAATAATAATAAGGCTGTATTTTGGGATCCGTGTTTACACCAGGTGTATTATTCTGTTCAGTTGTGCTCTATTTTCGACGAGTAGCGGGGGTAGGAGACTGCGGACAGCAAGGAGACCTTTTTGGGTGTGGATCACGCTTTTCGAGGTGGGTGGTTGTTGCTTACCTCACTTCTGACTATCTCACTAGGAGTATTAGAGACTCCCGACTTTAAACTGATAATCGGTGTTTTAATCATGAAATTCATAAGTAAACCCCACAAATAATATGGCAGATCTTTTATGATAAACTGGGACGTTATTGCTGGACATATGCTGGAACCTATCATCGCATGCAACAAACTTATCATAAAATCATCTTTTTCTAAATAAATATCCGATATTTTCTTTCAGTTTTCAACAGTAACCCTTTGCATGCTTGTTTGGACATCTAGATAGGCCACTATTTATTGCTACACTATTTTTGGGACTTGACTTAGGAGAAACCATGTTTTACTATTCTCCTTCGCATCTGGATTCATGTTGCTCGGTTTGAGCAGGGTTTGGGATAGTGTAGCTGAGGCTTTGAGTCTGGGACAGGTTAGACTCTATTATGGGTTGTGGGGCATTGTGGTAACCGCAGACATCAGGCGGTTGGCCAGAGGTTGACTATTTTATCAGTTTTGGTCTTATGGGTTATTACGGTAACCGCGGACAGTAGGCGGTTGACCGGATGATTATCTTTACATCAGATTGGGTATCAGATTTCTTTAGTGGATGGATTTTCCCACTTTGATCATAGTCATGATCTAGTCCTGCTATACAGAGATACTGGTTACAGGGATACTTATTACAGAGGCATTTTACTCGTGTGGGTCGCTCCCCTCGAGTGCGACTCCGGAGCGCGCGGCAGACTATTCTTGAGTCCTTGAGACTCCTTTTCGCATCGGTGTTATGTGTGGGCTGGCATACCCGATACGACACGGCACGGCAGAGCAGGCAGTACCAGTTTTCACTGGTGACTAGATTGGGTTTATTCAGGCAGGCAGGATAGATACTGATGCATACATATAGTCATTTTTTTGGCATGGCAGTAGAGGCATAGTAGTGGTAGTTCCCTCTTTTTCAGTAGTCTCTATAGTATACCACTGTCCTTTCCTTTTGCCTCTAGTAGTCCTAGTGGGTGCGTCAGTGTTTGAGGTTTTACCCACTAGGGGAGGCTACTGGTTTATCTAGTAGTTCTCACCCCCATTATTGTTCTCTGTTTCTTCTCCTTTATATTGCAGAGTCGTCTGCGGGAGCTGCTAGGCCGTCGGCAGCTGATCGAGGTAAGGGGATCGCTGAATAGATAGATCTCCTGTGAGCTGAGGGATTGTATTAGACAGATATTGTACCCAGACTATTATGCTTTCCTTTTATTTTGGTCTGGCTTAGCCAGCTGGATGTATTATTTTGGTGAGCTGGGAGACTATTGTATTGATACAGCTTTACTTGTATTTCAGTTACTATGTGGTTCTTCTATTTCAGCTCTGTATTATGCTCTTTTATTGTACATCTTATATCTGAGCAGGTTACCAGCGCTTCGTGTATGCGGGAAATTCCGTGTGCACGGCGGATCTGTAGACGGACCCGGGTTCTGGTTTACACCCGGGGCGTGAACACCCTGCCCGCGCCGCGCGCCGCTGCTGCTCCGCCTGCCCGAGGCTGCGCCGCTTCCTGCCGACGCTGCCCGCCGCCGCCGCCGGCCGCCGGTGATCGCCGGAATTACTGTTCCGGCGGTGAACAGTACCCGAGCCCCAAAAATGCAAGTGGGTAGTCCGTTTTGACCGTTTTCGCGCGCTGAATCCAAATTTGACGTCCGTTTCGCCAAATTCCAACCCGATAATTCGCCGGAGGCTCCCGGAAAGGTATTTTCAATCTGAATTTCGCGCCGAGTCCAAATTTGATATCCGATTTGCGCGAAAACAACTCTAAACATCCGATGGGGTCAACCGATCACCCATGTGATCCATTTAAGCTCGAAGTCCAACACTTGTGTCCAATTATGCCCCAAACTCCTCCAACACACCGCGTAGGCCTCCAATAGCCACCCCAACGCACTGCAACAGCTCTGCGGAGATCCAGGTCATCACAATGGCCCCTGCTGAGTTGAGAGAGCTAAAGGCTCAGTTGCAGGATCTCTTGGATCGCGGGTTTGTTCGACCTAGTGTTTCTCCTTAGGGAGCCCCGATTCTGTTTGTGAAGAAGAAAGACGGGTCACTTAGGTTATGTGTGGACTACCGGGAATTAAACAAAGTGACCGTCAGGAATAAGTATCCCCTTCCTCGGATTGATGATTTGTTTGATCAGCTTCAGGGATCTACAGTCTTCTCAAAATAGATCTTCAGTCCGGTTACCACCAGTTGAGGGTGAGGGCCGAGGATGTGTCCAAGATGGCGTTTAGGACTCGGTACGGGCATTACGAGTTCACGGTGTTGCCTTTTGGATTGACGAATGCCCCTGCCGCCTTTATGGATCTGATGAACCGAGTGTTCCAACCGTACTTGGACCGTTTTGTTGTGGTATTCATTGATGACATCTTGGTTTATTCCCGTAGCGACATTGAGCACGAGGAGCACTTGAGGATAGTGCTGCAATTTCTGAGAGAGAATAAGTTGTATGCCAAGCTGAAGAAGTGTGCATTTTGGCTTCGGAAAGTTTCATTCTTAGGCCATGTAGTTTCAGCCGCAGGAGTGGCAGTGGACCCGACGAAGAGTGATGCAGTTCGGGATTGGCCTAGACCTACGACGGTGACAGAGATTCAGAGCTTCTTGGGCCTAGCAGGCTACTACCGTCGGTTCGTAGAGGGCTTTGCGAAGCTCTCTACTCCCCTCACCAGATTGACTAGGAAGGGGGTGAGATTTGTTTGGACTGAGCAGTGCCAGCAGAGCTTCGACGAGTTGAAGCTGCGACTGATTTCAGCACCTGTCCTCGCGTTGCCAGTCATGGGAGAGGTATTTATGGTTTACAGTGATGCCTCCCACAGCGGCTTAGGTTGTGTTTTGATGCAGCGTGATAGGATAATTGCTTATGCGTCATGGCAATTAAAGGATTATGAAAAGAATTACCCTACGCACGATTTGGAACTAGCCGCGGTTGTTTTTGCTTTGAAGCTTTGGCGACACTATCTCTACGGCGAGCACTGCGAGATATTTACCGACCACAAGAGCCTGAATTACTTGTTTACTCAGAAGGAGCTTAATTTGAGGCAGCGCCGGTGGTTAGAACTGTTAAAGGATTACGATCTGAGCATACAGTATCATCCCGACAAGGCCAATGTGGTCGCGGATGCCTTGAGTAGGCGATCAGGACAGTCCTTGAGCTTATTGATTACTGAGCAGATGCCGTTGAGGGAGCAGTTGAGGCGGCTGGATATCGAGGTTGTGTCCCCTGGGGATTCTGCAAGAGTTATGTCTTTGGTCTTGCAGCTCACTCTGTTGGACAGGATTAGAGTGAAACAGAGTGGGGACCCCTATCTTGAGAGAATTAGAGACCAGGTTCAGCATGGTCAGGGAGGGGACTTTTCTGTGGATGCAGCAGGAGTACTTAGGTACAGGGACCGCTATTGTGAGCCCGTGGACTTGGATATTAGAGAGCTGATCCTGAGGGAAGCTCACTATACACCTTACACCCTCCATCCTGGAGGGACTAAGATGTATAGGGATTTGAGGGCACAGTTTTGGTGGCATGGCATGAAAAGAGATATTGGAAGGTTTGTGGCCTATTGTCTAACTTGTCAGCAAGTTAAAGCTGAGCATCAGGTTCTAGCTTGCAAGTTACAGAGCCTTCCAATACCTGAATGGAAATGGGATCGGGTCACTATGGATTTCATTGTAGGATTGCCGAGGACACAGAGTGGAGCTGATGCTATATGGGTGATTGTGGATTGATTGACTAAATCAGCCCATTTCCTGCCGATACAGTCGAGTTGGTCTCTGGAGAGATTAGCATAGTTATACTTGTATGAGATTGTGATACTTCATGGGGTGCCAGCTTCGATTGTGTCTAATAGGGACCCGAGATTCACTTCGCAGTTTTGGAGGAGCTTACAGACCGCCTTGGGGACCCAGCTTCAGTTTAGCACTGCCTTTCACCCACAGACCGACGGACAGTCCGAGCGGACCATTCAGACTCTAGAGGATATGTTGAGAGCTTGTGTCCTGAGTTTTGGCGGCAGCTGGGATCGACATTTGAGATTAGCAGAGTTTGCCTATAACAATAGCTTCCAGGCGAGCATTCATATGGCGCCCTACGAAGCATTGTATGGACGAAAATGTCGATCGCCATTATGTTGGAGTGGCGTGGGTGAAAGGAAGACCTTGGGGCCTGACTTGCTTCTGGAGGCCGAAGAAAAGGTCAAGGTTATTCGGCGTCATTTGGTGACTGCATAGAGCCGGCAGAGGAGTTATGTCGATAGAAGGCGGCGAGACTTAGAGTTCCAGGTTGGAGACCATGTCTTTCTGAAAGTCTCGCCATCTCGAGGGATACGCCGCTTTGGAGTGCTCGGGAAGCTGAGTCCGCGTTTTATTGGACCGTTGAGGTATTGGAGCGCCTCGGACCCGTTGCCTATCGAGTTGCGCTACCACCGCGGTTGGCAGGTACCCATGATGTGTTTCATGTATCCGTCTTGAGGAGGTATGTTTTTGATCCCTCGCATGTTCTGGACTTCACTTCTTTAGAGTTGGACGAGGAGATGCGCTTCCAGGAGCGCCCGATGCGAATTCTTGCTCTAGAGACGAAAGAATTGCGCAATCGGGTTATACCTTATGTGAAGGTATTATGGAGCCATCATGATGAGAGAGAGGCCACTTGGGAGCCTGAGGATGAGCTGAGGACTGCCTATCCCTACCTATTTGAGACACCTTCCTGAGTTTTGAGTTCATTGTGTTTCGAGGACGAAACCTTTTGAAGGAGGGGAGAGTGTAGAATATCGAATTTTTTGGATTGAGCACACCGACTCCACAGATGAGCTTTTGAGTGAGAAAAGTTGTGGGCATGCGTATTTTCAGATTACAGCGGAGTTCGGAAGGTTTCGGACTGCGGCGGAGGCCCCGAGGGCGAAAAGTGAGTTGGAGTAGGCTTTAATGGATTATTTAATTAATTAATTTAATTTGTTTGCTACTTACCTGTTGGTGGCCTCAGATGTGTTGTAGGGGGAAACTAGAGCATTGACTGAGGATTGCTTTGGATATATTAATTAAGGTAATTAAGTCTTGTTTTAATTAAGTTTTTATTTTAATTAAGTTTTATTTTAATTTATTAGTTATGCCAGCTGCCTTGCACTAGCCTAGCCTAATTAAGACTCCTTAATTAAAGAGGCACCCTCTGTCTTCTCCCTGCGAGCCAAGTCAAGAAAGATACAGAGGAAGTGTGTGAAGGAGAAAAGAGGAAGAAGAAGGAGAAGAAGAAGAAAGGTGGGCTCGTGTGGGGACCTTATGCTTGAAGCCGAGCGGAGCGCGCGAAGAGCTTAACAAGCTTGTAGTGCAGTTTTTTAGCGTTCTACTTGGCCGGTCGTGGGTGTAGTGGCCCAGGTTCCCATGCAACCTTTTTCGGTGAATCCACTGTTTAGAACACCTAGTGTTGGTTTATCTGGCCCATAGTGCATCAAAGGGATGCCACAGATGGATCCTGTGTGGTATTGTAGTGATCCGACCCTTAGGGGTATTTTTGACTCGCATGTGATTGCTTAAGCCTTAAGCGAAATAAAATTATTTAATTTTCAAAGGTTGGCCGGGGCGGGGTGCGTGTATTTTTCTGCGATAGAGCGCGGAAAATGATGACCGACGGTGCGATCGGATTCGAAATCCGATGTCGGGATCTCCCGGAACGGGATCCTTAGTGACGCGGGGATTAGTCACGCATCGGAATCCGTGCAAAATATCTTGCACCCGTAGGAGATAAGGTGGGTTATCTCGTAGGGGATAATTAATTAATTAAGTAATTAATTATCCGTTGACGGAAATTTGAATTCTCTTACGTACGAATAAAAGGGGAAAATTAATTGTATGTGTATTTAAAATTGGGAATTTATTCCCGAGATTATTTAATAAAGGGGATTAAATAATCGGTGGCCAGGATTTAAAAGGTGGGGATTTTATCTCGTAGATCGGATATTTAATAAATCCGGATTTCTACGTATCGTATAATAAAATAAATAATTAAATAAAAGGGGGTATTTAAACAATCCCCGTTATCCGAAAGATAAAAAAAAAGGAAATTAAAAACCTTAACCGGAGAGAAGAGAAAGAAAAGGGAAAAAGGAAAAAGACGGAACCCTAGCCGAAGGAAGGAGAAGGAAAAAGAGAAGGAGCCCGATCGTCCCAAACACCGATCCGAAGGCAAAAACACGACCGGGCGACCTTCCCGACGATTTTTGGTGAGTAAAATAATTTTAGAAGTTTCTTTGGGATTTTTCCGTCGCCCTTTTTGTCAAGTTCTTGGGTTCTCCGTCGTCCCCGTTACCGTCGCCGTCATCGTCATCATGCTAGGGCACGGAAAGGACGGCGGGGACGCGCGGTGCCGCTAGGGCATCGCGCGGAGGAGAGCCGCGGACGGCCGGACGCCGCCGCAAGCGGCGACGGGACCGCGCGGGCTCCGCGCGGGCGCTGCGCGGGCACCGCGCGGGCGCCGCGCGGGCGACACCCGCGCGGGCCCGCAACAGCGCGGGCGCCGCACGGGAAACCCCGCGCGGGCGCCGCGCGGGCCCGCACGCCGCGCGGGCCGCACCCGCGCGCCCGCGGGGGCGCCGGCGGGCGGGGCACCGCGCGGGGCACCGCGCGGGCAACCCCCCGCGGGCGCCGCGCGGGCCCGCACCCGCGCGCGGGCGACCCCGCACGGGCGCCGCGCGGGGCCCCACCCGCGCGGGGCCGCGCGGGCACCGAGCGGCCGCCGTGCGGGTAGCACCCGCACGGACGCCGCGCGAAGCGCCGCGCCCGCGCGGGCGCCGCCCGCGGAGCCACGCCGCGCGGGTTCGAGTCGCGCGGGGCTCCGACGGGCGGCGACGGCGATGCGGGGGGGGTTCCGGTTTCGGCAAACCGGACGGTGCCGGGTCTTTTTCCGTCAAAAGTTTAAAGTGGGGTCTTTCCGAGTTAAGATGTTAGTGTGTGTTTCTGATCATGGTTATTATTGCGGACTTTCTTTAGGTCCAGGTGCGCAGCAGGGGTGCGCAAAGGATTCAGGAGTTCCGATTTCTCTTCAACAAGGTGGGTACGGTTGCTATAAGTGCAACAAGTGCAGTAAGTGCATCTATCGTCATTAAAAAATGCTCTCAATTTACCTAACAAAGTAGATGGACAGTTTAACCTTTCGCATAATTATATTTTTATCTAACAATTGAAGCAGCTGCGGTCGCGGGGCTCACTACACGCCGATCTCGGCAAATCCGGTTTCGGATGCTGCACGTACACAGGCGGATTGGCCTCCGCATGGGTGTACTTTTTCGGAAGAGTGGTCTTTTTGACCGTGTGCCTCACAAAGGAGTGGGAGCCGTGAGGACCTCTTCGCGCCAGCTGAAAATAGCACATCAGCACCGCGAAAGGGGTAAAAGCATCAAAGAGGTGATTGTGCACGAGGGGAGACTTTAGTCTCTCCGACAGGTACTCTGGGGTTGGTACCCAACTTAATTGATAAATCTGGGGTTGGTGCCCAGTTTAAAATATGCACAGGGTTTCAACGAAAGGTTTCGGTGTACTCGGGTTATTCGGTTCGTTTTTCCTTCTTTGCTATTAATAGACATCTACTTTGTTTGTCACTGACTTTACCCACTCCGTGACAGGTGCTACTAGGTGCGTTAGCCGGGATGGCGGTGAGACTGCGTCGCGAGGACCGTAGTCAGGACACTTGGTTTTCTATCTCATTTCCCTTTTAGGCTTTAAATAGTTAATTTGCTTGTGGATTACTTTAGTTGTGGATTACTTTAGTTGTGGATTACTTTAGTTTTGGACATGTATTAGTTAGTTCTGTGGATGAGGTGTACTCATATGCTTTTGATACTTCTAGTGGTACTTTCTTACGCGGCACGTTTTCACGATAAACTAATTGATTGCGAAAATGTTTTCTCAGAACAAGGTGCCGTGTGGGCACGGATTTACAAACGCTGGGTTTTATCCTTTCCAAACGTTGACGCCGCTTTATAAACTTGTGTTGTTTGGTGATGTATGTCTACTAAATGGTTGTTGGTTGAAGTTTGATGTTGTAATTGAATTGCATGTTGTAAATGAGACGCCGTGCATATACAAAGGAGACTCCGTCCGTTGGCGGAGAGAATTTGTGTATGCGGCGGTCTGGCACGCACCGGGGATGAGGTTTATATTACCTTATTAAGAAAAAAAAAATGGACACGCAATTTTCCGCTTCGATTGACTCAAAAACCCCCGGGGGCGTGACAGGTATCTTTAGCTGTTTTGGCCTTCGACTACATTTGCCGAAGTTTTGAAAAGGTTTTTGGCCAAACAGAGGTTGGAATTGGATTCAGCGCGAAAAAACGCTTGAAAACGGCTATTTGCTTCTTTGATTCTGAGTCCGGATGCCCAAAAACGGACTCCCGAAAGTTTTTATTGGTTTTCGGTGCATGGTGTTACGGCATTTTGGTGTTGGCATTTTCGTGAGTCAAGTCAGTAAGTTGAGTCGGAGTCTTGAAGTGATCAAATTGTCAATCAGCAATCGAAGACTTAGAGAAGATTCAACAAAAGCTCAAGTTGACACTTAGTGTTTTGAGTCTTAAAGATTGAAGGTGAAGAATTGTGGATCAATTGCATCAATCTTAAGGAAAATGGTTTCGGATTGATCAGGTACATTTAACTAAATAAATTTGGTGATCCGAATACTTGTTATAGTGTAGAAACACTTGGTTGAATTTTTAATTGCATAAAAATCAAAAACTGGACATGGGACATGTTCAGGATCCGGATCAGACAATCCAATCCGGATCCCGAAGGGTGTTGGTTCATATGCAAATCCAATCCGGATCCAAGCCAATTCTGATCCGAATCCCGAACATTGGTTTTTGCTGAAATTCATGAACGATCCGGATCGGGCATTTCAATCCGGATCCCGAACCCTTGTTTTTCTGGAATTGTCTGACTCTCTACGACGATCCGGATCGCAGAAAATCCGATCCAGATCGCCGTCCTGAAAAATTCCAGAAAAGGTAAGTTTTTGATTCTTATCTCTTTCCAAAGGTTTCTAACCTATAAATAGACACTTAGGGTTTCTCAAGAACCGTCGATCAATTTATAAAACACTTGAGAGCAACCCTAGAGGCTAGGTTTTATCGTTCTTCTTTATAGCCTCTTTTAGGTCAATTCGACGGTTCTTCCAAGATCTATCTTTTGTCGAATTGATCTAGTCTTTGCTTAGAGAATTCTTCTACGGTTCCTCAATGATAATCTAAGCAAAGGATCACCATCTGTCACGCCCCCGGGGGTTTTTGAGTCATTTGAAGCGGAAAACGTGACTATTTTTTTTTTTTTTGAAATAAGGTAACATAAACCTCAACCCCGGTGCGTGCCAGACCGCCACATACACAAATTCACTCTGTCCACGGACAGAGTCTCCTTTGTATATGCACGGCGTCTCATTTACAGCATATTGTTCAATCACATAATACATGCATCATTCAAACCAACAAACCATACCGTAGACATTCACCATCAATTAAAGCAAGTTATAAAGCGGCATCAACGTTCGGAAAGGATAAAACCAGAGTTGTAAACCGTGCCCACTCGGCACCTCGTTTGAGAAAACGTTTTCGCAATCTAATGTTTATTCTTGAAACCATGCCGGCGAATGAAAACATAAGGAAATACACCACATCCACAGTGCTAACTAATACTTGTCCACAAATAAAGTATCCACAAGCAAAACTAAAAATAGCATAAGGAGGAAATGAGTCATAAATACGATAACCAAGAGTCCGACTACGATCCTCACGACGCAGTCCCACCGCCATCCCGGCTAACGCACCTAGGAATACCTGTCACGGAGTGGGTAAAGTCAGTGACAAACAAAGTAGATGTGTAACAATATCAAGAGGGGAGAAACATACGAATACACCGAATACACCGTAACCTTTCGTTAGACACCTGTACATTAATTTAATCTGGGCACCAATCCCAGATCACCTGTCGGGGAGACGGAAGTCTCCCCTCGTGCAAACACACTTTTGATGCTCTTACCTCTTTCGCGGTGCTGGTGCGACACCTCAGCTGGCGCGAAGAGGTCCCCGCTTGCACCGTTACCTTTGCGGGGCACACGGGTCATAAAGACCACTCTTCCGGAAAAGTACACCCATGCGGAGGCCAATCCGCCTGTGTACGTGCAGCATCCGAAACCGGATTGCCAAGATTGGCGTGTAATGGGCACCGCGACCGCAGCCGCACAATTATTAGATAAATAACATTAATCGAAAGGTTAAACTATCCATCTACTTTGTTAGGTAAATTAAAGAGTACTTTTAATGACGATAGATGCACTTACAGCACCGGTTGCACTCATCGCAACCGTACCCACCTTGTTGGAGAGCAATCGGAACACCTGTATCCTTCGCGCTCTCCCGCTGCACCCCTGGACCTAAAGAAAGTCCGCAAGGATAATAATAGTCACAAACGTGTACTAACATCCCAAACAAAAGACCCAATTTACCCTTTTGACGGAAAGGTCCAACACCGTCGGTTCGCCGAAAACCGGAACCCGCGCGGCACCCAACATAATAAAATAATGACCAAGTAGGTCCCAAGTGGCTGTACCAAGAAAGCCGCGGAAATAACGATCCCAACGGTGAAAACCGCGCTCAAAACGGTGGAAAAACGGACCCAAACGGAGCCACCGGACTTTGGGGCTGTCGGGTGGTGCACGAAGCAGAGCGTGGACCGGGTCTGCGCATCGGCGGCCGGGCGGCGCGCGCCGGGTGCACGCAGGAAGCGTGCACCAGGCGGAACGGGCCGGGCCGTGCACGGCACTGGCGTGCGCCGGGTTCACATAATCCACACCGCGGCATCGCGCCACCGGGTGCACGCCCAGCGCGTGCACCGCACTTGGACGGGCCGTGGGCAGGCGCACGGTTTCGTGCGCCGGGTCTTGTGCTCCGGGTTGCTGCAGGCGTGCGTGCACCGGGTGCACGCCTGGACCCGTGGACCGCACTGTACGGAAACGCACAGTAACTTCCCGTTTTTCCCTTTTTTCGTCGTTTTCGCCCCCGTTCGCGATTTCTTCTCCGTTTTCGCTCCCGTGCGATCCCGGCGACTACCCCGTGAACATGGTAACGACGGCGGCGGCCTCCCGTCTAACAACGGCGGCGGCGGCCTCCAGTTAACCCACTATGTCCCGCCGGAGTCGCCCGAAAAATTCCCGAAAAATTCCCGAAAAATTCCCGGAAAATTCCCGGTAAATCTAATAACTAAACCAACGACCGACGAACAATCAAAACGTCGATCGGAGGTCCGGTAACAAGAAACCGGTTAAAAACCATCAATTAAAATCCGATAAAAATCCTCGATCACACCCGATCAAGAACGAGGATAAAATATGGATCAAAACCGACGAAAATCCGCGAACGATGTTCCGATTAAAATAATCTAACAAGAACACGGGAAAACCCCCGATTTGTTTAACAAACGAAACGATGATAACTAACCTTAATTTATCGGAATAAAAGATCCGATCTTGGTTCTCGCGGCGTTGGAGATCCGGATCCGCTCCCCGTCGACGATCTCGTTTCTCCGGTCTCCGGCACGTAAATCGGGGCGATCGGGTTCCCTCCGCTTCCTCCTTCTTTTCCTCTTTTCCTCACGGTTGGGGTTTCGGTACGCACGAAAGAGGAGGGTTTGAGGAGGCGGTATTTTTAAATTAGGGTTTCGTTCGGTAAACGGGGGAATAAATAATTCTCATTATCTATTTATCCCTTTTTATCTTATCACATACGTCGCACCGTCAAAATCCTCCTCGGATATTTTGACCCCAATTAATTAATTCCTTAATTAATTAATCCTCAATTTTTCTCTTTATCTACGTACGTAACAGGAAAACCCAAAATATCCTGTTTCTATCTCTCAAATAAATATCTTACTTGCAGGATAAAAATCATCGCCTTTTAAATCCTGGCCACCGATTATTTAACACCTTCGTTAAATAATCATGGGAAATAAATCCCCACCTTTATACGATCACCGATTATTTAATTCACTCAATTAAATAATCTGGGAAATCCATTCCCAAATGGGTTGAGTCACGGTT
>CM054946.1:46341-177364 GCA_029168755.2 Tillandsia fasciculata | reverse complement strand
GTGATCCATTTAAGCTCGAAGTCCCAACACTTGTGTCCAATTATGCCCCCAAACAGCCGACCTCCAACACACCGGGTAGCCTCCATAGCCACCTCCAACCACCGCAACAGCTCTGCGGAGATCCAGGTCATCACATCCTCCCCCACTAAAAGAAAGTTTCGTCCTCGGAAACTAAAGTCTTCCTCAACCCGGAATCTCAACCAATAGAGGGGTAAATATCCAATCATCCACCACTCAAGCTCCCAAGGCTGACAAATACCTCCTCCAGAGACGCGATGCAATCCTCGGGTCTCTAACTGAACAAACAAAGGAGAGCACTCCAGGAACCCGCCACCTCAACCAAGGTAAGCTGGGCTAACCGCTCGGCTATCAAGTGTCCGCATCGGTACAAGCATCTGCCCCTCCCAGGGCCTCAGATAATCCAACCACAAGTCCAACAACACAAAGCTCGATCCAAGTACCTCTGTACTCCCGAGGCATCCGATATAAGTCCCCCAACTGATCACGTAGACTCTGATCTCTAATCCAAAACCGTCGGGGTGTAGAAGCACATTCCCCCAACTCTCCGGCATCAACACTCAGCCATGAGCAGTCGAGAGAACCAGATTGCAAATCAATCTTCGCGAAGATCCAATACCCTTGCAGCTGGTAAACAAATCCTCCAAGCTTGACAGAAGGGTGCTAGCTCCCGATGATCACTTTATCAAATTCTTACGGGTCCTCACAAAGCTGAAGTGAACCAACCTTCCACAACTCGAATAGCACCGGCGCCCCCAGGGGTGCCACACTTGGCCTGACATACTTCCAAAACTTCAAATCCTGGAGTTGGGTCCTCAACTCCCAAACTGGTGTCATGCCAAACAACTCCGATAGGAGAACAGCTAGGAACTCATACCAAAAGGGTATCTCCAAGTCCTGGTGCCGCCGCAGATCCCTCAAACACACCAGCCAAAAGGCTACTCGCCCACTACGAGACATCCGCCTCGCTCACAAAGTCAAAACCAAAGAAGCGAAGATACTCTCAAGCAACTCAGGTACACCAACACCTCCAGGCCTGGCTCCCACGAGAACCGTCCTCGCAGCATAATCAGCTGCCGCGAAAAGAAAAAGATAACCGAGCCAGCCTAACCGTCCTAAGTACCAAACCAAGCCCCACAACTAGGTCAAGACCATCAGGCCTACAGGTACAACCAAGGACTCAACCGCACCGGGCAGGACCTACGACACTCCCCCTAGGTGCAAAAGATCGGGAATACGACCTCCCGAACACCAGGTAACCGTCCTACCCCTAACCCAAAACAATGAAGCCAAACACTACCCACCAAGAAGGGAAAACCTCTCGTATCGAAAGATACGAACCCAAGAGCCTGGAACAATTCAAACCTACCGCCACACTGGCCGCTGGAATCTATGTGCTCTGACGGTCTCAAAAATCCACTATCCAGAAAAGAAATCAGGAATGCCTCATCCGACTGACCTGTCCTCCATCACCCGGCGCCAAGCGCCTCAATCAGAACTCGCCTCAGGCGGCAGATCCCAATCCAAAGGAACTACAGTGCCACGCTCCATACCCGACGCCTACTCCAATGAGGCGTCCCTAGAGCTCTCAATCCCCCACCGAACAAGACCCTGCCTTCAAAGGCTCCATACTCAATCCCCCAAGTCAGGGCAACTCATCCGCCAGATCTGGCTCACTCCTTCAATGCAATCCCACAGTTCCCCTGCTGTCAACTGTCCACCCTTCCTCGGTGCCCCAGCACTAAACGTCGGCATGGAGGGGCTACTCACTAGCCGACAACTGTGCCACTGCACCGATCCGACAACTGTGTCGCTGCTCCGATAGCTGTGTCACTGCTCCGACAACTGCACCACTGTGCTGATCCGACAACTGTGTCACCGCGCTGCTCCGACAACTGTGTCACTGCTCCGACAACTGCACCACTGTGCTGATCCGACAACTGTGTCACCGCGCTGCTCCGACAACTGTGTCACTGCTCCGACAACTGCACCACTGTGCTGATCCGACAACTGTGTCACCGCGCTGCTCCGACAACTGTGTCACTGCTCCGACAACTGCACCACTGTGCTGATCCGACAACTGTGTCACCGCGCTGCTCCGACAACTGTGTCACTGCTCCGACAACTGCACCACTGTGCTGATCCGACAACTGTGTCACCGCGCTGCTCCGCTGATCTGCCTCCAACACTCCTACCCTTCGGGTCCGGAGCCCCCAGACTCCAATCTGGGTATCCGGCCCGAAACAACCAGCTCAGGCCCAACTGCCGCACCAAGGTGCACTCGGGTCAGAGCCCCAACGTCGGGGAGACACCGCTCACCACGACAAAACCGCAAATCAGCACACCCCAAACACTCGACCCAATCTAGCGAAAGTCAAAGGCATCCCCCTATTTTTGTAACGTTATGTTGTCTGCAGCCAACATAACTGTCCCACAAAAATAGGGTATGCCGATCCCTCTTCACTCACTGGAAGAGTCAAAACCAAATCACCGACTTTCGCCAAAAGTCACGTCTCTCACGCCCTAACATCCTAGGGTCCGCCAAAAGCCTAGGGTTTCCTAAGTCCCAACTGACCTATCCCTAAGCTCTGATACCAACTTAATCTGTCACGCCCCGGGTGTAAACCAGAACCCGGGCCCGTCTACAGATCCGCCGTGCACACGGTATTTCCCGCGTACACGAAGCGCCAAACCTGCTCAGATATATAAGAGATAATAATAAATGAGCAATAAAAACAGAGCTGAACTAAAACTAATACATCTCAGACTGAAGCTGGAAATAAAATACAATACATCTGTATAAATGATACATCTGTCTCTCCCAGCTCACCAAAATAAATACAACCTGCTGGCAAAAGCCAGTCCCAAAGTAAAAGTACAATCGTCTGAGGAAACACGGGTACACCAACAGTCCAGCTAACACGCTCATCCTGCCTCGAAGTCTATCTACTCAGCCGTCCTCTCTCCTCGACCCGCCGCTGAAAACCCAGCAGCACCCGCAGAAGACACTGCAAAACAAGGGAGAAGAAAAAGAGGAAAGAAGAATGGGGGTGAGACTACCAGTAAACCAGTAGCCTCCCCTAGTGGGTAAAACCTCAAACCCTGACACACCCACTAGGTCTACCAGAGGCAAAAAGGAAAGAAGTGTGGTAAGCAATGATGACTGCTGAAAACAGGAACTACCACTACTATGCCTCTAATATGCCAAGCTAAAGAGATAGCTAACTGTATGCATCAGAATGTAAATGCCTGCCTGCCTAGACCCAATCGATACACCAGTAAGCACTGGTACTGCCTGCCTTGCCTGCCTGCCAAATCGGGTATGCCAGGCTACGCATAACACCGATAGGGGATGAGAGTCCCGAGGACTCGAAGCCTGTAAAACGCACACTCCGGAGTGGCACTCGAGGGGAGCGACCCACACGAGTATAATGCCTGAGTAACAAGTATCATAATCAGCAGGACTGGATCATGACTCTGATCAAAGTGGGAAAACCCATCCACTAAAGGGAGACCCGATCTCAACCTGATGCAAGATAAACAAATAGTGGGAAACCCCATCCACTAGAGACCTGATACCCAATCTGATGCATAAGCAACCTCCGGTCAACCGCCCAAGGTCCGCGGTTGCCGCAATACCCTGCCATCAAGCCTGCCTGTCCCAAAATCCAAGATCCACAATCGGGTAGAATAATCGATATCCGGTCAACCGCCTACTGTCCGCGGTTGCCGCAATAACCCCCAAGTCCGACATCAAGTACACCCTGTCTCCGACCCCAAGGTCCCGGCTACACTATCCCAAACCCCCGCTCGAACCCGAGCAACATGACTCGAAAGTCTAAATAAGAAGGAGAAAGAAAGCAATCATGGTTTCTCCTAAGTCAAATCCCAATATGATAGTGTAGCAATAAAAGATGGCCTATCTAGATGTCCATACAAGCATGCAAGTGTTCTCAAGGAAATATAATTAAAGGCATTAATCATTAACAGTATCCACCTACGCATGTCATCTACCCTCAAGTAGTACCATCAACAGGATAATCAAATAGTCCAACATAAATATTCCATTCCACATGCAAGGTTAACCGCTATCAAAGCAACCCTATTCCCACACCGGCATGCATGAACCCAACCCCGATCATGATTAATCAAGATGTCCAATAAAGGGGATCACTCTAATATTCCTAGTGAGCATGTCAAAATAGAGGCAAGAAACAACCGCCCACCTCGAGCGCTAAATCCTGATCCCAACAGCGAAGTCCGCGCCCGGTCTCAACGATCACCACGGTACTGCACAAAATGCCCCAAAAGAACAAGCACAATTAACATACAATGCTCACACCAAAATCTGTCCCAATACAATCAGTCCACAGTTTAGCCTTTTTCACCTGCGAGATCTGCTCAAGAAATTCCAGAAAAATACCACTGCGATCTCGCGACGAACCGGTCGAAACGAGTACCTGCACGTTCCCACACGATTTTTCTATGCTGAGAACCAAAATCGACAAGGGAACTACCCCGAACAATACTTCCACCCAAAAACTGTGCTACAAAGTTCTGTAAAAAGGGGGTTCTCACCTTCAGGGAAATTCCACAAAAATCCAAGAAAATTCAGAGAGACTCCTTGCGATGCGTAGATGCAAATCCCCTTTTGAATCTTCTCAATCCGATGTCCGGTTGCGGAGATATCGCCGAAATACCGAACCGCTGTCCAAAACTCCATCACAGCAAAATGGGGTCACAAGATGATCCGAAAAACCCATGAAAACCTCGGAATGGGGAAAAACCAGTAGAAACAAGAAACGTAGCCCTACCTGTTAAGAATCCAACGGCACAAAAATCGCGAAAATAGGAGGTCGGGGTGAGTCGGGGGAGCCTGAACATTGAAATGAGACGAATCGTGTTGCCGGAGAATGATCGTCGCGCCGCGCCGGAAAAATCCCAAACCTCGGGATCCGAGCCTCCTAAATTCCTCAAACTTGACAGGAGTGTTCCTCTCTTCTGGGAGAAGATTTCATCTTCTCACTCTTTGAGAAGATAAAGCCTCTAAGATGGAGAAAACTGCCTTTGAATGAGCCTCGGATGGAATAATAGGAAAAACCAGAAAAAAACAATTCCCTTAATTACCTTTGTGTCCCGCCGAACAGGAAACACCGAAATCGGCCAACAAAAAGCTGCCACGTGTCCATCAAACACAAAACACCAAATACACCCAATCGGATTTTGCCACGTGGCGCCGACCAGCCCTGCCCGCGCGCCCAGTCGCGTCTGCTGCCCTTCCCGCACAGTTGACCGTCCAATAGGAATGCGCCACGTGTCACTGTTACTGTTCGGTGCACCCGGTGCACGAAATCCTTTGGACCGATCCACTCGCAACCCGCCACGTGTCCAAGCCCGGTGCACCATGGACCATGAGCCAACCAGAATACTCCGTGGACCAACGCCTGTGAGCCAGCCTATGGGAAGATGCCACGTGTCCTCCGCCTCGGTGCACGCCCGCCGCGTGGACCGGCCGCCTGCCCGCGCGCCCGCGCGCTGCCCGCGCCCTGTGTGATGATCCGAAATTTTCATGGAAGGTTTTTGAGGCAATAACGGCGATTAGAAGAAGCCACTGAGTGTAATGGAGCTCGTAGCATCGAAAACGGACTTCAGAAATGGATCCGGCGCGAAAATCGGAGCAAGTGGGCCTTTCGGGAGCTTTCGCCAAAATTTCGGATGAGAATTTGAAGAAACGGACGGCGGATTCGGACTCAGCGCGCGAAAACGATCAAAAATGTATATATAACTCTTTTTCGGCAAATTTTACTGTTCACCGGAACAGTAATTCCGGCGACACTGTTCCGGCGGCCGGCGGCACCCGGCGGGCGGCGGCGGGCAGCGGCGCGCGGCGGCGCAAGGGCGGAGAAGGGCCGCGGGCAGGCGTGGGCAGGCGCAGGCGGGCGCGGGCAGGCGCGGGCAGCGCGGGCAGGCGCGCCGGTGCGCGGTCCACAGAACAGTCGTGCACCGGGAGCACTGAAGATCCCAAATGCCACGTGTCATCACCTGATTGGCCCGGCGGCGTCAAAGGAGGCGGCTGGCGTGCGACACGTGGCATCACCCCATTGGCCGACAAGATCCGGAAGACCCGGCGCGTGGACCGGGCTCGTGCGCCCCGTGGACCACGTGGGACACGTGTCCACTGTTCATTGGCGGGCGCAGAGCCGCCCACGTGCGCCGGGCGCGTGGAACACGTGGGCGGCTGGGACACGTGGCGCATTCTGAGAGGGCTTGCATGGCTGTTTCCTGTTCTGGGACACTTGGCGCAGTATGGTTGGCTGATTTGCTGTTTCCTGTTCTGGCCCGGATTTTTTGTGGAGCCCGAATAGGGATTTTGGCCCATTATAAATACCCCTCCCTCTCTCTTTGTAAATCCCGGATTCTAGAGAGAGAAAATGAGGGTGAGCCCTTAATGAAAGTTTTTCTCTCTCTATCCTCTATCTACCCTAGAAATTTCAGAATTTCTGGATCTTCCGACAGCGAGTTATCTGCGACACGGCGCACTGCGACGATTTCCAATTTCGGCCCATTTTCCGTCACAGTTCAGTCGGAAATTCGCTGTGTGCTAACCAGGAGGAATTTTTGAACGATTTCTTCGACAACGCGACCGTAAGAGGTAAGGCTTCGTTTTTCGTGTTGATCACTTTGCTCCGTTTCGCACTTTTGGCACGGTTCCCGAGGCACCTTTGACCCCCCTTTTTGCTGTGATATTTTCTGGACAGCCCCGACTTCTCCGATTTATATCTTGGCCTAGGAACATCGGATCGAGACGTTTAAGTAGTCGATTTTGATCTACTCGTCGCAAGGAACGCAACCGTAATTTTTCTGGATTTTCCTGAGCACTGTACAGAGGTGAGAATCCCCTTTTGTGAACTGGCTGGAAAAATAATAATAAGGCTGTATTTTGGGATCCGTGTTTACACCAGGTGTATTATTCTGTTCAGTTGTGCTCTATTTTCGACGAGTAGCGGGGGTAGGAGACTGCGGACAGCAAGGAGACCTTTTTGGGTGTGGATCACGCTTTTCGAGGTGGGTGGTTGTTGCTTACCTCACTTCTGACTATCTCACTAGGAGTATTAGAGACTCCCGACTTTAAACTGATAATCGGTGTTTTAATCATGAAATTCATAAGTAAACCCCACAAATAATATGGCAGATCTTTTATGATAAACTGGGACGTTATTGCTGGACATATGCTGGAACCTATCATCGCATGCAACAAACTTATCATAAAATCATCTTTTTCTAAATAAATATCCGATATTTTCTTTCAGTTTTCAACAGTAACCCTTTGCATGCTTGTTTGGACATCTAGATAGGCCACTATTTATTGCTACACTATTTTTGGGACTTGACTTAGGAGAAACCATGTTTTACTATTCTCCTTCGCATCTGGATTCATGTTGCTCGGTTTGAGCAGGGTTTGGGATAGTGTAGCTGAGGCTTTGAGTCTGGGACAGGTTAGACTCTATTATGGGTTGTGGGGCATTGTGGTAACCGCAGACATCAGGCGGTTGGCCAGAGGTTGACTATTTTATCAGTTTTGGTCTTATGGGTTATTACGGTAACCGCGGACAGTAGGCGGTTGACCGGATGATTATCTTTACATCAGATTGGGTATCAGATTTCTTTAGTGGATGGATTTTCCCACTTTGATCATAGTCATGATCTAGTCCTGCTATACAGAGATACTGGTTACAGGGATACTTATTACAGAGGCATTTTACTCGTGTGGGTCGCTCCCCTCGAGTGCGACTCCGGAGTGCGCGCGGCAGACTATTCTTGAGTCCTTGAGACTCCTTTTCGCATCGGTGTTATGTGTGGGCTGGCATACCCGATACGACACGGCACGGCAGAGCAGGCAGTACCAGTTTTCACTGGTGACTAGATTGGGTTTATTCAGGCAGGCAGGATAGATACTGATGCATACATATAGTCATTTCTTTTGGCATGGCAGTAGAGGCATAGTAGTGGTAGTTCCCTCTTTTTCAGTAGTCTCTATAGCATACCACTGTCCTTTCCTTTTGCCTCTAGTAGTCCTAGTGGGTGCGTCAGTGTTTGAGGTTTTACCCACTAGGGGAGGCTACTGGTTTATCTAGTAGTTCTCACCCCCATTATTGTTCTCTGTTTCTTCTCCTTTATATTGCAGAGTCGTCTGCGGGAGCTGCTAGGCCGTCGGCAGCTGATCGAGGTAAGGGGATCGCTGAGTAGATAGATCTCCTGTGAGCTGAGGGATTGTATTAGACAGATATTGTACCCAGACTATTATGCTTTCCTTTTATTTTGGGTCTGGCTTAGCCAGTTGGATGTATTATTTTGGTGAGCTGGGAGACTATTGTATTGATACAGCTTTACTTGTATTTCAGTTACTATGTGGTTCTTCTAGTTCAGCTCTGTGTTATGCTCTTTTATTGTACATCTTATATCTGAGCAGGTTACCAGCGCTTCGTGTATGCGGGAAATTCCGCGTGCACGGCGGATCTGTAGACGGACCCGGGTTCTAGTTTACACCCGGGGCGTGACAGATTAAGTTGGTATCAGAGCTTAGGGATAGGTCAGTTGGGACTTAGGAAACCCTAGGCTATCGATTGGACCCTAGGATGATAGGGCGTGAGAGACGAGACATTTTGCGAAAGTCGTTGATTTATTTATTTGACTCTTCCAGTGAGAGAAGAGGGATCGACATATCCTATTTCTAGTGAACAGTTATGTTGGCTGCAGACAACATAAAGTCACAGAAATAGGGGGATGTCTTTGACTTTCGCTAGATTGGGTCGTGTGGGGTATGTTTCTGATTTGTGGTTTCTTGTGGCAGGATGCCTCCGCGACGCAGGATGTTGACGCGTTCTCAGCCCTCTTCCCCTGAGCCCGATCAGGAGGAGTCCGGGCAGGGTCAGCAGAGTGAGGTGCAGGAGCTACAGGCTCAGATGGCTCAGATGTCGGAGGCTGTTCGGCGTCAGGAGGAGGCCATGGGTCGGCTGACGCAGATGTTAGAGCAGAGAGCGCAGCCTGTTGTAGCACCCCCGGAGAGTTCTCCCGTACCATCATCCCCTGCTGTGGCTCCCCCAGTTGTACCGGTGACCCCAGCATCCCCTGTTGCTCGGGGTACTGGTAGACAGCCGTCTGGGTTGACGGGACCTCTGACCACGGCAGAGCAGCGGGAGATGGTCGACTTGTTGATGAGGTTTCGCCAGTTTGACCCACCCCATTTCTCGGGGCAGAGTACAGAGCCGTGGGAGGCAGAATCATGGATTACGGCGATGGAGCGACGTTTCGAGACATTGTTCATCGAGGAGCGATACCAGGTGTTATTGGCGACGAACTTTTTGGAGCGCAACGCCGAGGCTTGGTGGCGGCGTGTTCGACCTGCTGGTCCACCTGGGGCTCAGCTTCTGACCTGGGCGGAGTTCCGCAATCTACTTCTTGGAGCCTTCTTCCCGGAGAGCGTTCGTCAGAGGCTGGAGGAGCAATTGAAGAATCTCAGACAGGGAGATCGGCCCGTGCATGAGTATATTGCTGATTTCAATCAATTGTTGGCATGTGTACCGCACGTGGCCAGGGATGAGACACATCGGATTTATATGTTCGAACGAGGACTGCACCGGGATCTTTTTCAGTTAGTCCGTTCACGTAGATTGCAGACCTTGGAGGCCTCTATGGAGCAGGCACTCTATGTTGAACGCGGGGAAGCAGTGATGGAGGAGGTAGCCCCAGCCCCCGCAGTGATCCCAGGGGCGAAGCGCCCAGCACAGACGGATGAGGGGCAGTCGAGTCGTCATAGACCCCCGAGACCTCCACGATTCCATTCTCAGGGTCGTGGGTTTCAGGGACACCAGAGATCAGGTGGATTCCGCCAGCCCCAGCAACAGCAGCAGAGATCTCAGTCATCGCAGCGTGGGCCTCAGCGGCAGCAACGGTCTCAGAGACAACAGCAGCAGTCGAGACCGACCCAGCCTACAGAGACGTGTGTTTTCTGCAGAGGCCAGCATCCATCAAACACGTGTGATTTGAGGATTGGCCGCTGTTATCGATGCGGACAGCCGGGTCATATACGAGCTACTTGCCCGGTTGCGACATCTGCAGCACCTTCTTCAGCATCAGCTCCTTTTTCACCACAGCAGCGACCGCCATCTCAGCAGCGACCTTATGCTCCGGCAAGCAGGCCATCTTCTTCCCATCCCACGGACTATCGCCCTCCAGCTCAGAGTGGGCGAGTGTATGCTGCGAAGGTAGAGGACTCTTCGGCAGCAGATCATGTGGTGGCAGGTATCACCTTACTTTCTGGCATTAGGACTCGTACTTTATTTGATACTGGAGCATCACATTCTTTTATTAGTAGATCATTTGCATCATTACATGGGTTAGAGGTAGGACTTTTGCCACGTGCACTAGAGGTTCAGATTCCCGATCACACTTTGCACGTGGAGGAGTGTTGTTGGTCCTGCCCGATGCAAATTGAGTCCTGGATTATGCCAGCAGACCTATTGGTCTTGAAACAGCTGACGGACTTTGACGTGGTCCTCGGGATGGACTGGCTGGCTCGGTATTTCGCGACTATTGATTGTGCCGCGAGGACAGTCACATTTAGAGAGCCAGGCCAGGAGATGTTAGTATACCGGGGATGTCAGAGTGCTTTCTTTGCCTCTATGGTTTCGACTTCCCGAGCGAGGCAAATGATCCATCGAGGATGTGTAGCCTTTTTGGCTAGTGTTGTTGAGGGGCCTACGGCGGCACCGGGACTCGGGGATATCCCTATTGTTCGCGAGTTCCCGGATGTCTTTCCACCTGAGCTGACTAGCATGCCGCCAGATAGAGAAATTGAGTTTGTGATTGACGTAGTTCCAGGAACTGCGCCAATCTCTAAGGCTCCTTACCGGATGGCACCGGCTGAGCTGCGAGAGCTTAAGGCGCAACTCCAGGATTTAATGGATAAGGGTTTTATTAGACCAAGTGTGTCGCCTTGGGGAGCGCCGGTGCTATTCGTGAAGAAGAAAGATGGGTCACTTCGATTGTGTGTGGACTATAGGGAATTGAATAAAGTGACCATCAAGAACAAGTACCCTTTGCCGCGCATCGATGATCTCTTTGATCAGCTGCAAGGGTCTTGTGTCTTTTCTAAGATAGATCTGCAATCCGGTTACCACCAGTTGAAGGTGAAGGCCGAGGATGTTCCGAAGACAGCTTTCAGGACCCGGTACGGGCATTATGAGTTTACAGTTATGCCTTTTGGACTGACTAATGCCCCTGCCGCATTCATGGATTTAATGAACCGAATCTTCCGACCATACTTGGATCGATTCGTAGTAGTATTCATCGATGACATTTTGATTTACTCCCGAAGTGATGCTGAGCATGAGGAGCATCTGAGGATTGTACTACAACTTCTACGAGAAAAGAAGTTGTATGCCAAGCTGGCGAAGTGCGAGTTTTGGCTTCGGGAGGTAGCTTTCTTGGGCCATGTGATTTCCGCTGCAGGTGTGGCAGTGGACCCGGCGAAGATTGAGGCAGTCCGGGATTGGCCCCGACCGACGACTGTTTCAGAGGTGCGTAGCTTCATGGGATTAGCTGGTTATTATCGTCGGTTTGTGGAGGGCTTTGCAAAGCTCTCCACACCCCTCACTCGCTTGACGCGTAAAGGAGTGAAGTTTATCTGGAGTGAGGACTGTCAGAGAAGCTTTGAAGAGCTGAAGAGTAGATTAATGACCGCTCCTATCCTTTCCCTCCCAGTTATGGGGAAAGGATATGTGATCTACAGTGACGCATCGCACAGTGGACTTGGTTGTGTGTTGATGCAGGAAGGGAGGGTAATTGCCTATGCATCGCGACAGCTCAAGGATTATGAGAAGAATTACCCTACCCATGACTTGGAGCTTGCTGCCGTAGTGTTTGCATTGAAGCTTTGGCGCCATTACCTGTATGGGGAGCACTGCGAGATTTACACCGACCACAAGAGCCTAAAGTATCTGTTCACACAGAAGGAGCTAAACCTAAGGCAACGCCGATGGTTAGAACTGTTAAAGGATTATGACGTAGAGATCCTTTACCATCCGGGCAAGGCCAATGTGGTTGCTGATGCTTTGAGCAGGAGAGCAGTGCAGAGTTTGTCCATGTTAATTACAAATCAGGCGCCACTATTGGAGGAGATGAGGCGGCTCGAAGTAGAGGTCGTGTCCCCTGGGGTCTCTGCTAGACTGACGTCTTTCGTCGTACAGTCCACTCTGTTGGATAGGATCAGGGAGAAACAGAGTGAGGACCCCCACTTGACCAAGATTAGAGATCAGATCCCGAGTAATCGGTCAGGGGACTTTATAGTGGATGCTCCGGGAGTACTGAGGTACAGGAATCGAGCATGTGTGCCAATGGATATGGAGATCAGAGAACAGATATTGCGAGAGGCCCATTATACACCTTATACCCTACATCCTGGTGGGACTAAGATGTATAAAGACCTCAAGGCACACTTCTGGTGGAATGGCATGAAGAGGGATATCGGGAGATTTGTGGCTCAGTGTTTAACTTGCCAACAGGTAAAGGCTGAGCATCGAGTGCCAGCTGGCAAGTTACAGAGTCTCCCAATCCCCGAGTGGAAATGGGACCACATTACGATGGATTTTGTGGTCGGATTGCCAAGAGCGCAGGGAGGTGCTGATGCTATCTGGGTAGTTGTAGATCGACTTACCAAGTCAGCACACTTTTTGCCTATACAGACTACTTGGCCACTCGAGCGACTAGCCCAGTTATATCTAGATGAGATAGTGAGATTACATGGAGTACCAGCCTCCATAGTATCAGATAGAGACCCGAGGTTTGTTTCGCATTTCTGGAAGAGCTTGCAAACATCCTTGGGGACTCAGCTTAGCTTCAGTACAGCCTTTCATCCGCAGACTGATGGGCAGTCAGAACGGACTATACAGATCCTGGAAGACATGCTAAGGGCTTGCGTCTTGGATTTCGGCGGAGGGTGGATTCGACACTTATCTTTAGCTGAGTTCGCGTACAACAACAGCTTTCAAGCGAGCATTAAGATGGCTCCGTTTGAAGCGTTGTATGGACGCAAGTGTCGATCACCACTATATTGGAGTGACGCGGGCGAAAGGCGGACCTTAGGACCAGAGCTATTGATAGAGGCAGAAGAGAAGGTCCGAGTGATTCGAAAGCATCTTCAAACCGCCCAGAGCCGACAAAGGAGTTATGCCGATATTCGGCGACGAGACTTAGAGTTTCAGGTTGGAGATCATGTATTTTTGAAAGTCTCGCCATCCAAAGGGATCAGGAGGTTTGGCATCCGCGGAAAACTTAGCCCCCGATATATTGGACCCTTTGAAGTATTGGAGCGCATCGGGCCAGTTGCTTACCGACTTGCACTTCCCCCGAGACTTGCTGGTGTCCACAATGTATTTCATGTTTCTACTCTGAGGAGATATGTCTTCGACCCGTTGCACGTCATCGACTTCACACCGCTCGAGATCAGCGAGGATTTGAGGTACGAGGAGCGTCCACTGCGAATTCTGGAACGAGAGGTGAGAGAATTGCGCAGTCGGACTATTCCATATGTGAAGATCCTTTGGAGCAATCATGACGAACGCGAGGCGACGTGGGAGCTCGAGTCAGAAATGATGGACACCTACCCTTACCTGTTTGAGGCTTTGGACTGAGGTATAATTTTCGTTTCGAGGACGAAACTCTTTTTAGTGGGGGAGGATGTGATGATCCGGAATTTTCATGGAAGGTTTTTGAGGCAATAACGGCGATTAGAAGAAGCCACTGAGTGTAATGGAGCTCGTAGCATCGAAAACGGACTTCAGAAATGGATCCGGCGCGAAAATCGGAGCAAGTGGGCCTTTCGGGAGCTTTCGCCAAAATTTCGGATGAGAATTTGAAGAAACGGACGGCGGATTCGGACTCAGCGCGCGAAAACGATCAAAAATGTATATATAACTCTTTTTCGGCAAATTTTACTGTTCACCGGAACAGTAATTCCGGCGACACTGTTCCGGCGGCCGGCGGCGGGCGGCGGGCGGCGGCGGGCAGCGGCGCGCGGCGGCGCAAGGGCGGAGAAGGGCCGCGGGCAGGCGCGGGCAGGCGCAGGCGGGCGCGGGCAGGCGCGGGCAGCGCGGGCAGGCGCGCCGGTGCGCGGTCCACAGAACAGTCGTGCACCGGGAGCACTGAAGATCCCAAATGCCACGTGTCATCACCTGATTGGCCCGGCGGCGTCAAAGGAGGCGGCTGGCGTGCGACACGTGGCATCACCCCATTGGCCGACAAGATCCGGAAGACCCGGCGCGTGGACCGGGCTCGTGCGCCCCGTGGACCACGTGGGACACGTGTCCACTGTTCATTGGCGGGCGCAGAGCCGCCCACGTGCGCCGGGCACGTGGAACACGTGGCGCATTCTGAGAGGGCTTGCATGGCTGTTTCCTGTTCTGGGACACTTGGCGTAGTATGGTTGGCTGATTTTGCTGTTTCCTGTTCTGGCCCAGATTTTTTGTGGAGCCCGAATAGGGATTTTGGCCCATTATAAATACCCCTCCCTCTCTCTTTGTAAATCCCGGATTCTAGAGAGAGAAAATAAGGGTGAGCCCTTAATGAAAGTTTTTTCTCTCTCTATCCTCTAACTACCCTAGAAATTTCAGAATTTCTGGATCTTCCGACAGCGAGTTATCTGCGACACGGCGCACTGCGACGATTTCCAATTTCGGCCCATTTTCCGTCACAGTTCAGTCGGAAATTCGCTGTGTGCTAACCAGGAGGAATTTTTGAACGATTTCTTCGACAACGCGACCGTAAGAGGTAAGGCTTCGTTTCTCGTGTTGATCACTTTGCTCCGTTTCGCACTTTTGGCATGGTTCCCGAGGCACCTTTGACCCCCCTTTTTGCTGTGATATTTTCTGGACAGCCCCGACTTCTCCGATTTATATCTTGGCCTAGGAACATCGGATCGAGACGTTTAAGTAGTCGATTTTATCTACTCGTCGCAAGGAACGCAACCGTAATTTTTCTTGATTTTCCTGAGCACTGTACAGAGGTGAGAATCCCCTTTTGTGAACTGGCTGGAAAAATAATAATAAGGCTGTATTTTGGGATCCGTGTTTACACCAGGTGTATTATTCTGTTCAGTTGTGCTCTATTTTCGACGAGTAGCGGGGGTAGGAGACTGCGGACAGCAAGGAGACCTTTTTGGGTGTGGATCACGCTTTTCGAGGTGGGTGGTTGCTGCTTACCTCACTTCTGACTATCTCACTAGGAGTATTAGAGACTCCCGACTTTAAACTGATAATCGGTGTTTTAATCATGAAATTCATAAGTAAACCCCACAAATAATATGGCAGATCTTTTATGATAAACTGGGACGTTATTGCTGGACATATGCTGGAACCTATCATCGCATGCAACAAACTTATCATAAAATCATCTTTTTCTAAATAAATATCCGATATTTTCTTTCAGTTTTCAACAGTAACCCTTTTGCATGCTTGTTTGGACATCTAGATAGGCCACTATTCATTGCTACACTATTTTTGGGACTTGACTTAGGAGAAACCATGTTTTACTATTCTCCTTCGCATCTGGATTCATGTTGCTCGGTTTGAGCAGGGTTTGGGATAGTGTAGCTGAGGCTTTGAGTCTGGGACAGGTTAGACTCTATTATGGGTTTCGGGGCATTGTGGTAACCGCAGACATCAGGCGGTTGGCCAGAGGTTGACTATTTTATCAGTTTTGGTCTTATGGGTTATTACGGTAACCGCGGACAGTAGGCGGTTGACCGGATGCTTATCTTTACATCAGATTGGGTATCAGATTTCTTTAGTGGATGGATTTTCCCACTTTGATCATAGTCATGATCTAGTCCTGCTATACAGAGATACTGGTTACAGGGATACTTATTACAGAGGCATTTTACTCGTGTGGGTCGCTCCCCTCGAGTGCGACTCCGGAGTGCGCGCGGCAGACTATTCTTGAGTCCTTGAGACTCCTTTTCGCATCGGTGTTATGTGTGGGCTGGCATACCCGATACGACACGGCACGGCAGAGCAGGCAGTACCAGTTTTCACTGATGACTAGATTGAGTTTATTCAGGCAGGCAGGATAGATACTGATGCATACATATAGTCATTTCTTTTGGCATGGCAGTAGAGGCATAGTAGTGGTAGTTCCCTCTTTTTCAGTAGGCTCTATAGTATACCACTGTCCTTTCCTTTTGCCTCTAGTAGTCCTAGTGGGTGCGTCAGTGTTTGAGGTTTTACCCACTAGGGGAGGCTACTGGTTTATCTAGTAGTTCTCACCCCCATTATTGTTCCCTGTTTCTTCTCCTTTATATTGCAGAGTCGTCTGCGGGAGCTGCTAGGCCGTCGGCAGCTGATCGAGGTAAGGGGATCGCTGAGTAGATAGATCTCCTGTGAGCTGAGGGATTGTATTAGACAGATATTGTACCCAGACTATTATGCTTTCCTTTCATTTTGGGTCTGGCTTAGCCAGTTGGATGTATTATTTTGGTGAGCTGGGAGACTATTGTATTAATACAGCTTTACCTGTATTTCAGTTACTATGTGGTTCTTCTATTTCAGCTCTGTATTATGCTCTTTTATTGTACATCTTATATCTGAGCAGGTTACCAGCGCTTCGTGTATGCGGGAAATTCCGTGTGCACGGCGGATCTGTAGACGGACCCGGGTTCTGGTTTACACCCGGGGCGTGACACCCTGCCCGCGCCGCGCGCCGCTGCTGCTCCGCCTGCCCGAGGCTGCGCCGCTTCCTGCCGACGCTGCCCGCCGCCGCCGCCGGCCGCCGGTGATCGCCGGAATTACTGTTCCGGCGGTGAACAGTACCCGAGCCCCAAAAATGCAAGTGGGTAGTCCGTTTTGACCGTTTTCGCGCGCTGAATCCAAATTTGACGTCCGTTTCGCCAAATTCCAACCCGATAATTCGCCGGAGGCTCCCGGAAAGGTATTTTCAATCTGAATTTCGCGCCGAGTCCAAATTTGATATCCGATTTGCGCGAAAACAACTCTAAACATCCGATGGGGTCAACCGATCACCCATGTGATCCATTTAAGCTCGAAGTCCAACACTTGTGTCCAATTATGCCCCAAACTCCTCCAACACACCGCGTAGGCCTCCAATAGCCACCCCAACGCACTGCAACAGCTCTGCGGAGATCCAGGTCATCACAATGGCCCCTGCTGAGTTGAGAGAGCTAAAGGCTCAGTTGCAGGATCTCTTGGATCGCGGGTTTGTTCGACCTAGTGTTTCTCCTTAGGGAGCCCCGATTCTGTTTGTGAAGAAGAAAGACGGGTCACTTAGGTTATGTGTGGACTACCGGGAATTAAACAAAGTGACCGTCAGGAATAAGTATCCCCTTCCTCGGATTGATGATTTGTTTGATCAGCTTCAGGGATCTACAGTCTTCTCAAAATAGATCTTCAGTCCGGTTACCACCAGTTGAGGGTGAGGGCCGAGGATGTGTCCAAGATGGCGTTTAGGACTCGGTACGGGCATTACGAGTTCACGGTGTTGCCTTTTGGATTGACGAATGCCCCTGCCGCCTTTATGGATCTGATGAACCGAGTGTTCCAACCGTACTTGGACCGTTTTGTTGTGGTATTCATTGATGACATCTTGGTTTATTCCCGTAGCGACATTGAGCACGAGGAGCACTTGAGGATAGTGCTGCAATTTCTGAGAGAGAATAAGTTGTATGCCAAGCTGAAGAAGTGTGCATTTTGGCTTCGGAAAGTTTCATTCTTAGGCCATGTAGTTTCAGCCGCAGGAGTGGCAGTGGACCCGACGAAGAGTGATGCAGTTCGGGATTGGCCTAGACCTACGACGGTGACAGAGATTCAGAGCTTCTTGGGCCTAGCAGGCTACTACCGTCGGTTCGTAGAGGGCTTTGCGAAGCTCTCTACTCCCCTCACCAGATTGACTAGGAAGGGGGTGAGATTTGTTTGGACTGAGCAGTGCCAGCAGAGCTTCGACGAGTTGAAGCTGCGACTGATTTCAGCACCTGTCCTCGCGTTGCCAGTCATGGGAGAGGTATTTATGGTTTACAGTGATGCCTCCCACAGCGGCTTAGGTTGTGTTTTGATGCAGCGTGATAGGATAATTGCTTATGCGTCATGGCAATTAAAGGATTATGAAAAGAATTACCCTACGCACGATTTGGAACTAGCCGCGGTTGTTTTTGCTTTGAAGCTTTGGCGACACTATCTCTACGGCGAGCACTGCGAGATATTTACCGACCACAAGAGCCTGAATTACTTGTTTACTCAGAAGGAGCTTAATTTGAGGCAGCGCCGGTGGTTAGAACTGTTAAAGGATTACGATCTGAGCATACAGTATCATCCCGACAAGGCCAATGTGGTCGCGGATGCCTTGAGTAGGCGATCAGGACAGTCCTTGAGCTTATTGATTACTGAGCAGATGCCGTTGAGGGAGCAGTTGAGGCGGCTGGATATCGAGGTTGTGTCCCCTGGGGATTCTGCAAGAGTTATGTCTTTGGTCTTGCAGCTCACTCTGTTGGACAGGATTAGAGTGAAACAGAGTGGGGACCCCTATCTTGAGAGAATTAGAGACCAGGTTCAGCATGGTCAGGGAGGGGACTTTTCTGTGGATGCAGCAGGAGTACTTAGGTACAGGGACCGCTATTGTGAGCCCGTGGACTTGGATATTAGAGAGCTGATCCTGAGGGAAGCTCACTATACACCTTACACCCTCCATCCTGGAGGGACTAAGATGTATAGGGATTTGAGGGCACAGTTTTGGTGGCATGGCATGAAAAGAGATATTGGAAGGTTTGTGGCCTATTGTCTAACTTGTCAGCAAGTTAAAGCTGAGCATCAGGTTCTAGCTTGCAAGTTACAGAGCCTTCCAATACCTGAATGGAAATGGGATCGGGTCACTATGGATTTCATTGTAGGATTGCCGAGGACACAGAGTGGAGCTGATGCTATATGGGTGATTGTGGATTGATTGACTAAATCAGCCCATTTCCTGCCGATACAGTCGAGTTGGTCTCTGGAGAGATTAGCATAGTTATACTTGTATGAGATTGTGATACTTCATGGGGTGCCAGCTTCGATTGTGTCTAATAGGGACCCGAGATTCACTTCGCAGTTTTGGAGGAGCTTACAGACCGCCTTGGGGACCCAGCTTCAGTTTAGCACTGCCTTTCACCCACAGACCGACGGACAGTCCGAGCGGACCATTCAGACTCTAGAGGATATGTTGAGAGCTTGTGTCCTGAGTTTTGGCGGCAGCTGGGATCGACATTTGAGATTAGCAGAGTTTGCCTATAACAATAGCTTCCAGGCGAGCATTCATATGGCGCCCTACGAAGCATTGTATGGACGAAAATGTCGATCGCCATTATGTTGGAGTGGCGTGGGTGAAAGGAAGACCTTGGGGCCTGACTTGCTTCTGGAGGCCGAAGAAAAGGTCAAGGTTATTCGGCGTCATTTGGTGACTGCATAGAGCCGGCAGAGGAGTTATGTCGATAGAAGGCGGCGAGACTTAGAGTTCCAGGTTGGAGACCATGTCTTTCTGAAAGTCTCGCCATCTCGAGGGATACGCCGCTTTGGAGTGCTCGGGAAGCTGAGTCCGCGTTTTATTGGACCGTTGAGGTATTGGAGCGCCTCGGACCCGTTGCCTATCGAGTTGCGCTACCACCGCGGTTGGCAGGTACCCATGATGTGTTTCATGTATCCGTCTTGAGGAGGTATGTTTTTGATCCCTCGCATGTTCTGGACTTCACTTCTTTAGAGTTGGACGAGGAGATGCGCTTCCAGGAGCGCCCGATGCGAATTCTTGCTCTAGAGACGAAAGAATTGCGCAATCGGGTTATACCTTATGTGAAGGTATTATGGAGCCATCATGATGAGAGAGAGGCCACTTGGGAGCCTGAGGATGAGCTGAGGACTGCCTATCCCTACCTATTTGAGACACCTTCCTGAGTTTTGAGTTCATTGTGTTTCGAGGACGAAACCTTTTGAAGGAGGGGAGAGTGTAGAATATCGAATTTTTTGGATTGAGCACACCGACTCCACAGATGAGCTTTTTGAGTGAGAAAAGTTGTGGGCATGCGTATTTTCAGATTACAGCGGAGTTCGGAAGGTTTCGGACTGCGGCGGAGGCCCCGAGGGCGAAAAGTGAGTTGGAGTAGGCTTTAATGGATTATTTAATTAATTAATTTAATTTGTTTGCTACTTACCTGTTGGTGGCCTCAGATGTGTTGTAGGGGGAAACTAGAGCATTGACTGAGGATTGCTTTGGATTATATTAATTAAGGTAATTAAGTCTTGTTTTAATTAAGTTTTTATTTTAATTAAGTTTTATTTTAATTTATTAGTTATGCCAGCTGCCTTGCACTAGCCTAGCCTAATTAAGACTCCTTAATTAAAGAGGCACCCTCTGTCTTCTCCCTGCGAGCCAAGTCAAGAAAGATACAGAGGAAGTGTGTGAAGGAGAAAAGAGGAAGAAGAAGGAGAAGAAGAAGAAAGGTGGGCTCGTGTGGGGACCTTATGCTTGAAGCCGAGCGGAGCGCGCGAAGAGCTTAACAAGCTTGTAGTGCAGTTTTTTAGCGTTCTACTTGGCCGGTCGTGGGTGTAGTGGCCCAGGTTCCCATGCAACCTTTTTTCGGTGAATCCACTGTTTAGAACACCTAGTGTTGGTTTATCTGGCCCATAGTGCATCAAAGGGATGCCACAGATGGATCCTGTGTGGTATTGTAGTGATCCGACCCTTAGGGGTATTTTTGACTCGCATGTGATTGCTTAAGCCTTAAGCGAAATAAAATTATTTAATTTTCAAAGGTTGGCCGGGGCGGGGTGCGTGTATTTTTCTGCGATAGAGCGCGGAAAATGATGACCGACGGTGCGATCGGATTCGAAATCCGATGTCGGGATCTCCCGGAACGGGATCCTTAGTGACGCGGGGATTAGTCACGCATCGGAATCCGTGCAAAATATCTTGCACCCGTAGGAGATAAGGTGGGTTATCTCGTAGGGGATAATTAATTAATTAAGTAATTAATTATCCGTTGACGGAAATTTGAATTCTCTTACGTACGAATAAAAGGGGAAAATTAATTGTATGTGTATTTAAAATTGGGAATTTATTCCCGAGATTATTTAATAAAGGGGATTAAATAATCGGTGGCCAGGATTTAAAAGGTGGGGATTTTATCTCGTAGATCGGATATTTAATAAATCCGGATTTCTACGTATCGTATAATAAAATAAATAATTAAATAAAAGGGGGTATTTAAACAATCCCCGTTATCCGAAAGATAAAAAAAAAGGAAATTAAAAACCTTAACCGGAGAGAAGAGAAAGAAAAGGGAAAAAGGAAAAAGACGGAACCCTAGCCGAAGGAAGGAGAAGGAAAAAGAGAAGGAGCCCGATCGTCCCAAACACCGATCCGAAGGCAAAAACACGACCGGGCGACCTTCCCGACGATTTTTGGTGAGTAAAATAATTTTAGAAGTTTCTTTGGGATTTTTCCGTCGCCCTTTTTGTCAAGTTCTTGGGTTCTCCGTCGTCCCCGTTACCGTCGCCGTCATCGTCATCATGCTAGGGCACGGAAAGGACGGCGGGGACGCGCGGTGCCGCTAGGGCATCGCGCGGAGGAGAGCCGCGGACGGCCGGACGCCGCCGCAAGCGGCGACGGGACCGCGCGGGCTCCGCGCGGGCGCTGCGCGGGCACCGCGCGGGCGCGCGCGCGGGCGACACCCGCGCGGGCCCGCAACAGCGCGGGCGCCGCACGGGCAACCCCGCGCGGGCGCCGCGCGGGCCCGCACCCGCGCCGCGCGGGCCCGCACCCGCGCGGGCGCCGCGCGGGGCACCGCGCGGGGCACCGCGCGGGCAACCCCCCGCGGGCGCCGCGCGGGCCCGCACCCGCGCGGGCGACCCCGCACGGGCGCCGCGCGGGGCCCCACCCGCGCGGGCGCCGCGCGGGCACCGAGCGGCCGCCGTGCGGGTAGCACCCGCACGGACGCCGCGCGAAGCGCCGCGCCGCGCGGGCGCCGCCCGCGGAGCCACGCCGCGCGGGTTCGAGTCGCGCGGGGCTCCGACGGGCGGCGACGGCGATGCGGGGGGGGTTCCGGTTTCGGCAAACCGGACGGTGCGGGTCTTTTTCCGTCAAAAGTTTAAAGTGGGGTCTTTCCGAGTTAAGATGTTAGTGTGTGTTTCTGATCATGGTTATTATTGCGGACTTTCTTTAGGTCCAGGTGCGCAGCAGGGGTGCGCAAAGGATTCAGGAGTTCCGATTTCTCTTCAACAAGGTGGGTACGGTTGCTATAAGTGCAACAAGTGCAGTAAGTGCATCTATCGTCATTAAAAAATGCTCTCAATTTACCTAACAAAGTAGATGGACAGTTTAACCTTTCGCATAATTATATTTTTATCTAACAATTGAAGCAGCTGCGGTCGCGGGGCTCACTACACGCCGATCTCGGCAAATCCGGTTTCGGATGCTGCACGTACACAGGCGGATTGGCCTCCGCATGGGTGTACTTTTTCGGAAGAGTGGTCTTTTTGACCCGTGTGCCTCACAAAGGAGTGGGAGCCGTGAGGACCTCTTCGCGCCAGCTGAAAATAGCACATCAGCACCGCGAAAGGGGTAAAAGCATCAAAGAGGTGATTGTGCACGAGGGGAGACTTTAGTCTCTCCGACAGGTACTCTGGGGTTGGTACCCAACTTAATTGATAAATCTGGGGTTGGTGCCCAGTTTAAAATATGCACAGGGTTTCAACGAAAGGTTTCGGTGTACTCGGGTTATTCGGTTCGTTTTTCCTTCTTTGCTATTAATAGACATCTACTTTGTTTGTCACTGACTTTACCCACTCCGTGACAGGTGCTACTAGGTGCGTTAGCCGGGATGGCGGTGAGACTGCGTCGCGAGGACCGTAGTCAGGACACTTGGTTTTCTATCTCATTTCCCTTTTAGGCTTTAAATAGTTAATTTGCTTGTGGATTACTTTAGTTGTGGATTACTTTAGTTGTGGATTACTTTAGTTTTGGACATGTATTAGTTAGTTCTGTGGATGAGGTGTACTCATATGCTTTTGATACTTCTAGTGGTACTTTCTTACGCGGCACGTTTTCACGATAAACTAATTGATTGCGAAAATGTTTTCTCAGAACAAGGTGCCGTGTGGGCACGGATTTACAAACGCTGGGTTTTATCCTTTCCAAACGTTGACGCCGCTTTATAAACTTGTGTTGTTTGGTGATGTATGTCTACTAAATGGTTGTTGGTTGAAGTTTGATGTTGTAATTGAATTGCATGTTGTAAATGAGACGCCGTGCATATACAAAGGAGACTCCGTCCGTTGGCGGAGAGAATTTGTGTATGCGGCGGTCTGGCACGCACCGGGGATGAGGTTTATATTACCTTATTAAGAAAAAAAAAATGGACACGCAATTTTCCGCTTCGATTGACTCAAAAACCCCCGGGGGCGTGACAGGTATCTTTAGCTGTTTTGGCCTTCGACTACATTTGCCGAAGTTTTGAAAAGGTTTTTGGCCAAACAGAGGTTGGAATTGGATTCAGCGCGAAAAAACGCTTGAAAACGGCTATTTGCTTCTTTGATTCTGAGTCCGGATGCCCAAAAACGGACTCCCGAAAGTTTTTATTGGTTTTCGGTGCATGGTGTTACGGCATTTTGGTGTTGGCATATTTCGTGAGTCAAGTCAGTAAGTTGAGTCGGAGTCTTGAAGTGATCAAATTGTCAATCAGCAATCGAAGACTTAGAGAAGATTCAACAAAAGCTCAAGTTGACACTTAGTGTTTTGAGTCTTAAAGATTGAAGGTGAAGAATTGTGGATCAATTGCATCAATCTTAAGGAAAATGGTTTCGGATTGATCAGGTACATTTAACTAAATAAATTTGGTGATCCGAATACTTGTTATAGTGTAGAAACACTTGGTTGAATTTTTAATTGCATAAAAATCAAAAACTGGACATGGGACATGTTCAGGATCCGGATCAGACAATCCAATCCGGATCCCGAAGGGTGTTGGTTCATATGCAAATCCAATCCGGATCCAAGCCAATTCTGATCCGAATCCCGAACATTGGTTTTTGCTGAAATTCATGAACGATCCGGATCGGGCATTTCAATCCGGATCCCGAACCCTTGTTTTTCTGGAATTGTCTGACTCTCTACGACGATCCGGATCGCAGAAAATCCGATCCAGATCGCCGTCCTGAAAAATTCCAGAAAAGGTAAGTTTTTGATTCTTATCTCTTTCCAAAGGTTTCTAACCTATAAATAGACACTTAGGGTTTCTCAAGAACCGTCGATCAATTTATAAAACACTTGAGAGCAACCCTAGAGGCTAGGTTTTTATCGTTCTTCTTTATAGCCTCTTTTAGGTCAATTCGACGGTTCTTCCAAGATCTATCTTTTGTCGAATTGATCTAGTCTTTGCTTAGAGAATTCTTCTACGGTTCCTCAATGATAATCTAAGCAAAGGATCACCATCTGTCACGCCCCCGGGGGTTTTTGAGTCATTTGAAGCGGAAAACGTGACTATTTATTTTTTTTTTGAAATAAGGTAACATAAACCTCAACCCCGGTGCGTGCCAGACCGCCACATACACAAATTCACTCTGTCCACGGACAGAGTCTCCTTTGTATATGCACGGCGTCTCATTTACAGCATATTGTTCAATCACATAATACATGCATCATTCACCAACCAACAACCATACCGTAGACATTCACCATCAATTAAAGCAAGTTTATAAAGCGGCATCAACGTTCGGAAAGGATAAAACCAGAGTTGTAAACCGTGCCCACTCGGCACCTCGTTTGAGAAAACGTTTTCGCAATCTAATGTTTATTCTTGAAACCATGCCGCGAATGAAAACATAAGGAAATACACCTCATCCACAGTGCTAACTAATACATGTCCACAAATAAAGTATCCACAAGCAAAACTAAAAATAGCATAAGGAGGAAATGAGTCATAAATACGATAACCAAGAGTCCGACTACGATCCTCACGACGCAGTCCCACCGCCATCCCGGCTAACGCACCTAGGAATACCTGTCACGGAGTGGGTAAAGTCAGTGACAAACAAAGTAGATGTGTAACAATATCAAGAGGGGAGAAACATACGAATACACCGAATACACCGTAACCTTTCGTTAGACACCTGTACATTAATTTAATCTGGGCACCAATCCCAGATCACCTGTCGGGGAGACGGAAGTCTCCCCTCGTGCACAAACACCTTTTTGATGCTCTTACCTCTTTCGCGGTGCTGGTGCGACACCTCAGCTGGCGCGAAGAGGTCCCCGCTTGCACCGTTACCTTTGCGGGGCACACGGGTCATAAAGACCACTCTTCCGGAAAAGTACACCCATGCGGAGGCCAATCCGCCTGTGTACGTGCAGCATCCGAAACCGGATTGCCAAGATTGGCGTGTAATGGGCACCGCGACCGCAGCCGCACAATTATTAGATAAATAACATTAATCGAAAGGTTAAACTATCCATCTACTTTGTTAGGTAAATTAAAGAGTACTTTTAATGACGATAGATGCACTTACAGCACCGGTTGCACTCATCGCAACCGTACCCACCTTGTTGGAGAGCAATCGGAACACCTGTATCCTTCGCGCTCTCCCGCTGCACCCCTGGACCTAAAGAAAGTCCGCAAGGATAATAATAGTCACAAACGTGTACTAACATCCCAAAACAAAAGACCCAATTTACCCTTTTTGACGGAAAGGTCCAACACCGTCCGGTTCGCCGAAAACCGGAACCCCGCGCGGCACCCAACATAATAAAATAATGACCAAGTAGGTCCCAAGTGGCTGTACCAAGAAAGCCGCGGAAATAACGATCCCAACGGTGAAAACCGCGCTCAAAACGGTGGAAAAACGGACCCAAACGGAGCCACCGGACTTTGGGGCTGTCGGGTGGTGCACGAAGCAGAGCGTGGACCGGGTCTGCGCATCGGCGGCCGGGCGGCGCGCGCCGGGTGCACGCAGGAAGCGTGCACCAGGCGGAACGGGCCGGGCCGTGCACGGCACTGGCGTGCGCCGGGTTCACATAATCCACCGCGGCATCGCGCACCGGGTGCACGCCCAGCGCGTGCACCGCGCTGGACGGGCCGGGCCGGCGCACGGTTTCGTGCGCCGGGTCTTGTGCTCCCGTTGCTGCAGGCGTGCACCGGGTGCACGCCTGGACCCGTGGACCGCACTGTACGGAAACGCACAGTAACTTCCCGTTTTTCCCTTTTTTCGTCGTTTTCGCCCCCGTTCGCGATTTCTTCTCCGTTTTCGCTCCCGTGCGATCCCGGCGACTACCCCGTGAACATGGTAACGACGGCGGCGGCCTCCCGTCTAACAACGGCGGCGGCGGCCTCCAGTTAACCCACTATGTCCCGCCGGAGTCGCCCGAAAAATTCCCGAAAAATTCCCGAAAAATTCCCGGAAAATTCCCGGTAAATCTAATAACTAAACCAACGACCGACGAACAATCAAAACGTCGATCGGAGGTCCGGTAACAAGAAACCGGTTAAAAACCATCAATTAAAATCCGATAAAAATCCTCGATCACACCCGATCAAGAACGAGGATAAAATATGGATCAAAACCCGACGAAAATCCGCGAACGATGTTCCGATTAAAATAATCTAACAAGAACACGGAAAACCCCCGATTTGTTTAACAAACGAAACGATGATAACTAACCTTAATTTATCGGAATAAAAGATCCGATCTTGGTTCTCGCGGCGTTGGAGATCCGGATCCGCTCCCCGTCGACGATCTCGTTCTCCGGTCTCCGGCACGTAAATCGGGGCGATCGGGTTCCCTCCGCTTCCTCCTTCTTTTCCTCTTTTCCTCACCGGTTGGGGTTTCGGTACGCACGAAAGAGGAGGGTTTGAGGAGGCGGTATTTTTAAATTAGGGTTTCGTTCGGTAAACGGGGGAATAAATAATTCTCATTATCTATTTATCCCTTTTTATCTTATCACATACGTCGCACCGTCAAAATCCTCCTCGGATATTTTGACCCCAAATTAATTAATTCCTTAATTAATTAATCCTCAATTTTTCTCTTTATCCTACGTACGTAACAGGAAAACCCAAAATATCCTGTTTCTATCTCTCAAATAAATATCTTACTTGCAGGATAAAAATCATCGCCTTTTAAATCCTGGCCACCGATTATTTAACCACCTTCGTTAAATAATCATGGGAAATAAATCCCCACCTTTTATACGATCACCGATTATTTAATTCACTCAATTAAATAATCTGGGAAATCCATTCCCAAATGGGTTGAGTCACCGGTTATTTAAATTCTCGATTTTAAATACGCGTATGATTAATTTCCCACCTTTAAATCACACGTAAGAGGATTCCAATTTCCGTCATTGGATAACTAATTACCAAATTACTTAATTATCCCCTACGAGATAATCCACCTTATCTCCTACGGGTGCAAGATATTTTTGCACGGATTCAGAAGCGTGACTAATCACCGCGTCACTAAGGATCCCGTTCCGGGAGATCCCGACATCGGATTTCGGATCCGATCGCACCGTCGGTCATCGTTTTCCGCGCTCTATCGCAGAAAAATACACACACCTTGTTCCGGCCGACTTTTGGAAATTGGATAATTTTATTTCCCTAAGGCTTAAGCAATTACATGTGAGTTCAAAAATACCCGTAAAGGTCGGGTCACTACACCACTCACACTTTATAAAAAGTTTCGTCCCGAAACTTAAACACAAACCTCACTAAACACCTTGGGAAAACATTCCCTCATTTTCGATTCCAGTTCCCACGTCGCCTCGCGCTCTTCGTGGTTGCTCCACTGGACCTTCACATAGGGGATTGTTCGGTTACGCAACTTCTTGTCCTCTCTTGCCAAAATCCGCACCGGCGTCTCCTCGACGCTCAAATCCTCTCGCAACTCAATGGCGGAGGCATCCAAGGCATGTGAGGGGTCTGCCAGGTACTTCCGGAGCATTGAGACGTGGAAAACATTGTGGACTCGTTCGAGGTTCGGCGGCAGGGCTAAGCGGTATGCCACCGGTCCTACGCGCTCCAGAATTTCGAACGGTCCCACGTACCTCGGGCTCAGCTTCCCCTTTATGCCGAAACGCCGGTTTCCCTTGGAGGGTGCAACCCGGAGCAGTACATGCTCGCCCACCATGAACTCTAAGTCCCGGCGTCTGTTATCCGCGTAACTCTTCTGTCTGCTTTGGGCGGTCAGTAGCCTTTGTTTAATCAATCGCACCTTTGCTTCGGTCTCCTCCACCAAATCTGGGCCCAGAAACTTACGCTCACCTAAGTCGTCCCAGCATATTGGATACCGACAGCGGCGCCCGTACAGTGCCTCGTACGGCGCCATCTGAATACTGGCCTGGTAACTGTTATTGTAGGCGAATTCCACCAGGGGCAAACACCGTGCCCATCCTTCGCCCAAGTCCAGGACGCATGCTCGAAGCATGTCCTCCATGATCTGTATCACCCGCTCTGACTGCCCATCGGTCTGCGGATGAAACGCTGTGCTGAAATGCAATTTGGTCCCCATTGCTCGCTGCAAGCTTCGCCAGAAGTTCGACACGAAACGTGTGTCTCTGTCCGACGTGATGGATGTCGGTACCCCATGCAACCTTACTATCTCATTGATGTACGTTTGTGCCAGCCGTTCCCGAGTCCACGTCGTGTGTATGGGCAGAAAGTGGGCCGACTTCGTCAACCGGTCCACAATCACCCATATCGCATCGTGTCCCTGTGGCGATCTCGGGAACCCGGTCACAAAATCCATGGTAATCATGTCCCATTTCCACTCAGGCACTGGCAAAGGTTGCAATTTTCCCGCCGGGCGCTGGTGCTCGGCCTTCACCCGTTGGCACACCAGGCAGTGTGCCACAAATCGAGTCACGTCGACCTTCATTTTGGGCCACCAGAAGGTCTGTTTGACGTCCTTGTACATCTTTGTTCCCCCGGGATGCACCGCATACGGGGCGGTATGCGCCTCCCGCAGAATCTCCTCCTTGAGTTCTGGCAGATCCGGGACGCAGATTCGTCCTCGAAACCGCATCGTACCGTCGGAGTCTACTGAAAAGTCACCCTCCTCGTTGGCGGTTATTCTATTTCGCACTAGCTGGAGTTGGTCATCAGTTGATTGACCTTCGCGAATCCGGTCCAGCAGAGTAGGTCTGACCACCAATGTCAGAAGCCGTGCGACTGTACCTGCCGGCACTACCTCTAGCCTTAACCGCGAAAACTCCGCAACCAGTTTATCTTGCTGTGTAATGGCGCTTACATCAGCTTCCTCGGCCTGTCCCTTGCGACTGAGGGCGTCGGCCACCACGTTGGCCTTTCCCGGGTGGTAGTGGATCGCTAGATCGTAATCCTTTAATAGCTCAAGCCACCGCCTTTGTCGCAGATTTAGCTCCTTTTGGGTGAAAAGGTTCTTGAGGCTCTTATGGTCTGAGTACACATTACAGTGTGCCCCATACAGGTAGTGTCTCCAAAGCTTGAGCACGAACACCACCGCTGCGAGTTCCAAATCATGCACGGGATAATTCCGCTCGTACTCCTTGAGCTGCCTTGACGCATAGGCGATCACCTTTCCCCGTTGCATGAGTACTCCACCCAACCCATTTCGCGATGCATCGCAATATACTTCATATTCCTCCCCTGGTTCTGGCAGGGCGAGGATCGGAGCTCGCGTCAACCTATCCTTGAGCTCCTCGAAGCTCCTTTGACACTTGTCCGTCCAGATAAACTTTTCCCCCTTTTTCGTCAAACGGGTCAAGGGGGTGGCTATCTTGGAGAAACCCTCCACGAAGCGCCGGTAATACCCGGCTAATCCCAGGAAGCTCCGAATCTCCGTCACCGTCGTCGGTTGGGGCCAGTCCGTCACCGAATCTATCTTCTTTGGGTCCACCGCGACTCCAGCCGCCGAGATCACATGCCCCAAGAAACCGACCTCACGGAGCCAAAACTCACACTTTTTGAGTTTGGCGTAGAGTTTCTGTTCCCGTAGGGTCTGGAGGACTGTGCGCAGGTGTTCTTCGTGTTCCTCGTCTGTACGGGAGTAGATGAGGATATCGTCGATGAAGACCACCACGAACAAATCCAGGAAGGGTTTGAACACCCTGTTCATCATGTCCATAAACACCGCCGGGGCATTAGTGAGCCCGAATGGCATTACCGTAAATTCGTAATGGCCATAGCGAGTACGGAAAGCCGTTTTGGGGATATCCTCCCCCTTAACCTGGACCTGATGATAGCCCGACTGCAGGTCAATCTTCGAGAATACCGTCGCCCCCTGTAATTGGTCAAAGAGATCGTCGATCCTTGGCAGGGGGGTACTTATTCTTAACAGTGACCTTATTTATCTCCCGGTAATCGATACACAACCGGCGACTCCCGTCCTTCTTCCTTACAAATAGGACGGGCGCGCCCCAGGGCGACGCGCTTGGTCTGATAAATCCCTTATCCAAAAGGTCCTCCAACTGTGCCTTAAGTTCCTTCAGCTCCGCGAAGGCCATCCTGTACGGTGCTTTGGTGATGGGCTTGGTGCTGGGAAGCAGCTCAATCGGGAAGTCAACCTCTCATTCCGGCGGCATTCCGGGGAGCTCAGCCGGAAACACATCCGAAAATTCCCTTACCACTATGCCTCAAATGTCGAATCGTCGGCGCTAACCATTAACCCCAAAAGCCTGAGCTTTTAGAGGTGCGCATCCGATTCACTTAAAGCAGCATACACCGCACCACTGATCTCGACCAGACCCAACCCACCTGGATGTTGGGTCTATTGTGGGGCCTCTTGCCGTTAGGTCTATTGCGAACCGCAGCCCACTCAACCTATTGGGCTCACCCAACCCAACTCACTAGTCCCCCGGGCTTATTGTCTCAAGGCAGGAAGTTGGACCTATTTGTCCCATAATAAAGGGCCAACACCAAAGACAACTAAGTCTTCGCATCCTTATTGGGCAAGAAGGTACAGAGTATTTGCTCCTAAGGGTTCTCCTGGGGTCAAGACCAACATTACTCTTCGTAAGGGGTCTTTCCCGCTGCTACTTCCCTCGGGTAGCGCGTCCTTTGTCGTGTCGTCGCATAAGACCCCTCATCCGTGTCGCAACTCCGAAGAATCATTCCCGGGTTCGGGGCAGTAAAAACGGAACTGTCCCAGTTTGTCACGTTAGAAGCAAAGGTCGTGCTTCCGGAATGAATAATTGCCCCCGAGGTGCTCCTCTGTAGATGATGCATGGCCGGTCTCCGCTAGAAAAATCCCCTCCTGAGAAGGGCTGGGGTCGTTTCTTGTCCATGTCGTACTCCGAGTCCTCTTGGTCGGCGCGCGTCACCTCGAACCCGCGCTCCACTATGGTGGCCGTATCCACCACTTTCTGGAAGGTGTGGAGTTCCACTACTCGCATGACTTCGAAAGTATTGCTCCGCAATCCGTCTACAAAGAGGCGGGCTTTGTGTGCTTCATCCCTTATAACAACGGAAACACAATTGGCCAACCTTACATATTCTTGTCGATACTCCATGATGTATCGTTTCCCCTGTCTGATGCGCTTCAGGTTCCTTGCGGTGTCTTCGGATATTGGGGTGGTTGGCCCCCGCCGGGAAAGTCATTCCCGGGTTGTGGCTGGGGTCGTTTCGGCCCCCGGCAGACTCATGATCCTTCTGCCGAGTGCGTGGAACGGCCAATTCCCGCCCCACCATAGTGGTCCTATCTATCACTTCTCGGTAAGCGGGTAGACCCACCGTTGGTATTACCCGATTAGTGTCGCTATGTGGACCACCCTTGTGAAGGCGAGCCTGGTGGGGTTCGTCTTTCCTAACAAAAAGGGAAGAGCGCTATGCCATGTCGCGTAAACCGTTGTTGGAGTAGCCGATTCTCCTCTGTTGCCGGAACCGTCGTATCCTCTTCTGCACCATCGATTGAAGAGCGGCTTCGGGCCATTAACCGTGCAAACAAAGAAACCAAGTTAGCCCTAAGGTTATAACCCTAGCACCCTGTCTTACGATTACACCTATCTTACGTTCCCTTTTTCCCCGTACTCTCACGTACTACGCACCTACACCTTGGTTATCTCATGTCCAATTTGCTTGTGGCACCTTGCACTGTGGATGTGGCTCACGTCTACTATGGTTGTGGTTGCATTTTCTCTGATACCATTTAATCTGTCACGCCCCCGGGGGTTTTTGAGTCATTTGAAGCGGAAAACGTGACTATTTATTTTTTTTTTGAAATAAGGTAACATAAACCTCAACCCCGGTGCGTGCCAGACCGCCACATACACAAATTCACTCTGTCCACGGACAGAGTCTCCTTTGTATATGCACGGCGTCTCATTTACAGCATATTGTTCAATCACATAATACATGCATCATTCACCAACCAACAACCATACCGTAGACATTCACCATCAATTAAAGCAAGTTTATAAAGCGGCATCAACGTTCGGAAAGGATAAAACCAGAGTTGTAAACCGTGCCCACTCGGCACCTCGTTTGAGAAAACGTTTTCGCAATCTAATGTTTATTCTTGAAACCATGCCGCGAATGAAAACATAAGGAAATACACCACATCCACAGTGCTAACTAATACTTGTCCACAAATAAAGTATCCACAAGCAAAACTAAAAATAGCATAAGGAGGAAATGAGTCATAAATACGATAACCAAGAGTCCGACTACGATCCTCACGACGCAGTCCCACCGCCATCCCGGCTAACGCACCTAGGAATACCTGTCACGGAGTGGGTAAAGTCAGTGACAAACAAAGTAGATGTGTAACAATATCAAGAGGGGAGAAACATACGAATACACCGAATACACCGTAACCTTTCGTTAGACACCTGTACATTAATTTAACCTGGGCACCAATCCCAGATCACCTGTCGGGGAGACGGAAGTCTCCCCTCGTGCACAAACACCTTTTGATGCTCTTACCTCTTTCGCGGTGCTGGTGCGACACCTCAGCTGGCGCGAAGAGGTCCCCGCTTGCACCGTTACCTTTGCGGGGCACACGGGTCATAAAGACCACTCTTCCGGAAAAGTACACCCATGCGGAGGCCAATCCGCCTGTGTACGTGCAGCATCCGAAACCGGATTGCCAAGATTGGCGTGTAATGGGCACCGCGACCGCAGCCGCACAATTATTAGATAAATAACATTAATCGAAAGGTTAAACTATCCATCTACTTTGTTAGGTAAATTAAAGAGTACTTTTAATGACGATAGATGCACTTACAGCACCGGTTGCACTCATCGCAACCGTACCCACCTTGTTGGAGAGCAATCGGAACACCTGTATCCTTCGCGCTCTCCCGCTGCACCCCTGGACCTAAAGAAAGTCCGCAAGGATAATAATAGTCACAAACGTGTACTAACATCCCAAAACAAAAGACCCAATTTACCCTTTTTGACGGAAAGGTCCAACACCGTCCGGTTCGCCGAAAACCGGAACCCCGCGCGGCACCCAACATAATAAAATAATGACCAAGTAGGTCCCAAGTGGCTGTACCAAGAAAGCCGCGGAAATAACGATCCCAACGGCGAAAACCGCGCTCAAAACGGTGGAAAAACGGACCCAAACGGAGCCACCGGACTTTGGGGCTGTCGGGTGGTGCACGAAGCAGAGCGTGGACCGGGTCTGCGCATCGGCGGCCGGGCGGCGCGCGCCGGGTGCACGCAGGAAGCGTGCACCAGGCGGAACGGGCCGGGCCGTGCACGGCACTGGCGTGCGCCGGGTTCACATAATCCACCGCGGCATCGCGCACCGGGTGCACGCCCAGCGCGTGCACCGCGCTGGACTGGCCGGGCCGGCGCACGGTTTCGTGCGCCGGGTCTTGTGCTCCCGTTGCTGCAGGCGTGCACCAGGTGCACGCCTGGACCCGTGGACCGCACTGTACGGAAACGCACAGTAACTTCCCGTTTTTCCGTTTTTTCGTCGTTTTCGCCCCCGTTCGCGATTTCTTCTCCGTTTTCGCTCCCGTGCGATCCCGGCGACTACCCCGTGAACATGGTAACGACGGCGGCGGCCTCCCGTCTAACAACGGCGGCGGCGGCCTCCCGTTAACCCACTATGTCCCGCCGGAGTCGCCCGAAAAATTCCCGAAAAATTCCCGGAAAATTCCCGGTAAATCTAATAACTAAACCAATGACCGACGAACAATCAAAACGTCGATCGGAGGTCCGGTAACAAGAAACCGGTTAAAAACCATCAATTAAAATCCGATAAAAATCCTCGATCACACCCGATCAAGAACGATGATAAAATATGGATCAAAACCCGACGAAAATCCGCGAACGATGTTCCGATTAAAATAATCTAACAAGAACACGGAAAACCCCCGATTTGTTTAACAAACGAAACGATGATAACTAACCTTAATTTATCGGAATAAAAGATCCGATCTTGGTTCTCGCGGCGTTGGAGATCCGGATCCGCTCCCCGTCGACGATCTCGTTCTCCGGTCTCCGGCACGTAAATCGGGGCGATCGGGTTCCCTCCGCTTCCTCCTTCTTTTCCTCTTTTCCTCACCGGTTGGGGTTTCGGTACGCACGAAAGAGGAGGGTTTGAGGAGGCGGTATTTTTAAATTAGGGTTTCGTTCGGTAAACGGGGGAATAAATAATTCTCATTATCTATTTATCCCTTTTTATCTTATCACATACGTCGCACCGTCAAAATCCTCCTCGGATATTTTGACCCCAAATTAATTAATTCCTTAATTAATTAATCCTCAATTTTTCTCTTTATCCGACGTACGTAGCAGGAAAACCCAAAATATCCTGTTTCTATCTCTCAAATAAATATCTTACTTGCAGGATAAAAATCATCGCCTTTTAAATCCTGGCCACCGATTATTTAACCACCTTCGTTAAATAATCATGGGAAATAAATCCCCACCTTTTATACGATCACCGATTATTTAATTCACTCAATTAAATAATCTGGGAAATCCATTCCCAAATGGGTTGAGTCACTGGTTATTTAAATTCCCGATTTTAAATACGCGTATGATTAATTTCCCACCTTTAAATCACACGTAAGAGGATTCCAATTTCCGTCATTGGATAACTAATTACCAAATTACTTAATTATCCCCTACGAGATAATCCACCTTATCTCCTACGGGTGCAAGATATTTTTGCACGGATTCCGAAGCGTGACTAATCACCGCGTCACTAAGGATCCCGTTCCGGGAGATCCCGACATCGGATTTCGGATCCGATCGCACCGTCGGTCATCGTTTTTCGCGCTCTATCGCAGAAAAATACACACACCTTGTTCTGGCCGACTTTTGGAAATTGGATAATTTTATTTCCCTAAGGCTTAAGCAATTACATGTGAGTTCAAAAATACCCGTAAAGGTCGGGTCACTACACCATCGAAGCCAATATTTCTATCGGCCAAGTTTGCGTCGTGGATTCGACGTGGCATCGTGGATTCGGTGTGCTAAAGGCGTTTCGTGGATTCGAAACGTGTGCTCGTGGATTCGAGTGGCGTTCGTGGATTCGAACGTGTGTAGTGGACGTGCAATCGGTGAGCGCAAGGTCCGAAGAAGTTGAAGGAGGGGTTTGAGTCCGTGGAGTCGGTAATCACCTTGTTATTCTTCTTTTCTTAGTGGATTGTTATTGCGTGTTGGTCCCGTGGTTTTTCTCCTGGATTGGAGTTTCCACGTAAATCTCGGTGTGCTGTTTTTTATTTCCGCATTGGTTTTTATTTTTGCACTGAGATTTGTTTTTAAAATATTACACCTATTCACCCCCCTCTAGGTGTTTGATAGTACCTATTTAGATCCTTGTGGATCCTTAAAAACCAACAATTGGTATCAGAGCGGGTTTTAGGTTTATCTATCATGTCGGGTGAAAGTGGTAATATTTTTAGACCTCCTCTTTTTGATGGGACCAATTATGCGTATTGGAAAGTGCGGATGAGAGCTTTTCTCATCTCAATTGATGAGCGTGTTTGGCAAACCGTGGAATACGGTTGGGTGCATCCTGTTGAGGAAGTAGGAAATTCTACTACCCCAAAACCTCGCTCTAGATGGTCCAAAGAGGAAATCGAAAGATCTTCTTACAATGGGAAAGGTATGAACGCTTTATATAATTCTCTTTCCTCGACTGAGTTTACACGAATTTTCGCGTGTGAAACTGCAAAGGAGATTTGGGATATTCTCAAAATTACACATGAGGGTACTAATCTTGTAAAAATTCAAAAGCTCCAGATGCTTACAAGTCAATTTGACTCTATTCATATGGAAGAGCATGAATTGTTTACAGATTATTACACTAGACTTCAAGATGTAATTAATACATGTGCTAATTTAGGAGAAAAGATCCCGGAGTCGAAAATTGTAAGAAAGATACTTCGGACTCTTCCGGAACGGTTTAGGGCAAAGGTTACCGCCATTGAAACCGTTAGTCATCCGGATGAGATGAGTGTAGAGGAATTAGTAGGTGCTTTACAAACTTATGAGATGACTTTTCCTACTAATCAAATTTCTTCCAAGTCTTCTTCTAAGCTTACAGGTATTGCATTCAAATCAACAAAGGAAGAAGATAGCGAATCAAGTTCCGATGATGAAATCTCTTTTGCCGATTTTGAAGAACAATTGGCGCGGATCACAAAGAAATTTCGTCGGAAATTTTGGAAGAATCGAACCGATGGATCTTCATCCACGAAACCATCTAAAGGATCATCGGGTTCTAAATCCTCTAAACTCAAAGGCGTTGCAAAACCTTCTAAAGAAAAAGAAAAAGATGATTTCGAAGGGGAAATCCGATGTTATCGATGCAAAGGCTACGGCCATATTTCAACGGATTGTCCTTCTAAGAAATCATACAAAAAGAAGGCTTTGCAAGCAAAAACTTGGGACGATTCTAGCTTCGATGAATCGACCTCAAGTGAAGAGGAAAAAGAAAAATTTGTTGCTTTTCATGCCTCTCAAATTCCCTCTTCTAATTTTTGCTTATCATCTTTAGTCACTGACTCTACTCCTTTGATTTTGCATGAAACATCAACATCCGGCGGAGAGTCATCAAGTGAGGGGGAGTCGGACGAAGAAGAACTCGTTGAGGCATACCAACAACTTCTTGCGGAATCAAAGAAGATGGCCAAGCATATCAAGAAGTTGAGGAAGCAACGACTTGAATTTCAAGACGAGAATCAAGCTTTAAAGATCAAACTTCATGATCTCGAGGAGGAACAAGGACGGTTATTGGATAACAATAAAATCCTCCAAGAAAAGTTAAACCAATCGGAGACAAACGCTAAATCATATATGGACAAGATTGGTTTTCTTGAAAAGCGGTTTGAGGAGATTCATGTCACCAACCAAGCTTTGACCAAGCAAGTTCATGAACTCAAATCCGACATACAAAGGCTTTCAACCGGTTCCAAGAAACTTGATTGTATGTCCGGATTAGGTCAAACAAGCAAGGTTGGTTTGGGATTTAAAAAGAACCAAACTGTGAAGGCTTCAAGTTCCACAATAAAATTGAAAGAAAGAACTTGTCACCTATGTGGACTTGAAGGACATTTGGTGAAGAATTGCCCGAAAAAGAGAAAGAAAAATCCTTCGGCAACTTCATCTACAGAGCGAACTCAACGGAATCAAAAGACACATCAAGTCAATGGAGTTCACTCAACCCACCAAAGGTCCGAGCCACAACTTCTATCATACAAGTGGATTATCGCGAGGCAAAGACCTAAGGTGAATCAACAGTCAAAGCGGACAACCCCCGGCCACAACGAATCAAGACAACCCAAAATCCAGCGATTTTGGATTCGGAAAGGTGATATCTTTCCTTGTCTTAAGTTCTAAATAGCTTATGACTGTATGTAATGCTTTGATTGGTTTTCCCCTTATATTTTTTTAATCTCTGCATTACATGTTTTCAATGCTTTTTGTTTTTATGTTTTGTTTTTGAACAAAAGGTTTTTAATGAACAAGTGCATTGAATAAAAAAGGGTTTCACATTCATTCACTCCAATTTAATTTTATATGGATTATCAACTTTACTCCATAATCATAATCTTGAAGATACTTCATTATAGGAGTTTTTGATAGTTATAAGCATCAAATTTTAGAAATCATGTGTGATCTTTAGATGCTTAATCTATCTCGGTTGTGTGAATTCTTTGTGACAACACAAGTGCTATAAACATTTCTAAAAATCCTGTGTTGCACTCAAGAACAAAACACATTGATCTTAGATATCATTTTCTTAGAGAGCTAGTTGAATCAAATATTCTTCAACTTTCATATATTTCAACTGAAGATCAATTGGCTGACATTTTAACAAAACCTTTGGATCAAAAACGATTTATTCACTTGCGTAAGGCAATTGGAATGCTTTCCTTGAAATGATCTCTTTTTGAAACCAATCCTTAGGTTAGGTTTTGTTTGTGTGTTTTTTGTTCTTCATCTATGTTTGTACATAGGACATTAATTGAGCATTGATCATAATTGACTTTAATTGCATCTTTTCACGCATTTAGAAATTTATTATGCTTTTGACATCATAATATTTCAATGTTGCAATGATCATTTATGTTAATTAAGTCATCTTTTAAGTGATCAAAGTCAATTTCTCTCTCAATGATCTCTTGGTATAGTCATTATCTTATTTGACTATTTAGTCGAGTATGAATGCGAGATCAATTTTTGGTTGAATACCTTATATATTAAATAATTGATAGCCAATTGAGGGGGAGTCAAAGAAAAGTAAAATGCTCAAAAGATGTGGAAAGAGTTACATCCCAATGAGGAGTGTGAAAACTACCACCACATGGAGAAAAAAAATACCCCATGAATACCAAGCAAAGTTTTTTTATCAAATGAAATGCATGTTGAAATACTTGACTCTGTCAAATTTCAAGGTTGGTATAAGGTGGGATTTTTAACGAAAGATGCTCAAAGAGCCACTCTCTTCAACAGATTGTCTAGATATATTATCTAACTTATCTGGGATTTCAAACATCTATTGATCTTGGTATTTCATTTTCTTTACCAAATTGATGATTTGATAAAGGCATTACGCATAAGATCATGTTAGATGTGATTGAAGTTGTTCAACTTTAAGGGTTTTAATTTTCATAAATTTTCGTTTCATTTTTGAGTATTTTTGATAGATTTGGTATAATCTATTTCTTGTTGCATGAAACGATGACTTTTGTTTAAAGTTGATGCGCTAAAGTGCTTACATACTCTTTCTGATTTTTATGGAATTTTTCTAAATTATTCTGATGAAAGAAATTTGGATCATACACCTCAATCTCAAGAAAGGGTAGAATTCAAGATTGATGTCATTTGGAAATCTCCGTAAGTCATCTTTGTAAATCCGTTACATCTTGATAGAGTTTGGATCTCAAGATTATTTTTGATGACTTGTGTTTGATGAATATAACATGAAAAACTGTTTATAATGTTTTATCTTTGTTTTTCATGATTTAGGAGTAAATCTTTTTAATTTTGTGAAATTAATTGGATTGAATGGCATCTGTGTGAATTCATTGTTTAAAGCACTTAAATTGATTTCTTGATGGAATACAAATCGGTATTTGAAAAGATTCTAAAATCTGGATTTGTTTCAAGAAATTATTTGATTTTTGCTTTCTGGTACCGGTACGCAATCTGCATTTTTGTTATATACCGGAACTGAGCTTTTATCTCTCTTTCTCTATGAACTAATGTTGTTAGTGATTTCCTTTTGTCTAGTATGTTCACTGTTTGACAATTTGTGACAAAAAGGGGGAGAACAGAAAATAATGATCGTATCACAAAGGGGGAGAACATAAATGCTCAAGACAGGGGGAGAACATGGAGAACATGGAGAACATGTTAGAGATGCTCAAGATAGGGGGAGATAAAAAAAAAAGATTGAAAGAGCCACAAAACAAAAGAAAAGAACCAAAAGGAAGACGAATCAAATGTAGGATTTTAATGTCTAACGACTAACGTTTGATTTTGTTTGGAGTTTTGTTTTGCAGGAATTACATCACTTTAAGACTCCAAGTCCTAAGTCATAGAGTATGTTCTAGGACTGTTTGGTTCAAATGTAATTTTGTATTTATTGGATCTTTCACGCAAAGAAAATCAATGTTTTGGTGATAACATTGAATTTCGATTTTTTGGTTTAAGATGAGTGACTTGAGCGTTTTTATGTATTTTTGGGTTTGTCACGAAATTGCCAAAGGGGGAGATTGTTACGGCATTTTGGTGTTGGCATATTTCGTGAGTCAAGTCAGTAAGTTGAGTCGGAGTCTTGAAGTGATCAAATTGTCAATCAGCAATCGAAGACTTAGAGAAGATTCAACAAGAGCTCAAGTTGACACTCAGTGTTTTGAGTCTTAAAGATTGAAGGTGAAGAATTGTGGATCAATTGCATCAATCTTAAGGAAAATGGATTCGGATTGATCAGGTACGTTTAACTAAATAAATTTGGTGATCCGAATACTTGTTATAGTGTAGAAACACTTGGTTGAATTTTTAATTGCATAAAAATCAAAAACTGGACATGGGACATGTTCAGGATCCGGATCAGACAATCCAATCCGGATCCCGAAGGGTGTTGGTTCATTGCAAATCCAATCCGGATCCAAGCCAATTCTGATCCGGATCCTGAACATTGGTTTTTGCTGAAATTCATGAACGATCCGGATCGGGCATTTCAATCCGGATCCCGAACCCTTGTTTTTCTGGAATTGTCTGACTCGCTACGACGATCCGGATCGCAGAAAATCCGATCCGGATCGCCGTCCTGAAAAATTCCAGATAAGGTAAGTTTTTGATTCTTATCTCTTTCCAAAGGTTTCTAACCTATAAATAGACACTTAGGGTTTCTCAAGAACTGTCGATCAATTTATAAAACACTTGAGAGCAACCCTAGAGGCTAGGTTTTTATCGTTCTTCTTTATAGCCTCTTTTAGGTCAATTCGACGGTTCTTCCAAGATCTATCTTTTGTCGAATTGATCTAGTCTTTGCTTAGAGAATTCTTCTACGGTTCCTCAATGATAATCTAAGTAAAGGATCACCATCGAAGCCAATATTTCTATCGGCCAAGTTTGCGTCGTGGATTCGACGTGGCATCGTGGATTCGGTGTGCTAAAGGCGTTTCGTGGATTCGAAACGTGTGCTCGTGGATTCGAGTGGCGTTCGTGGATTCGAACGTGTGCAGTGGACGTGCAATCGGTGAGCGCAAGGTCCGAAGAAGTTGAAGGAGGGGTTTGAGTCCGTGGAGTCGGTAATCACCTTGTTATTCTTCTTTTCTTAGTGGATTGTTATTGCGTGTTGGTCCCGTGGTTTTTCTCCTGGATTGGAGTTTCCATGTAAACCTCGGTGTGCTGTTTTTTATTTCCGCATTGGTTTTTATTTTTGCACTGAGATTTGTTTTTAAAATATTACACCTATTCACCCCCCTCTAGGTGTTTGATAGTACCTATTTAGATCCTTGTGGATCCTTAAAAACCAACACATGGGAGGGGCCGTGGACCGCCAGCATGCCACATGGCGGCCTGTCATCGGCCGGTTTTCAGCGCTCGGTCCACAGAGCGTCGCGGCTGGGTGCACAGACCCGGCACAGGGACACGTGGCGCCGCCTGATTGGCGGGCTCAAGGTGCGCGGTCTACTGAGCTATAGGTGCGTAGTACGTGAGAGTACGGGGAAACGGGAACGTAATATAGGTGTAATCGTGAGACGGGGTGCTAGGGTTATAACCATAGGGTTGACATGGTTTCTTTGGTTACAAGCGAACAATGGCTCGGACTAGATCGTCCACCGAGGATGCAGACGCAGACGGAGCGGCCCCGGCCGCCACAGAGAACCAGCTCCTTCGGCGACAACTGCGGGAAATGGCCGGGCAGTTAGCGACACTGACGGAGCAGGTTCGCCAACTGACGCAGCGACAGGCGACCGCGCCAGCCGAGCGCGATCCGACTCCTCCGCCCGAAACCACCGCACCCACTACGGAACCGCAAGGGGTGGGTGGTACAACAACGGAACAGCCCCCGGCCCCAAGGGAAGTACCCACCCCAACGACTTCGGGGCCCGTGTTGGGAGCGACAGCGGGAGAGGCAGGAATGACCCCAACTCTTGGGGGGGGTCCGCCACCGCAGGAGGGAACACAGAGCAGCGAGCGACGCGGGAAAGGATCAGGACGAATTTAACCGAGTTCAAGAAGCATGACCCTCCCACTTTCGAGGGAGAAACGACCGATCCGTGGGTCGTCGAGAAGTGGGTGGATACCATGGAAAAACTCTTCGAGGACCTACTGATGGAGGAACATGAGCGGGTTCCACTAGCTGTCCACTTTCTTGAAGGGAATGCGCGCATCTGGTGGAAGACGGTACGTCCGGATCCGTCTACAAACGACCCGCTACCGACATGGTCGGTCTTCAGAGAGGAGCTCTTCGGCGCGTTTTTCTCCGATAGCGTTAAGCGGCAACTGGAAGACGACTTGAAGAACATTAGACAAGGGAACCGCTCGGTCGTGGAGTATCAAAGGGAATTTGTAAGATTGGTTAATTGCGTCCCGTTTGCTATACGGGATGAACCCCACAAGGCCCGTCTTTTTGTTGATGGGCTACGGAGTGACATCTTCGAGATGGTTCAGGCAGCGGACTTGCGCACGTTCCGGGAGGTGGTGGACAGGGCCACCATCGTGGAGCGGGGGTTCGCTATCACCCGAGCTCGACGTGAGGGATCAGAGAATAACCGGGAGAAGAAGCGAACACAGACTTACCCGGGAGGGGGCCCTTCTGGTGGGAGCCGACCCCCAAAGTACCCCAAGACGCAACCAGGAAGCAAGAGTGCGCCTGCCGGGAAGCCACGACCAGCGAACAAGCCATGCGTTATTTGCGGAGCATCGCACCCAGTGACGGAATGCCCTAAGAGACAAGACCACTGTTATCGCTGCGGCAAACAGGGGCATTTCCGATTCAACTGTCCCCTGAACACTGGAGCGGCATCTTCCGCAGCTTCCACCGCGCTGGCGCAGGCACCAGGACGGGGTAGAGCGCCAACGGGAATGCCCTCACACCCTCCAGCGCCAAGATCAGGAGGGGAATCGCGACCGCAACCCGGAGGGAGACTCTACTCCATGGATCAGCACGGAGCGGTACCGCCAGAGGAAGTGGTAGCAGGTATTACCTCCGTTTCTAATTTTCGAGCTCGAACCTTGTTTGACACCGGAGCGACTCGCTCCTTCATCTCCCGCACTTTTGCACAAACACATGTGATAGAAAGTAGCCCTCTCGATGTTATGATGACCATCCAGACACCTGGGGGACCAATCGCGGCGACTGGCCTGGTACCCTCGTGCTCAATAAGACTGGGAAGGTTGTCGTGCCCCTGGGATCTGGTGGTCATACCGCTAAAAGAATACGATGTGGTTTTGGGAATGGACTGGCTTAGCGAGTATCAGGCGGTCATCGACTGCGACAAGCGCCAGGTGCAACTACAGAAGCCGGGATTCCCGGAAAACGTGTACTTGGCATGTAAAAGCACTTCCTTTTTGTCTGTCATCTCCGCGTCGCGGGCTAGGAAGCTAATAGAGGGCGGGTGCGTGGCCTATCTAGCCTCGGTAGATTTAGCCACCCGACCCGTTCCCTCGCCTTCCGAAATTCCTGTCGTAAGGGAATTTCCGGATGTATTTCCGGCGGAGCTCCCCGGAATTGTCACGCCCCGGGTGTAAACCAGAACCCGGGCTCGTCTACAGATCCGCCGTATACACGGAATTTTCCGTGTATACGAAGCGCTGGTAACCTGCTCAAATATAAAAGATATAATAAAAGAGTATAAACAGAGCTAAACTAGAACTAATACATCTCAGATAAAGCTGAAAAGTAAAGTGCAGAAATAAACTCTCAATAATACAAATATCTCTCCCAGCTCACTGATCAAATACAACCAGCCGGTCGCAGCCGGACCCAAAAGAAATGAAAAGTAGAGTATCTGAGAGTATCTGGGGTACATCTAGTAACTGAACTGGTGCCTGGGTAGACCGCTATCTAATCCGCGATCCACTTACCTCGGTCCGCTGAGGAGGGTCCCGCAACTCCCGCAGACGACTCTGCAAAACAAAGGGAAAGAGAAAAGAGAAAGCAGTGGGGGTGAGAACTACTGTAAACAGCAGCCTCCCCCTAGTGGGTAGACCTCACTCAAATGTGCCCACTAGGACTATAAGAGGCGGAAGAATGAACAAAGGTGGTAAGCTGAAACAAAACTGCTGATGATGAATGAAGCTACCACTACATGCCTCTAATGAGCTAACAGATAGTATAGCTATATGTATGCATCAGAAGGTAAATGCCTGTCTGCCTAGACCCAATCGATACACCAGTAAGCACTGGTACTGCCTGCTCTGCCTGCCTGCCCAATCGGGTATGCTGGCCACACATAACACCGATAGGGGATGAGAGTCCCGAGGACTCGAAGCCTGTAAAAACGCACACTCCGGAGTGGCACTCGAGGGGAGCGACCCACACGAGTATAATGCCTGGGTAACAAGTGCCAAAATAATGCCTGGGCAACAAGTACCAAATCAGCAGGACTGGATCATGACTCTGATCAAAGTGGGAAAGCCCATCCACTAAAAGGAGACCCGATCTCAACCCGATGCAAGATAAACAAATAGTGGGAAATCCCATCCACTAAAAGGAGACCCGATACCCAATCTGATGCAATAACCACTGTCTGGTCAACCGCCCAAGGTCCGCGGTTGCCGCAATACCCTGCCACCAAACCTGCCTGTCCCCAAAATCCAAGATCCACAATCGGGTAGAATAATCGATATCCGGTCAACCGCCTACGGTCCGCGGTTGCCGCAATGCCCTGTCCTCACAGTCTGCCTGTCCCAAAACCCACAACTGTCTGACTACACTATCCCAGCCCCTGCTCGAACCCGAGCGTACTATCCCCCAAATGTAGACAAAAGAAGAGAAAAGCATGGTTTCTCCTAAGTCAATTCCAGCATGATAGTGTAGCAGAAAAAGGTGGCCTAACTAAATGTCCAATCAAGCATGCAAAGTCCATTGTTCAAAAGCAGAGTTTAAGTATTATGATCTTTCCCCATAACAGGGATGCCACTAATTAAACTTCCATTTGCCAAGTAATCCCATGTCCATTTATCACATAAACATAAGAGGTCCCAATGTGTACAAGCAATATAGTCCAATTCCCAATTACCCTGCCATCATTACTTTTTACCGGTTCATTTAGCAATGTAATAAAAGCAACTCAAATAGGCCTAGTGGGGACATCACAAGTAGGAGGTTAAACAACGGTACCCACCTCGAGCGCTAAATCCAAGTTCCGACGGCGCAGTCCGCACTCGATCTCCAAGAATCTCCGCAATACTGTGCCAAGGGTCCCAAAGAATACACACAAATTACTATCTCAATTTAATCCGTAATCTGTCCTCAAAAATCAGATTCACTGTTCAGCTGTTTTTACCTGCGAATCGTGCCGACAAAATTCCCCGAAAAATACACTGCGATCTACGCGACGATCCGGTCGAAACAAGTACCTGCACGTTTTCCCACGATTTTTCTGTGCTGAGAACGAAAATCGACAAGAGGACTACCTCAAACAATCCTTCATCCCAAAACAGCAATATAAGAATCTGTAAAAAGAGGTTCCTCACCCTCAGGGAAAATCCACGGAAATCCAAGAAAATTCCAGTAGACTCCTCGCGATGTGTAGATGCAAATCCCCTTTTGAATCGCCCTGTTTCGATGCTCGAGCGCGAAGTTATCGCCAAAACAAGATGGTGCTGTCCGAAAACTCCGCGACGGAAAAAGGGTCACAAAGAAGCCACAAAATCACCATCAAAACCTCGGAATCTGATGAAACTCACAAAAGAGAAGATGAAGCCCTACCTGTCTAGAATCCGATGGCGCAAAAATCGTGAAAATAGGTTGTCGGGGTGAACCGGGGGAGCTTGAACACCGAGAAGCGACGAATCAGGTAGCTCAAGAACAATCGTCGCGCCGCGCCGGAAAAATTGCAAACCTCGGGATCCGAACCTCCACAATTCTCGGGAATGCTACAGTGGATAGAGGATTGGGAGAGGAAAATTTGTCTAAGAGGGAGCTCGGGCTGGAAATGCACAGGAAGAGAGAAATCGGGCTTCAAATGCCTAAGGGAGCTTAAAAAGGAGAAAAAAATCCATTTTAATGGATTCGGGCCGCAATTCGGCCCGGATCCGCCAGCCCGGGTCGGACGCGCCCCGTCCGACCGGGCGGAGCCAACCAGACGGCGACACGCGTCCCCACAGGGGATCGGCGCGCATCCCGCACAGCGGACAGCCGTGCGGGGCGCGCCGCCGCCCGACGCGTGTCCCGACCAGCCGACCGCCGCGCCTGCCCGCACAGTAGCCGCTGCCCCTCCTGCCCGCACAGTTGACCAGCCTATCGGGAGGCGCCACGCGTCCAGTCTCTGACCGCTGCACCCAGTGCACGAACCTCCATGCACCGCACCAGTAACACTCTGCCACGTGTCCACCGCGGTGCACCGTGAACCCAAGCCAGCCATCCTGCTCCCTGCGCCGAGTGCTGTGAGCCGACCAACCAACAGATGCCACGTGTCCCCGCCTTGGTGCACGCCCGCGCGGTGGACCGGCCGCCTGCCCGCGCCCCCGCCGCTGCTGCCCGCGCCCTCAGCGCCTGCCCGCGGCCCTCCGCCGCCTGCCCGCCGCCTTCCGCCGCCCTCCGCCGCCGCCCGCCGCCGCCGGCCGCCGCCGGCGATCGCCGGAAATACTGTTCCGGCGTGAACAGTAACCCGAAGCCCAAAATTCATGCAAATACACTGTCTGAAGCGTTTTCGCGCGCTGAATCCGATTTTGACGTCCGTTTCGCCAAATTCCCACTCTAAAAATTGCCGGATGCCCCCGGAAGAGCGTTCTTGGTCCAAATCTCGCGCCGAGCCCAATCTCAATATCCGTTTTGCGCGCAAACACCTCTAAACGACCGACGGGGTCCCCCGATCACCCACGTGATCCATTTTAAGCCCGAAGTCTAACACTTGTGTCCAATCATGCCCCGAACACCTCCAGCACCCCGCGTAGGCCTCCAGTGGCCACCCCAAAGCATCGCAACAGCTCTGCGGAGATCCAGGTCATCACATCCTCCCCAGAAAGTTTCGTCCTCGAAACTAAAGTCACCTCAACACGCGCTCCAGCACCCCGTAGGCCTCCAGTGGCCACCCCAAAGCATCGCAACAGCTCTGCGGAGATCCAGGTCATCACATCCTCCCCCACTAAAAGAAAGTTTCGTCCTCGAAACTAAAGTCATTCCTCAACACGAAAACTCAACCAACAGGGGGGGTAAATATCCAATCATCCACCACTCTAGCTCCCAAACTACCAAATACCTCAACCAGAGGCACTATGCAATCCTTGGGTCTCTAACCAGAACGAAACAAAGGAGAACACGTCCAGAGGACCACGCCACCTCAACAAGGTACAGCTGGGCTAACTGCTCGGCCATCAAGTAGTCTGCACCGGTACAAGCATCTGCCCCTCCCAGGGCCTAAGATAATCCATCCACCAGTCCGTCGACCCAAAAGCTCGATCCAAATACCTCTGTACTCCCAAAGTATCCGATATAAGTCCCCCAACTGGTCTCAGAACCTCAGATCTCCAAAACCAAGCCGTCGGGAGGTAGAAGCAATCAACACTCAGCCAGGAGCAGTCGAGAGAACCAGATCGCAAATCCATCTTCGCGAAGACCCAATATCCTTGCAGTTAGTAAATCAAATCCCCCAAGCTTGACAGAAGGGTGCTAGCTCCCGACGATCACTTTATCAAATTCTTACGGGCTCTCACAAAGCCGAAGTGAACCAACCTTCCACACTCGAATAGCACCGGTGCCCCCAAAGGTGCCACACTTGGCCTGACACAAATCCAACACATCAAATCCTGGAGTTGGGTCCTCAACCCCCAAACTGGTGTCATGCCAAACAACTCCGGTAGGAGGACAGCTAGAAACTCACCACCAAAAGGGGTATCACCAAGTCCCGATGCCGCCGCAGATCCCTCAAACACACCAGCAAACAAGCTACTCACCCACTACGAGACATCCGCCTCGCCCACAAGGTCAAAACTAAAGAAGCGAAGATACCCTCAAACAACCCAGGTACACCAACGCCTCCAGGCCTGGCTCTCATAAGAACCGTCCTTGCAGCATAATCAGCTGCCGCGAAAGGTAAACAACCGAGCCAGCCTAACCATCCTAAGTGCCAAACCAAGCCCCACAAGACCACCAGGCCTACAGGTAAAACCAAGGACTCAACCGCACCGGGCAGGACCCACAACACGTCCCTACGTGCTAAGGATCGGGAATACGACCTCCCGAACACCCGGTAACCGTCCTACCCTTAACCCAATGCAAGGAAGTACATGCACTCCTAACAAAAGACTAGGATGCCCAAATGCAATACAATGCACAAACAATGCCGGTAAATACAGTAAAAACCATACCTGCCCCCACAAAGTCGGCTGCTGCAAAATCCTCCACCTGAGTGGCGTAGACCGGACTGCCCTGATCCGGCGACTGCTGATCCGCAGGGTAAAAAGGTGGTGGCCCGCTCGCTGGAGCATAAGGCCACTGAGCCGACCACTGCTGCTGGGACGAAAGAGGAGCCGATGCAGATGAGGGTGCCGCTGAAGTCGAAAGGGGGCACGTAGCTCGAATGTGGCCTGGCTGTCCACACCGAAAACAACGACCATGCCGCAAATCACAAGTATCAGAGGGGTGCTGGCCCTTGCAGAAAACACACCCGACTGAAGACCGGGGCTGCCTCGCCCGCTGCTGCTGCTGCCTCTGAGTCTGATGCTGGGACTCCTGCTGCTGCTGCGATGGCCACTGGGATCCGCTAGGCTCTCGCTGCTCCACACGCCCACGGCTAGGTGACTGAGGCCGTGGCGGTCTCCATGAATCAGTCTGTCCCTCATTCTCGGGTGCTGGTCGTTTCCTCACAGAACTCAGCACGACCATCCCGCCTCGCCTTGCCACCTCAACGTCGCCTCCCTCCACCCAAAAGGCATGCTCGACGGCCTCCTGCAGTGTCTGGTGTCGCTGTGCATGCACAAGGATATAAAGCTCGCTGCGGAGGCCTGCCTCGAATAACTCGACCTGGTGTGGTCCATCCCGGGCGACATAGGGCACACAATTAAACAGTCGCATGAACTCCTGATGGTAATCCTGAACTGACCGGTCGCCCTGCTGAACGTTTTTCAGATCATCCTCCAGCTTCCTCTTCACGCTGGTCGAAAAATAGGTATCCACAATCATACGCCGAAACTCGGACCAGGGTAACTGTCGAGAAATCTGAAACTCCCGTGGCTCCACCCGATGCCACCAGAGGTCTGCATCTCCATCTAGGCAATGTACCGCCATGTAAACTCTGTACCTCGGGTCGATGAAGAAATCCCGAAAAATCTTCTCCATCGCTGCTAACCATGTCCCAACCTCCCACGGCTGCATATCCCGCCCCGAGAACCTGGGCGGCCCGCGCTTACAAAACTTAACCAGTTTATCCGCGAAGTCCTGCTCCTCCGCCGGGGTCAAAGGCTGGGCCACGCCCTGAGCCCCGCTACTCAAAGATGGCGCCGTCGGCACAAGTGGTTCCACAGGTGGTGCCGGGGTCTCTGACACTGTCGGAGGCGGCGCCCCTCTCCGCGCCAGTAGCTGCTCAATCCGCTGCTCCTGCCGGCGGCTGCTCTCCGCCAATTGGGCTACCAAGGCCCTCAGCTCAGCAATCTCAGAAGATCCAGCCTGTCCTCGCTCAACAGGGGGTGTAGGGGCACCCCGGGTAGGAATCCGACGTCGGGGAGGCATCCTGTCACACAGAGAACCACAAATCAATAACGAAACCGCACTCGACCCAATCTAGCGAAAGTCAAAGGCATCCTCCTATTTTTGTAACTTTATGTTGTCTGCAGCCAACATAACTGTCCCACAAAAATAGGGTATGCCAATCCCTCTTCCCTCCCTGGAAGAGTCAAATAAACACATGACCAAATTGCCGACTTTCGCATAATGTCACGTCACTCACGTCCTGCCTTCCTAAGGTCTGCCAAAAGCCTAGGGTTTCCTAAGTCCCAACTGACCTATCCCTAAGCTCTGATACCAACTTAATCTGTCACGCCCCGGGTGTAAACCAGAACCCGGGCTCGTCTACAGATCCGCCGTATACACGGAATTTTCCGTGTATACGAAGCGCTGGTAACCTGCTCAAATATAAAAGATATAATAAAAGAGCATAAACAGAGCTAAACTAGAACTAATACATCTCAGATAAAGCTGAAAAGTAAAGTGCAGAAATAAACTCTCAATAATACAAATATCTCTCCCAGCTCACTGATCAAATACAACCAGCCGGTCGCAGCCGGACCCAAAAGAAATGAAAAGTAGAGTATCTGAGAGTATCTGGGGTACATCTAGTAACTGAACTGGTGCCTGGGTAGACCGCTATCTAATCCGCGATCCACTTACCTCGGTCCGCTGAGGAGGGTCCCGCAACTCCCGCAGACGACTCTGCAAAACAAAGGGAAAGAGAAAAGAGAAAGCAGTGGGGGTGAGAACTACTGTAAACAGCAGCCTCCCCCTAGTGGGTAGACCTCACTCAAATGTGCCCACTAGGACTATAAGAGGCGGAAGAATGAACAAAGGTGGTAAGCTGAAACAAAACTGCTGATGATGAATGAAGCTACCACTACATGCCTCTAATGAGCTAACAGATAGTATAGCTATATGTATGCATCAGAAGGTAAATGCCTGTCTGCCTAGACCCAATCGATACACCAGTAAGCACTGGTACTGCCTGCTCTGCCTGCCTGCCCAATCGGGTATGCTGGCCACACATAACACCGATAGGGGATGAGAGTCCCGAGGACTCGAAGCCTGTAAAAACGCACACTCCGGAGTGGCACTCGAGGGGAGCGACCCACACGAGTATAATGCCTGGGTAACAAGTGCCAAAATAATGCCTGGGCAACAAGTACCAAATCAGCAGGACTGGATCATGACTCTGATCAAAGTGGGAAAGCCCATCCACTAAAAGGAGACCCGATCTCAACCCGATGCAAGATAAACAAATAGTGGGAAATCCCATCCACTAAAAGGAGACCCGATACCCAATCTGATGCAATAACCACTGTCTGGTCAACCGCCCAAGGTCCGCGGTTGCCGCAATACCCTGCCACCAAACCTGCCTGTCCCCAAAATCCAAGATCCACAATCGGGTAGAATAATCGATATCCGGTCAACCGCCTACGGTCCGCGGTTGCCGCAATGCCCTGTCCTCACAGTCTGCCTGTCCCAAAACCCACAACTGTCTGACTACACTATCCCAGCCCCTGCTCGAACCCGAGCGTACTATCCCCCAAATGTAGACAAAAGAAGAGAAAAGCATGGTTTCTCCTAAGTCAATTCCAGCATGATAGTGTAGCAGAAAAAAGGTGGCCTAACTAAATGTCCAATCAAGCATGCAAAGTCCATTGTTCAAAAGCAGAGTTTAAGTATTATGATCTTTCCCCATAACAGGGATGCCACTAATTAAACTTCCATTTGCCAAGTAATCCCATGTCCATTTATCACATAAACATAAGAGGTCCCAATGTGTACAAGCAATATAGTCCAATTCCCAATTACCCTGCCATCATTACTTTTTACCGGTTCATTTAGCAATGTAATAAAAGCAACTCAAATAGGCCTAGTGGGGACATCACAAGTAGGAGGTTAAACAACGGTACCCACCTCGAGCGCTAAATCCAAGTTCCGACGGCGAAGTCCGCACTCGATCTCCAAGAATCTCCGCAATACTGTGCCAAGGGTCCCAAAGAATACACACAAATTACTATCTCAATTTAATCCGTAATCTGTCCTCAAAAATCAGATTCACTGTTCAGCTGTTTTTACCTGCGAATCGTGCCGACAAAATTCCCCGAAAAATACACTGCGATCTACGCGACGATCCGGTCGAAACAAGTACCTGCACGTTTTCCCACGATTTTTCTGTGCTGAGAACGAAAATCGACAAGAGGACTACCTCAAACAATCCTTCATCCCAAAACAGCAATATAAGAATCTGTAAAAAGAGGTTCCTCACCCTCAGGGAAAATCCACGGAAATCCAAGAAAATTCCAGTAGACTCCTCGCGATGTGTAGATGCAAATCCCCTTTTGAATCGCCCTGTTTCGATGCTCGAGCGCGAAGTTATCGCCAAAACAAGATGGTGCTGTCCGAAAACTCCGCGACGGAAAAAGGGTCACAAAGAAGCCACAAAATCACCATCAAAACCTCGGAATCTGATGAAACTCACAAAAGAGAAGATGAAGCCCTACCTGTCTAGAATCCGATGGCGCAAAAATCGTGAAAATAGGTTGTCGGGGTGAACCGGGGGAGCTTGAACACCGAGAAGCGACGAATCAGGTAGCTCAAGAACAATCGTCGCGCCGCGCCGGAAAAATTGCAAACCTCGGGATCCGAACCTCCACAATTCTCGGGAATGCTACAGTGGATAGAGGATTGGGAGAGGAAAATTTGTCTAAGAGGGAGCTCGGGCTGGAAATGCACAGGAAGAGAGAAATCGGGCTTCAAATGCCTAAGGGAGCTTAAAAAGGAGAAAAAAATCCATTTTAATGGATTCGGGCCGCAATTCGGCCCGGATCCGCCAGCCCGGGTCGGACGCGCCCCGTCCGACCGGGCGGAGCCAACCAGACGGCGACACGCGTCCCCACAGGGGATCGGCGCGCATCCCGCACAGCGGACAGCCGTGCGGGGCGCGCCGCCGCCCGACGCGTGTCCCGACCAGCCGACCGCCGCGCCTGCCCGCACAGTAGCCGCTGCCCCTCCTGCCCGCACAGTTGACCAGCCTATCGGGAGGCGCCACGCGTCCAGTCTCTGACCGCTGCACCCAGTGCACGAACCTCCATGCACCGCACCAGTAACACTCTGCCACGTGTCCACCGCGGTGCACCGTGAACCCAAGCCAGCCATCCTGCTCCCTGCGCCGAGTGCTGTGAGCCGACCAACCAACAGATGCCACGTGTCCCCGCCTTGGTGCACGCCCGCGCGGTGGACCGGCCGCCTGCCCGCGCCCCCGCCGCTGCTGCCCGCGCCCTCAGCGCCTGCCCGCGGCCCTCCGCCGCCTGCCCGCCGCCTTCCGCCGCCCTCCGCCGCCGCCCGCCGCCGCCGGCCGCCGCCGGCGATCGCCGGAAATACTGTTCCGGCGTGAACAGTAACCCGAAGCCCAAAATTCATGCAAATACACTGTCTGAAGCGTTTTCGCGCGCTGAATCCGATTTTGACGTCCGTTTCGCCAAATTCCCACTCTAAAAATTGCCGGATGCCCCCGGAAGAGCGTTCTTGGTCCAAATCTCGCGCCGAGCCCAATCTCAATATCCGTTTTGCGCGCAAACACCTCTAAACGACCGACGGGGTCCCCCGATCACCCACGTGATCCATTTTAAGCCCGAAGTCTAACACTTGTGTCCAATCATGCCCCGAACACCTCCAGCACCCCGCGTAGGCCTCCAGTGGCCACCCCAAAGCATCGCAACAGCTCTGCGGAGATCCAGGTCATCACAGGAATGCCGCCGGAGCGAGAGGTTGACTTCCCAATTGAGCTGCTTCCCGGCACCAAGGCCATCACCAAAGCACCGTACAGAATGGCCTTCGCGGAGCTGAAGGAACTCAAGGCGCAGTTGGAGGACCTTTTGGATAAGGGTTTTATCAGACCTAGCGCGTCACCCTGGGGCGCGCCCGTCCTGTTTGTGAGAAAGAAGGACGGTAGTCTCCGGTTGTGCATCGACTACCGGGAGATAAATAAGGTCACCGTCAAGAACAAGTACCCCCTGCCAAGGATCGACGATCTCTTCGACCAATTACAGGGGGCGACGGTATTTTCAAAAATTGACCTGCAGTCGGGCTATCATCAGGTCCGGGTTAAGGGGGAGGATATCCCCAAAACGGCTTTTCGCACTCGCTATGGCCATTACGAATTTACGGTAATGCCATTCGGGCTCACCAATGCCCCGGCGGTGTTTATGGACATGATGAACAGGGTATTCAAACCCTTCCTGGACTTATTCGTGGTGGTCTTCATCGACGATATCCTCATCTACTCCCGTACAGACGAGGAACATGAAGAACATCTGCGCACAGTCCTCCAGACCCTACGGGAACAGAAACTCTACGCCAAACTCAAAAAGTGTGAGTTTTGGCTCCGTGAGGTCGGTTTCTTGGGGCACGTAATCTCGGCGGCTGGAGTCGCAGTGGATCCGAAGAAGATAGATTCGGTGACGGACTGGCCCCAACCGACGACGGTGACGGAGATTCGAAGCTTCCTGGGATTAGCCGGGTATTACTGGCGCTCCGTGGAGGGTTTCTCCAAGATAGCCACCCCCTTGACCCATTTTACTAGAAAGGGGGAAAAGTTTATCTGGACGGACAAATGTCAAAGAAGCTTCGAGGAGCTCAAGGGTAGATTGACGCAAGCCCCGATTCTCGCCCTGCCAGAACCAGGGGAGGAATATGAAGTATATTGCGATGCGTCGCGAAATGGATTGGGTGGAGTACTCATGCAACGGGGAAAGGTAATAGCCTATGCGTCAAGGCAGCTCAAGGAGTACGAGCGGAATTACCCGGTACATGATTTGGAACTCGCAGCGGTTGTGTTCGTCCTCAAGCTTTGGAGACACTACCTGTATGGGGCACACTGCGGTTGTGTTCGTCCTTGTGCTGCAACTTGTGGAGCAGGCCCGGATTTTTTGGAGGCCGGCGTTGACGACTTCGGCATCGTAGCGCAGAGCGACGTTCTTTCATCGGAGGCCCGTTATCGTCGCACTTCGGTCTGAGAGGTCCACAGAGCTACCCCGACAGTATTTTTGGACGATTTTTACGGCGTTGGATCCACGAGAGGTAGACCTACGTTTTTCATTTTGTCTACTTTCCTCGCATCTGAGCTTTTACAAGGGTTCCTGGAATGTTTTTAACCCTCTTTGCCGCTGGGTTTTTGTCTTGACAACAGCACCTTGCCAGAATTTTATCTCCGCGCTCGAGTGTCGGATCGAGACGAGCCTGCACACTTTTTGCATCTACTCATCTCGAGGTATATTTTTCTCCCTTTATCTGTGCATGGGTTTACAGTTGTGTGGTTGTGAGGTTTTGCGCACCCTGTGTTGTGGAATTTGTAACTCAGCCTACGGGGATCGAAATTGGACGTGCAGGTACCCGTTTCGAAGGTCTCGACGCGACGATCACAGCAGTATTTTTATCGGATTTTTCGGAGCCCTTTCTGCAGGTGAATAATTTTCATCTTTGGGACTGATCTGCAGGTTGTGTATACTTGGTTAAATTTTGGAAATAAAGTGTAACTGTAAGCCTGTGTTGTACACAGGAGGGTTTGCAGGTATTGCTGGACCCGTTGGATCTGGAGATATTGATTTCCTGGTATTTTCAGAGCTGAAACTTTGGACAGTTCAGCTCTTCAGGTGGGTTGCCTCGTCTTCAAGATCTACGGATTGCACATTAATTCTATCTGTGTAGGAACTTGCATGATTGTAATAGTATATTGATAGCATGCTAGAATGTAGGAATTGATGTTCCTGATGTATTCAGATGATCATGTGATTTATTGTTTCCTACAACCTATTAAATTATTGTTATCTTAGAATTTGAACTAGCACCCCCGCCATATGCAGCATGTTTAGCCAGACTTGTAGAAAACTCCAACTTGGGCTAGGTTATTATTGCTCTAGACATTCCCACACCACTATTTACTGTTTCATCTTGGACTTAGAGTTTTTCTCGCCCGGGTAGTGGGCCGAGAGGTCGGGTTGTTGTGGGATGCATTTTACACTCGTGTCTGGGGACCGAGTGGAGTCTAATAGCAGTCTGTAGATCAGTGCTCTTTTGGGAGCCGTCTGAGTGACAGTGGGTCTCGGCTGTGTAGTTTTCCAGCCTGTGAGTGAGATAGTGTTTTGTTGGTTACAGCCGATCTTGTCGATCGAGGATTTGGATTATAGCCTGCATGAGCCACTTTTGAGCTCGACAGAGATGCGTGGATACTTTCCTCGGTGGGGTCGCGCCCCTCGAGTACCACTCCGGAGTTGGGCCTGATACTTTCTATCGCGACTTGTCGATGCAGTCCCTCTGGCTGGGCCAGTTTTGGCAGTCACGGACGCCCTACGTAAGTCCGGTCCTCTGTGGATGTAACGGACGCCCTACGTAAGTCCAGTTTTGGCAGTCACGGACGCACTTCATTTGTTACTTTATGCCTCTAGTAGACTTAGTGGGCAGACTGTCTGGCTTGTTGGCGGTACCCACTGAGAACTACTGTGGGATGTAGTTCTCATACCCGCCGTGGTGTCTTTTCCCCAGGGACTTCTGCTCCTGTTCCTGCTGCTCCAGTTGCTGATCCTACTTCTTCAGATCGAGGTAAGGGAGTCACGAGATAGATCCCTACTAGTCGTCTCCTGGGAGAGAGTAAATGTACCCCCTTTTCAGATTTTGTGAGTTATATGTTGAGCGACCCTTGTAGTGAGGTATAGAGTTGTACTTTTCTTTTATTGCTAAGAGACTTATGTATTTTGGTGAGGACTTGGGTTGTATTATATTGGAGTTGTATTTATTTTTATTTCAGCATTTACTTTTCAGCTCTGATAGCTGTTAGTGTAGATGATCTTTTGCAGGTTAGTCGCTACGTCTATACGGGGCTTCCCGTATGGGCGGCGGATCTGTTGGCGAGCCCGGGTCGCGGTTTTGACCCCTAGGCGTGACAGATTAGAGTGGTATCAGAGCCTAGGATGTAGGTCATTGAGGACTTAGAAACCCTAGGCTTGTGGTTGGACCCTAGGATGACTTACGTGAGAGCCGTAATTTTAGCGAGAGTCCCAATTGGGTTCCAAACTCTCCCAAGGGATGGGATGAGTGATTGACATGTCTTCCTTCGGTGGCAACTACGTTAGCTGCAGACAACATAGTACTACAGGAAGGGGGACATGCTTATGACTTTCGCTAGATTGGGTCAAGTGTTGTTTTGGGTTCTGATTGCTCTCTTCTTTTTCCTCAGGTGAGTGATTCCTCCGCGACACAGGATGTCGACGCGTTCGCAGCCTTCTTCCTCTGAGCCCGATGTTACGGAATTTGAGTTGGCGTATTTCGTGAAATTTGTCTAAGTCTTGAAGATTGAAGATTAGAAGTTTGGATCATATACCTCAATCTCAAGAAAGAAGAATTCAAAAGGATCAGGTACGTTTAACTAAAGATTTTTGATGATCCGAATACTTGTTATACTGTAGAAACACTTGGATAAATTTTTAATTGCATAAAAACCAAAAACTGGACATGGGACATGTTCAGGATCCGGATCGGGCTTACAATCCGGATCCCGAAGTGTTGGTTCATACACTGTTCAATCCGGATCTTGGAATTTAATCCGGATCCCGAACACTGGTTTTTCATGCGCAGTCTCAATCCGGATCAGGAATTTAATCCGGATCCCGAAAGTGGAAATTGGTGAAACTGTATGAACGATCCGGATCGTGGATCTCAGTCCGGATCCCGAATGTCCTCTTTTCTGGAAATTGTCTGTTTCGCCGAGACAGTCCGGATCGCCAAATCCAGTCCGGATCGCCGTCCTGTAAAATTCCAGAAAAGGTTAGTTTTTGATCCTTATCTTCTTCCAATGGTTTCTAACCTATAAATAGACCCTATGATTCATTTTCTAGGGCAGATCGAAAGACGCGTGAATAAGAAAAAATCCACATATAGAGAAGAAAGGAAATCAATAGATTTAATTCTATGTTTCTTCATCTATATTGATTAATTTGATTCTAGGTTTTCAAACTCAGATTTTGAGTAGAATCAAATTAATGAATACTTAGATGGTATTTCCGATCTATTTCTAATCTAAGTATTCGGCGGATCATCACCACCCAAAAACAACGATTTACCCAAAATCGGCGCGTGGACTCGCGTGGCCTTGTGGATTCAAGGTGCAACCGCTCTCGTGGATTCGGAGCGAGGTACGTTCGTGGATTCGAAGCGTGCTACTGGGTGAAGACCGTGGATTCGGTCGGACGTCGTGGACTCGACGTTGGACGCTGTGGATTCAGCGTTGGGCGCAGATCGTGGATTCGAGAAGCGTTGTGGAGCGAGCGGAGAAGATCTACTAGGAGCGTATGGAAAAGGTTGAGTCGTCTGTGAGTACGTTATATCACCTTGTACGTGTTTAATTCTAGTGGATTTCGCCGTGTTATCGGTCCCGTGGTTTTTTACTCCGGTTTGGAGTTTTTCCACGTAAAAATCTTGCGTGTTATTTTTATTTCCGCATTGGGTTTTATTGCGCAATGATTTTTTGAGTGTTTATTGTTTACACCTATTCACCCCCCTCTAGGTGTTTTTTCCCCTATTTAGATCCAATTATATTTAACCCAACAAGTGGTATCAGAGCGGGAATAGGGTTGTAAACAATGGTTGAAGGTGGAAACATCAATCGACCCCCTTTCTTCGATGGAACAAATTATGCGTACTGGAAAGTACGGATGAAAGCCTTTTTAATTTCCATCGACGAAAGGGTGTGGCAATCAATTGAATTAGGATGGTCTAATCCAACTGAAATTATTGCTGATGTTCGCACCTTCAAACCTAGGTCGAAATGGACCAAGGAAGAGATTGATTCATCTTCTTACAATGGCAAAGGAATTAATGCTTTATTTAATGCTTTGTCACAAACTGAGTTCTCTCGCGTCTCGGCATGTGAGACTGCGAAAGAAATCTGGGATGTTCTTCAAGTTACGCATGAGGGAACTAACCTTGTGAAGATTCAGAAACTGCAAATGCTTACGAGCAAGTTTGACTCTATTTCTATGGCAGAAAATGAATCTTTCACAGACTATTACACACGATTGCAAGACATCGTGAACTCATGTGCTAACTTGGGAGAGAAGATTCCAGAATTTAAAGTTGTAAGAAAGATTTTAAGAACTCTTCCTGAACGATTTCGCCCGAAGGTCGCAGCCATTGAAACAATTAAACACCCGGACGAAATGCGTGTAGAAGAATTAGTTGGTGCACTTACAAACTTATGAAATGACATTTCCTACTAACTATTCTTCTGGAAAAGCATCCTCTTCTAAGTCTTCAGGTTTTGCATTGAAATCAACTAAAGAAGAAGACGCGGATTCATCCTCCTCGGACGATGACGAGAACCTTTCTATGGAGGACTTTGAGAAGCAGCTCGCTCTCTTGACAAGGAAGTTTCGCCGCAACTTTCGAAGGGGTAATTCAAGCAAAACTCCATCCTTCGGAAAGTCGAAGAAAGGCAAGGGTTCTTCAAGTTACAAGTCAAGAAAGCAAGAGAACTTCTCAAAGGATAAGAAAAGTTCAGAGGGACAAGTACAGTGCTTCAAATGTCGAGGCTACGGCCACATTGCAACGGAGTGTCCCAACAAGAATCCGGCAAAGAAGAAAGCGATGCAAGTCGTCACTTGGGATGACAACTCAACGTCAAATGAGTCATCCTCAAGTGATGAAGAAGACAACGCGACAGCGTTCCACGCGTCCACATCTTCACCCTTCATGTGCTTAATGGCAAGTACATCCGATTCACTGTCCAACTCCTCCCATGTTGAAAAGATTGCAACGGACGACGAATCGAGTAATTCTGAAGGTGAAGATTTTGCTCTTGCCTACCATAAACTTTTGAGGGATTCAAAGAAACTGGCAAAGCAAAACAGGAGTTTGAGAGGGAGATTGCAGGATCTCGAAGAAGAAGTAAAAAGGGCAACTTCTCTCTCAAACGCTCTTGAAGTGGAAAGGGATAATCTGATCAAGACAAATGTTTCCCTTCAAGAGAAAAATGAGCTTTTCGAGAAGGAACATGAGAAATGGTGGATAAAGCGAATTACTTCTTGAAGCTCTACGGCGAGGCTCGACAGGAAAAATTGGAAATGACGAAGACCATTCTCCAACTAAAGGATGACTTAAAGCGATTTTCTTCTGGAAGGAGTAAGTTGGACAGACTTCTTGGTCTTGGTCAAACAAATAAGTTCGGCCTCGGATACACTCAAACTGGAGACATTCCAAGTTCGAGTGGACAGTTTTTGTGCCTCAGTCGGTATCTCCTCCTCCGACACCGGAATTCACGACAAGCAACGACAACAAGCCTACTTCATCCTCTTCGGGATCGTCAAGATCTAAGGTATGTTTTCGTTGTGGCATTTCAGGGCACATAAGGAGAAATTGCAAGATGGGAGCCAAACGCTCAACTCAAGCACCTCTTGCAACGACTACCAAAAAGGTGATTCCTCAGAAATCAAATGCAAATCATTCAAAGGAAAAGAGCCTTGGTAGTTCACCGCGCAAGACGACATCATCAAGGAACAGCAATCAACCTAGCAAGACGCATTCACCAAGGAGAACAACTTCACGATCATTGCCAACGCAGTCCAAAAAGGTTTGGGTGCGCAAAGGTGAAATTTTCCCCTGTCTTGTTACTAATATTTCCTTGCATGTGTATGATAACTCGTCTTGGTATCTGGATAGCGGATGTTCCCGTCACATGACCGGTGACAATCCAGGACTGCACACAAGAACTTGAACCACGTTGGTACAAAACTGCCTTTGGAACTTTTGCACATGGATTTAATGGGGCCAACTCGTCAACCATCTTTGGGAGGTAAATGGTATATTTTCTTGATGATTGATGATTTCTCTAGATATTCTTGGGTAGCATTTTTAAAAGAGAAAGCTGATACTTTTGATTCTTTTCTCGAGATTTGCCATCGTATTATGACTGAAAAGAATGAAAAGATCATTCGTGTTAGAAGTGATAGAGGTGGAGAATTCATAAATTCTAAATTCATTGATTTTTGCACTTCCAACGGCATTAAACATGAATTCTCAGCACCCTATACACCTCAACAGAATGGTGTAGTCGAGCGCAAAAACAGGGTCGTACAGGAGATGGCACGTGTTATGCTTCACAGCCGGAACTTACCGTTATATTTTTGGGCTGAAGCGGTGAACACTGCTGTCTATGTAATTAATCGCGTGTATTTGCGCCCGGGAACTTTAAATACACCATATGAACTATGGTTTTGTAGAAAACCGAACATCAAATATTTTCGTATCTTTGGGAGTCGGTGTTTTATTTTACGTGACCGCGAAAATCTTGACTCTCGAAGTGACGAAGGGATTTTCTTGGGTTATTCTACAAACAGTAGAGCATATCGAGTATTTAACTTGGAATCTAAGACGGTCGTAGAATCGATAAATGTTAAAGTAGATGAAGCTTTTCACTTTGCATCTGAAAAATCTACCCTCGATATCTCTCTTGATGATGATACACCTGCTAATGCATCTTCTCATAACAATTCTTTCGATAATGATGATGCATCTAACGGTTCTTCAAGTTTATCTGATGTGCAGGATTCATCTCATGTACCTCCGAGTACTCCTCTACCTCAAACGTTACGCATCTCCAAGGATCATCCTGAATCGAACATTATTGGAGACCCACAAGAAGGAGTTAGAACTCGGAGACAATTGGTTTGCGGATTCGCTTGCTACGTATCTTTAATCGAACCAAAGAATGTCGATGAAGCTCTTCAGGATGACTACTGGATTGAAGCAATGCAGGAAGAGCTCCATCAATTTGAGCGAAACAAAGTCTGGGAATTAACGAAGCCTCCGAAGCAACACAATGTGATAGGTACCAAATGGATTTTCAAGAACAAGAAAAATGAGGATGGTACTATCATCAGGAACAAAGCACGTTAGTTGCTCAAGGCTACTCTCAAGTAGAAGGTATAGACTTTGATGAAACTTTCGCCCCTGTAGCTAGACTCGAGTCCATTCGTATCCTATTTGCGATTGCTTGTCATTTTAAAAAAATTATTTCAAATGGACGTTAAGAGCGCATTTTTAAATGGGTTTTTAAATGAGGAAGTTTATGTGGCTCAACCGAAAGGTTTTGTAGACCATAAACTACCTAACCATGTTTTTCGTTTGAAAAAGGCTCTTTACGGTCTGAAACAAGCACCGCGAGCATGGTACGAAAGGTTGACAAAGCACCTTTTGGAGAAGGGCTATACTCGAGGGGGAGCTGACAGGACTCTCTTTGTGAAGCATTATCAAAACAATTTCATTGTAGCACAAATCTATGTCGATGACATCGTATTTGGTGCAACAAGAGATAATGATGCTTCTAAATTCGCTGAAACCATGGAAAGCGAATTTGAGATGTCCATGATGGGCGAATTGACATATTTTCTTGGATTGCAAGTTAAACAAAATGATGAAGGCATTCACTTGTGTCAATCCAAGTATGCAATGGAGTTGGTCAAAAAGTTTGATCTAGAAAATTCTAAGGATTTTCCGACTCCAATGGGAACTAGCCATAAGGGACTTGGAAGTGAATCACATAGTGAGAATGTAGACGAGAAACTTTATCGCAGTATGATTGGAAGTCTACTTTACCTCACGGCTAGTCGCCCGGATATATCCTTTAGTGTTGGGATTTGCGCGAGATATCAATCAGCACCAAAGGAGGTTCACCTGAAAGCGGTGAAACGGATCATCCGGTACATCAAAGGAACAATAAATTTCGGAATTTGGTATCCTATGGGAACAAGTCTGGATATTGTTGGATACTCAGATGCCGATTGGGCAGGATCTGTGGATGATCGGAAAAGCACGAGTGGTGCATGTTTTTATCTTGGCCATTGCCTTGTTGCATGGCACAGTAAAAAGCAAAACTGCATAGCACTCTCGACTGCCGAAGCGGAATATATTTCAGCGGGTAGTTGTTCAACCCAACTCATTTGGATGAAAAGTGTGTTGAGCGACTTCCGGATTTCAGCAACTTCGGTAACCATTCTTTGTGACAACACTAGTGCTATAAACATTTCCAAAAACCCTGTGTTGCACTCAAGAACAAAACACATTGAACTTAGATATCATTTTCTTAGAGAGCTAGTTGAATCAAATATTCTTCAACTTTCATATATTTCAACTGAGGATCAATTAGCTGACATTTTAACAAAACCTTTGGATCAAAAACGATTTATTCACTTGCGTAAAGCAATTGGAATGCTTTCCTTGAAATAATCTCTTTTTGAAACCAATGCTTAGGTTAGGTTTTGTTTTTGTGTTTGTGTTCTTTATCTATGTTTGTACATAGGACATTAATTGAGCATTAGTTATATTGACTTTAATTGCATCTTTTCACACATTTAGAAATTTATTATGCTTTTGATATCATAATATTTCAATGTTGCAATGATCATTTATGTTAATTAAGTCATCTTTTAAGTGATCAAAGTCAATTTCTCTCTCAATGATCTCTTGGTATAGTCATTATCTTATTTGACTATTTAGTCGAGTATGAATGCGAGATCAATTTTTGGTTGAATACCTTATATATTAAATAATTGATAGCCAATTGAGGGGGAGTCAAAGAAAAGTAATATGCTCAAAAGATGTGGAAAGAGTTACATCCCAATGAGGAGTGTGAAAACTACCACCACATGGAGGAAAGAGCTACCACCTCGGTCGTCCGAGTACTGTGTGCAGCTACCACATGTATACCAAGCATGGTTTTTCAATTTTTGATTAAATAAAATGCATGTTGAAATACTTGACTCTGTCAAATTTCAAGGTTGGTATAAGGTGGGAATTTTAATGAAAGATGCTCAAAGAGCCACTCTCTTCAACAGATTGTCTAGATATATTATCTAACTTATTTGGGATTTCAAACATCTATTGATCTTTGTATTTCATTTTCTTTACCAAATTGATGATTTGATAAAGGCATTACGCATAAGATCATGTTAGATGTGATTGAAGTTGTTCAACTTTAAGGGATTTAATTTTCATAAATTTTCGTTTCATTTTTGGATATTTTTGGATAGATTTGGCATAATCTATTTCTTGTTGTATGAAACGATGACTTTTGTTTAAAGTTGATACACAAAAGTGCTTACAATCTTTTTCTGGATTTTCTGGAATTTTTCTAAATTTTTCTGAAGAAAAAGTTTGGAGCAGGTCCGGACCTGACAAGTGATCCGGACCCCGAACGCAGGAAAATCCTGCGGGTAGCCGATCCGGATCGCATTCTCAGAGGGTCCGGACCGCGGCGAGGGTTTATATAGAACAAAAGGGTTTTTGATTTTTCTTTACTCCAATCTTTTGTTTCTGAGTTTCCAAACTCTCTCTCTCTAGAAAGCAAAGATCTTGGAGCCCTTCTAACCAACCCAGTTTCCTCAAATCAAAGTGAGTTCTTTAGATCAAAATCTCGATTTTTCTCTGTTTTTCATATTTTTCCTCAAAACGTGTAAGAAAACTTGGATCTTTTTCGTTTGTGGATGGTTTTTGATCAAACTTCTTTTGAAATAAGAACTCTGAGAGCATTAGTTTTGATTATATGCTAGGTTTTCTCAAGATAAACGGATTTTTGGCCTTCGATTTCTAAAAATTCGGTTTTAGGGCATATTTTCAGAATTTTTGAAAATCATGGAATTGATCTAGTTTAAATTTTTTTTTTGGAAAACTAACTTGATCCCTAGTCTCTCCACATGATTATGATTGTTTGGGTTCAACTTTTTCATTTTTTTTGAAAACTGAAAATTTTTCGTGTTCTTGAGTTGTGCTCACAGGACTTCTTTCTTCTTGAGCACTTGGATCAATGGCATTCTCATGGATCATTCTTCTCTTGGTTACCATGGTGCATACTCGAGCAACAAACAAACTGAAAAGAGCTAAGAAACCTCAACGAAAAGGTGAATTTCATCTTGTCAGCGATTCAGAGACTGAAGCAGACAATGATGAGGTAGATTGGGACAAATTGACGGATGATGAATCAATGCCCGTTAAATCTAAACAAAAGACTTCCGACACATTAAAAAGAAAGGCTCCCATGGACAAAGGAAAAGCACCTATGACTCCACCAACCATCTCTGTGAAAAGGAAACGACTAGCTCGACGCTTTGGACTAGCACGAGATGTTGATATTAACAAACCAATAATTCCTGACTCTCCGCTTCGCTTGGAAGAAGTGTCCGTTAATACTGACCGTCTTAGAGCCTTTGAACATCGAGAATGCATCGGAGAAAGACATGTAAATATTGGTGCTCTTCGGGATCACTCACCAGAGTTTGGGACTTTAATTGAACAAGGTAATCTTCTTCAGGTTTGCCGATTCCCGGAATTACTCGGATATTGTTTGCATCGAGTAAGGTCCTTTTATACAAACGCAAGACATCTTCAGGAAGATGAACATGGCTCTATGCATTTCTATACAAATATCCATGGGACTAGACTCAAAATAACTCCGCGATTGATTGGGGAAGTCCTTGGAATGGAATCGAGTAGATCAGGGCAGAACTATTTAACTGGGAGAAGCTTGACGAATGCCATGTGGCAAACCGTCTTGGAAGGGATTTGTTTGGAAGGCACTGAATCGGCCGACGGTAAAACTGTTAAATCCAAACAACTCCGGCTTGAATACCGGTTTCTCAACTTCATTACTTGCTATAACATTCTCCCAAACATGCAAACAAAGGTGGTGAGATGGGATCGAATGCTGTTCTTATACCTTCTAGGGCATCCATCAGAAGCAGTTGGTTTGAACATGAACATCCCATACATTATTTGGAATAGAATGTCTAGATATGTTGAGCATCCTCACCCCTCCGAAAGACTTCCGTTTCCGTTGATAATTATGAGGATTCTGAAAAGGTTTGAGATTGACATCACCGCAACATCTTATCAGCATTGCTTAGGGATGATTAATGAATCCACCATTGTCAAATCCCTTCATAGACTACCTCATGTCTCCCCAACTCCTTCAACCAGAAAGAAACCTTGTGTCGGCACCTCTGCCTCGCCATCACAACAAGCACCCGGCGCGGATGATGAAGCATCGGTAACCTCAATTTACAAACAACAACAACGCCTATCTTTTGAACAAGAGCAGATAACCAAAGAACAGAGGCGCATCTCCGATGAACTCGAGATCATCACGGCATCCCAAATCACATTGACCAAGAGAGTGACCTCGATGAAGAAATTGATCAAAAAAATGTTCTCTAAGATGGGATGTAGTGCGTCTGAAGAATCAGACTCCGATGACTAATTTGTGCTCTAACAACTTTTTGTGCAGATTTTTAATCCTCTTTTGCAGGTTTTCAGTTTTAGTTTGATTTTAGTTCTCAGTTTTTCCTAGTTATTTGAACTTTTTCTTAACTCTCCTTACCTTTGTAATTTTGGCTGAGTTTGTGACAAAAAGGGGGAGAGATGCATGCTTGAACAATGAACAATGCTTGAACATGCTTGTGTAAAAAACTGTGTCAAAACTTGAAACTGAGGTAAGTATAACTTCAACTCTGGTTTTAACTTGTGTTTTGAATGCATGTCCCTACTAACTATTCGTCTAACTATTTGGGCATGTAATATGACTAACAAGTTGATGTTGACTAACATTTTGTGACATTTGGATTTTGAATGCATAGAAGATATGTTGGTTAAATCTTGATTACGATTCTCTTACATATCTGAATTCTTAAATGTCATTGTGAATAGAAACTCTATCTCTGTGTTTCGGTTTTGATTGTTGAAAATTCTTGAGGTATCTAACGATTTTGTTTGTCAAGAATGATTTATTTTGCAGAGAATACAGATGTCTAAGTCTAGAGTCTGTTCTAGGAGTTTATATCATGTATTTATTTTTATTTGGATCTCCATTGTAAATTTTTGTTGTATGGTGATATCAACAAAAATATCTTTTTGAATTTTCTTGAGTGGATTTGGGTTTTGTCACGAAACCGCCAAAGGGGGAGATTGTTACGGAATTTAAGTTGGCGTATTTCGTGAAATTTGTCTAAGTCTTAAAGATTGAAGATTAGAAGTTTGGATCATATACCTCAATCTCAAGAAAGAAGAATTCAAAAGGATCAGGTACGTTTAACTAAAAATTTTTGATGATCTGAATACTTGTTATAGTGTAGAAACACTTGGAGGAATTTTTAATTGCATAAAAATAAAAAACTGGACATTTTACCTGTTCAGAGTCCGGACCGGGCATTACAGACCGGACCCCGAACAGAGGCTGGTTCAACAGCAGCTTCAAGTCTGGACCTTGAAATTTAAGTCCGGACCCCGAACGTTGGTTTGTTCATGCGCAGTCTCAAGTCCGGACCTTGGAATTTAAGTCCGGACCCCGAAAGTGGAAATTATTGAAACTGCATGAACAGTCCGGACCGTGGATCTCAGTCCGGACCCCGAATGTCCTCTTTTCTGGAAATTGTCTGTTTCGCCGAGACAGTCCGGACCGCCAAATCCAGTCCGGACCGTCGTCCTGTAAAATTCCAGAAATGGTTAGTTTTTGATGTTTATCTTCTTCCAATGGTTTCTAACCTATAAATAGACCCTATGATTCTTATTCTAGGGCAGATCGAAAGACGCGTGAATAAGAAAAAATCCACATATAGAGAAGAAAGGAAATACTAGATTTAATTCTATGTTTCTTCATCTATATTGATTAATTTGATTCTAGGTTTTCAAACTCAGATTTTGAGTAGAATCAAATTAATGAATACTTAGATGGTATTTCCGATCTATTTCTAATCTAAGTATTCGGCGGATCATCACCACCCAAAAACAACGATTTTCCCAAAATCGGCGCGTGGACTCGCGTGGCCTTGTGGATTCAAGGTGCAACCGCTCACGTGGATTCGGAGCGAGGTACGTTCGTGGATTCGAAGCGTGCTACTGGGTGAAGACCGTGGACTCGGTTGGACGTCGTGGACTCGACGTTGGACGCCGTGGATTCGGCGTTGGGCGCTGATCGTGGATTCGAGAAGCGTTGCGGAGCGAGCGGAGAAGATCTACTAGGAGCGTATGGAAAATATGTTATTTGTTGATGGCCCGATTTTGAAAAATGTGTTATTTGTTGATGGCCTTAAGACTAACCTCATAAGTATTAGTCAACTTTGTGACAATGGTTTTTCAGTTAACTTTTCATCTGTTGAATGTGTTGTAACTGATAAGGACCATGTTTTCTTTTTAAAGGGGGTTAGATCTGAAAACAATTGTTATGTTGTTCCTAATAAAATTTCTGAAAACTGTAACTTAGCCTCCTTGAATAATGAAACACTTTGGCATGAAAGGCTAGGTCACATAAATTTTAAGGAACTTGCTAGAATTTCGAACAAAGACGTGGTCAAGGGGGTTCCAAAACTTTCACTTAAACAAAACATTGTGTGTGGTGGTTGCCAAAACGGTAAACAATCCAGGACTGCACACAAGAACTTGAACCACGTTGGTACAAAACGGCCTTTGGAACTTTTGCACATGGATTTAATGGGGCCAACTCGTCAACCATCTTTGGGAGGTAAATGGTATATTTTCTTGATGATTGATGATTTCTCTAGATATTCTTGGGTAGCATTTTTAAAAGAGAAAGCTGATACTTTTGATTCTTTTCTCGAGATTTGCCATCGTATTATGACTGAAAAGAATGAAAAGATCATTCGTGTTAGAAGTGATAGAGGTGGAGAATTCATAAATTCTAAATTCATTGATTTTTGCACTTCCAACGGCATTAAACATGAATTCTCAGCACCCTATACACCTCAACAGAATGGTGTAGTCGAGCGCAAAAACAGGGTTGTACAGGAGATGGCACGTGTTATGCTTCACAGCCGGAATTTGCCGTTATATTTTTGGGCTGAAGCTGTGAACACTGCAGTCTATGTAATTAATCGCGTTTATTTGCGCCCGGGAACCTTAAATACACCATATGAACTATGGTTTTGTAGAAAACCGAACATCAAATATTTTCGTATCTTTGGGAGTCGGTGTTATATTTTACGTGACCGCGAAAATCTTGACTCTCGAAGTGACGAAGGGATTTTCATGGGTTATTCTACAAACAGTAGAGCATATCGAGTATTTAACTTGGAATCTAAAACAATGGTAGAATCTATAAATGTTAAAGTAGATGAAGCTTTTCACTTTGCATCTGAAAAATCTACCCTCGATATCTCTCTTGATGATGATACACCTGCCAATGCTTCTTCTCATAACAATCCTTCCGATAATGATGATGCATCTAATGGTTCTTCAAGTTTATCTGATGTGCAGGAATCATCTCATGTACCTCCGAGTATTCCGCTACCTCAAACGTTACGCATCTCCAAGGATCATCCTGAATCGAACATTATTGGAGACCCACAAGAAGGAGTCAGGACTCGGAGACAGTTGGTTTGCGGATTCGCTTGTTACGTTTCTTTAATCGAACCAAAGAATGTCGATGAAGCTCTTCAGGATGACTACTGGATTGAAGCAATGCAGGAAGAGCTCCATCAGTTTGAACGAAACAAAGTCTGGGAATTAACGAAGCCTCCGAAGCAACACAATGTGTCACGCCCCGGGTGTAAACCGGAACCCGGGCTCGCCAACAAATCCGCCATGCACACGGGATTTCCCGCGTACACGAAGCGCTGGTAACCTGCTCAGATATAATATGAACATAACAGAGCATAATACAGAGCTGAAATAGAAGAACCACATAGTACCTCAGACTGAAAATACAAATAAAACTGTAACATGTACAATAATCTCCCACGCTCATCAAATAGTACAACCAGCTGGCAGAAGCCAGACCCAAATAAAAGGAGAATACCACAGTCTGAGTGAAGGGTACAGCATCTATCTACAGCTCTCAGCCTCACTGGAGATCTATCTATTCGGCGATTCCCTTACCTCGATCCGCAGCCGAAGGCCTAGCAGCTCCCGCAGATGACTCTGCAAAAATAAGGGAGAAGAAAGAAACAGAAAATAACAATAGGGGGTGAGAACTACCAGATAAACTAGCAGCCTCCCCTAGTGGGTAAAACCTCAACTCTGACGCACCCACTAGGACTACTAGAGGCAAAAGGGGAAAAGGGGAAGTGGTAAGATACATAAGATGCTGAAACAGGTAAACTACCACTACTATGCTGTCAAAACTGTATGCATGCTTCAGAAATGGTATCTGTCCAAATAAACCCAATCTAGACACCAGTAACAACTGGTACTGCCTGCTCAGCGGAATCTGCACACACGGCTCGAAACCGCGGGATCGGCTCGCACGGCTCGCATCCCAACATAAGTATCAGACCGGCACACACGGCTGGGTCTGAAAAAGCCCACCTCCGGAGTGGCACTCGAGAGGAGCGACCCACACGAGTAAAGCATCTCTGTCATCAGTATCTCAAGTATCTCTGTAGCACATACCTCAATATAGCAGGACTGGATCATAACTATGATCAAAGTGGGAAACTCCATCCACTACAGAAACCCAATCCCCAGCTGATGCAATGAACCAGACTCAACCCCAATCTGGTGCAAGGACAAACATCTGGTCAACCGCCTACTATCCGCGGTCACCGCAATACCCCACAAATCCATGATCTGGCTACACTATCCCAAATCCCTGCTCATACTTGAGCGACAACATCTGAATGCAAAGGAAAGTGATAAAACATGCCAAGTCCCAATATGATAGTGTAGCACTAAATAGTGGCTAACTGGATGTCCAAGAAAGCATGCAGTTATTTAAAAGCTGTAGAAAAGTGTCAATATTTATTTTAAAAGAATATTGATTTACTGGAAAAAGTTATTGTAGCCTTTGTCCCAATCACAGTGTCCCAACATAAGTCATTATATAATCCGTGGGGTTATATCAAATTTTAGGGGAGTTCATCCCAGCGGTTCTCATCAATTGTCCTGTTAGTTTGTCCTGTTAGTTTGTCCTGTTAGTAGTCCTGTTAGTAGTCCTGTTAGTAGTCCCAATGGTTCTCATCAATTATCATATTATTTTGTCCCAATTGTTCTCATCAATTAAATTTTAGGGGAGTTCCAGTAATCCTAGTGAGCTTGTCAAAAATGAGATAAGCAACAACCGCCCACCTCGAGCAGCTCACACCACACCCCAGGTAGTCTCCTGGTTGTCCACAGTCCTCAAATCCTGCAAATCAACGCTCCCGGTATAAATACAAATCCCAAAAAGCACAATATTTGCTGTTTTTCAAACAGCACGGGAAAAGAGGAGTTTTTCACCTCTATACAGTGCTCAGAAAAATCCAGAAAAATTACGGTTGCGTTCCTCGCGAAGAGTAGATCAAAATCGACTCTTTAAACACCTCGATCTGATGCTCCTACGCCAAGATAAAAATCGGAGAAGTCGACACTGTCCAGAAATTTCCACAGCAAAAAGGGGGGTCAAAGAGGCCTTGGAAACCGTGCCAAAAGTGCGAAATGGAGCAAAGTGATCAACACAGAAATCGAAGCCTTACCTCTTACGAACGCGCTGTCACAAAAATCGTCAAAAAATTCCTCCTGGTTAGCACACAGGGAATTTCCGACAGAACTGCGACGGGAAATGGGCCTAAAAAGAAAATCGTCGTAGTGCGCCGCGTCGCAGATAACTCACTATCTGTAACTCCAGAAATTCTGAGATTTGGAGGAGAGAGAGAAGAGAGAGAGAGGAAGAAATTTCGTAGAGGGAACCTTCTCTGTTTTGTAGAGTTATTTAGGATTCACAAGGATCTAAATAGGTACTATCAAACACCTAGAGGGGGGTGAATAGGTGTAATATTATAAAAACCAATCTCAGTGCAAAAATAAAAAAACAATGCGGAAAATAAAAATCAACACACCGAGATTTACGTGGAAACTCCAATCCAGGAGAAAAACCACGGGACCAACACGCAATAACAATCCACTAAGAATAGAAGAATAACAAGGTGATTACCGACTCCACGGACTCAACCCCTCCTTCTTCGGACCTTGCGCTGACCGGTTGGATGTCCACGCAATAACAATCAACTAAGAAAAGAAGAATAACAAGGTGATTACCGTCTCCACGGATTTAACCCCTCCTTCAATTTCTTCGGACCTTGCGCTCCAACGTTTGCACGTCCACTGCACACGTTCGAATCCACGAACGCCACTCGAATCCACGAGCACACGTTTCGAATCCACGAAACGCCTTCAACACACCGAATCCACGGTGCCACGTCGAATCCACGACGCAAACTCAGCCGGTAAGAATATTGGCTTTGATGGTGATCCTTTGCTTAGATTATCAATGAAGATCCATGGGAAAAATCTCTAAGCAAAGATTAGATCAATTCGACAAAAGATATGTTCTTGAAAGAACCATCGAATTGACCTAAAAGAGGCTATAAAGAAGAACGGTAAAAACCTAGCCTCTAGGGTTGCTCTCAAGTGTTTTATAAATTGATCGGCCGTGCTCCCCCGTTTTTGAGAAACCCTAAATGTCTATTTATAGTTTAGAAACCTTTGGAAAGAGATAAGAATCAAAAACCTACCTTATCTGGAAATTTTCAGGACGGCGATCCGGATCGGGATTACTGCGATCCGGATCGTCGTAACGAGATTGACGATTCCAGAAATCCAAGGGTTCGGGATCCGGATCGCAAGGCCCGATCCGGATCGTTCATGAATTTCAGCAACATCCAATGTTCGGGATCCGGATCAGAATAGGCTTGGATCCGGATTGGATTTGCACATGAACTAATACCCTTCGGGATCCGGATTGGATCATCTGATCCGGATCCTGAACATGTCCCATGTCCAGTTTTTGATTTTTATGCAATTAAAAATTCATCCAAGTGTTTCTATACTATAAGAAAGTATTCGGATCACCAAAATTATTTAGTTAAACATACCTGATCCTTTTGAATACTTTCTTCTTGAGATTGATGTAACTGATCCACAATTCTTCATCTTCAATCTTCAAGACTCAAGACACTGAGTGTCAACTTGAGCTCTTGTTGAATCTTCTCTAAGTCTTTGATTGCTGATTGACAATTTGATCCCTTAAGACTCCGACTCAACTCACTGACTTGACTCACGAAATATGCCAATACCAAAAAGCCGTAACATGTTTCTCTCTCTAAGGCACGCAACCCGAGGTGGGAATGAGGAGGGGTGGGGGACCCCTATTTATAATGGGCTGGGGTTCCACACAGGATCGGATCCGAACAGGAAACACTGAAATGGGCCAACCAGAAAGCGCCACGTGTCCACAAAACAGCAAACAGCCTGTGCAAGCCCAATGAAAAATTGCCACGTGGCCACGTGGTGCACGTGATTGCTCCACGCTCCGGGTTTTTCGAAAAATGTCGGCCTATAGGGGAGCGCCACGTGTCACCTTCCCACGTGTTTCTAGAAGCCGGCCAACCAATGGGGAAGCGCCACGTGGCAAGGGGAGTCTTCGGTGCACCCGGTGCACGCCATGCCGTGGACCGCGCACCAGCGCCCCCTGCCCGCGCCTGCCCGTGCCTGCCCGCGCTGCCCGCGCCGCGCGCCTCCGCATTCTGCCGCTGCGCCGCCGCTGCGCCGCCGCCCGCCGCCGTGCGCCGCCGCCCGCCGGAACAGTAATTCCGGCCGGCCGGGTTACTGTTCCGGTGAACAGTGCCGATGTGCCGAAAAATAAAGTGAATACACCATTTTGATCGTTTTCGCGCGCTGAGTCCAAATACGACGTCCGTTTCGCCAAATTCTCATCCGAAATTTTGCAAAAAGCTCCCAGAAAATCCCATTTGCTCCGATTTTCGCGCAGAGTCTATATTAAATGTCCAATTTCAAATCTACAAGCTCTGTTTCACCGAATAAGCTCCCCACAGTCACTGTTTAATGTTGCACAGTTCCTGCGGGAGTCCGGATCATCACATCTTCCCCCACTAAAAAGAGTTTCGTCCTCGAAACGAGACTAAACAATACTCCTCAGTCCGATGTCCCGAATAAGTAGGGGTGAGCATCCCTTATCTCCGACTCGAGCTCCCATGTAGCCTCGCGCTCGTCATGATTGCCCCATTGGATTTTCACATAGGGAATGGCCCGATTGCACAATTCTCTCACCTCTCGATCCAGAATTCGCAGTGGGCGCTCCTCATACCGCAAATCCTCGCTGATCTCTAGCGGTGTGAAGTCGATGACGTGTGATGGGTCGAAGACATACTTCCTTAAAGTAGAGACATGAAATACATTATGGACACCAGCAAGCCTCGGAGGGAGTGCAAGTCGGTAGGCAACTGGCCCGATACGCACCAATACCTCAAAGGGTCCAATATATCGGGGGCTAAGTTTCCCACGAATGCCGAACCTCCTGATTCCTTTGGATGGCGAGACTTTCAGGAATACATGATCTCCAACTTGAAATTCTAAGTCTCGTCGCCGAACATTAGCATAACTCCTTTGTCGGCTTTGGGCGGTCTGAAGATGCGGTCGAATCACCCGGACCTTCTCTTCTGCCTCTAACAACACATCTGGTCCCAAGGTCCGCCTCTCGCCCACATCACTCCAGTAAATTGGTGATCGACACTTGCGTCCATACAACGCTTCAAACGGAGCCATCTGAATGCTCGCTTGAAAGCTATTGTTGTACGCGAATTCAGCCAAAGATAGATGTCGAATCCACCCTCCGCCGAAATCCAGGACGCAAGCCCTCAACATGTCCTCCAGGATTTGTATCGTCCGCTCGGACTGCCCATCAGTCTGCGGATGAAAAGCTGTACTGAACCTGAGTTCAGTCCCCAAGGCTGTTTGCAAACTCTTCCAGAAATGCGAAACAAACCTCGGGTCTCTATCCGAAACAATGGAGGCGGGTACTCCATGTAATCTAACTATCTCGGCTAGATATAACTGGGCTAGTTGCTCAAGTGGCCACGTAGTCTGCATGGGCAAGAAATGCGCTGACTTGGTAAGTCGATCTACAACTACCCAGATAGCATCGGCTCCTCCTTGTGCCTTCGGTAGCCCGACCACAAAGTCCATTGTAATGTGGTCCCATTTCCACTCGGGAATTGGGAGACTTTGTAACTTGCCAGCTGGCACTCGATGCTCAGCTTTTGTTACGGAATTTGAGTTGGCGTATTTCGTGAAAGTGTTATGTCTTGAAGATTGAAGATGAGAAAAGTTTGGATCATGTACCTCAATCTCAAGAAAGAAGAATTCAAAAGGATCAGGTATGTTTAACTAAAGATTTTTGGTGATCCGAATACTTCTTGTAGTGTAGAAACACTTGGAAGAATTTTTAATTGCATAAATATCAAAAACTGGACATGGGACATGTTCAGGATCCGGATCAGACCTTGCAATACGGATCCCGAAGGGTGTTCGTTCATACAATGGTTAAATCCGGATCGCAGCATCCTTTGATCCGGATCCCGAACACTAGTTTTACCTTTGTATTTGAACGATCCGGATCAGGCTTTGCAATCCGGATCCCGAACGTTGGTGTTTGGTAAAACTGTATGAACGATCCGGATCAGGAACTTCGATCCGGATCCCGAACTATTATTTTTCTGGAAACCGTCTTTCTTGCTATTGCAATCCGGATCGCAGAAATCCGATCCGGATCGCCGTCCGTAAAATTTCCAGAAAAGGATAGTTTTTGATCCTTATCTTCTTCCAATGGTCTCTAACCTATAAATAGACCCTTTATTCATTTTCTAGGGCATTCGAATATAATAGAAAAATACGACCGAAAGAGAAAATCCACATATAGAGAAGAAAGGAAATCAATAGATTAATTCTATGTTTCTTCATCTATATTGATTGATTTGATTCTAGGTTTTCCAAACTCAGATTTTGAGTAGAATCAAATCAATGAATACTTAGATGGTATTTTCGATCTATTTCTAATCTAAGTATTCGGTGGATCATCACCACCCAAAAACAACGATTTATCCTAAATCGGCGCGTGGACTCGCGTGGCCTTGTGGATTCAAGGTGCAACCGCTTTCGTGGATTCGAAGCGAGGTACGTTCGTGGATTCGAAGCGTGCTACTGGGTGAAGACCGTGGATTCGGTCGGACGTCGTGGACTCGACGTTGGACGCTGTGGATTCAGCGTTGGGCGCAGATCGTGGATTCGAGAAGCGTCGTGGAGCGAGCGGAGAAGATCTACTAGGAGCGTATGGTAAAAGGTTGAGTCGTCTGTGAGTACGTTATATCACCTTGTACGTGTGTTAATTCTAGTGGATTTCGCCGTGTTATCGGTCCCGTGGTTTTTTACTCCGGTTTGGAGTTTTTCCACGTAAAAATCTTGCGTGTTCATTTATTTTTCCGCATTGGGTTTTATTGCGCAATGATTTTTTGAGTGTTTATTGTTTACACCTATTCACCCCCCTCTAGGTGTTTTTTCCCCTATTTAGATCCATATTAGTATAACCCAACAAGTGGTATCAGAGCGGGAATAGGGTTGTAAACAATGGTTGAAGGTGGAAACATCAATCGACCCCCTTTCTTTGATGGAACAAATTATGCGTACTGGAAAGTACGGATGAAAGCCTTTTTAATTTCCATCGACGAAAGGGTGTGGCAATCAATTGAATTAGGATGGTCTAATCCAACTGAAATTATTTCTGATGTTCGCACCTTAAAACCTAGGTCGAAATGGACCAAGGAAGAGATAGATTCATCTTCTTACAATGGCAAAGGAATTAATGCTCTATTTAATGCTTTGTCACAAACAGAGTTCTCTCGCGTCTCGGCATGTGAGACTGCGAAAGAAATCTGGGATGTTCTTCAAGTTACGCATGAGGGAACTAACCTTGTGAAGATTCAGAAACTGCAAATGCTTACGAGCAAGTTTGACTCTATTTCTATGGCAGAAAATGAATCTTTCACTGACTATTACACACGATTGCAAGACATCGTAAACTCATGTGCTAACTTGGGAGAGAAGATTCCAGAATTTAAAGTTGTAAGAAAGATTTAAGAACTCTTCCTGAACGATTTCGCCCGAAGGTCGCAGCCATTGAAACAATTAAACACCCGGACGAAATGCGTGTAGAAGAATTAGTTGGTGCTTTACAAACTTATGAAATGACATTTCCTACTAACTATTCTTCTGGAAAGGCATCCTCTTCTAAGTCTTCAGGTTATGCATTGAAAACAACAAAGAAGAAGACGCGGATTCATCCTCCTCGGACGATGACGAGAACCTATCTATGGAGGACTTTGAGAAGCAGCTCGCTCTCTTGACAAGGAAGTTTCGCCGCAACTTTCGAAGGGGTAATCCAAGCAAAACTCCATCCTTCGGAAAGTCGAAGAAAGGCAAGGGTTCTTCAAGTTACAAGTCAAGAAAGCAAGAGAACTTCTCAAAGGATAAGAAAAGTTCAGAGGGACAAGTACAGTGCTTCAAATGTCGAGGCTACGGCCACATTGCAACGGAGTGTCCCAACAAGAATCCGGCAAAGAAGAAGGCGATGCAAGTCGTCACTTGGGATGACAACTCAACGTCAAATGAGTCATCCTCAAGTGATGAAGAAGACAACGCGACAGCATTCCACGCGTCCACTACATCTTCACCCTTCATGTGCTTGATGGCAAGTACCTCCGATTCCTTGTCCAACTCCTCCCATGTTGAAAAGAACGCTACGGACAACGAATCGAGCAATTCTGAAGGTGAAGATTTTGCTCTTGCCTACCATAAGCTTTTGAGGGATTCAAAGAAACTGGCAAAGCAAAACCGGAGTTTGAGAGGGAGATTGCAGGATCTCGAAGAAGAAGCAAAAAGGGCATCTTCTCTCTCAAACGCTCTTGAAGTGGAAAGGGATAATCTAGCCAAAGCAAATGTTTCCCTTCAAGAGTCCAATGAGCTTTTCGAGAAAGAATATGAGAAATTGGTGGATAAAGCGAATTATTTCTCAAAGCTCTACGGCGAGGCTCGACAGGAAAAATGGAAATGACAAAGACCATACTCCAACTAAAGGACGACTTAAAGCGATTCTCTTCTGGAAGGAGTAAGTTGGATAGGCTTCTTGGTCTTGGTCAAACAAATCGGTTCGGCCTCGGATACACTCAAACTGGAGACATTCCAAGTTCGAGTGGGACAGTTTTTGTGCCTCAGTCGGTATCTCCTCCTCCGACACCGGAATTCACGACAAGCAACGACAACAAGCCTACTTCATCCTCTTCGGGATCGTCAAGAACTAAGGTATGTTTTCGTTGTGGCATTTCAGGGCACATAAGAAGAAATTGCAAGATGGGAGCCAAACGCACACCTCAAGCACCTCTTGCAATGACTACCAAAAGGTGATTCCTCAGAAATCAATTGCAAATCAATTGAAGGAAAAGAGCCTTGGTAGTTCACCGCTCAAGACGACATCATCAAGGAGCAGCAATCTTCAACAAGACGCTTTCACCTAGGCGATAACTTCACGACCATTACCGACGCATTCCAAAAAGGTTTGGGTGCGCAAAGGTGAAATTTTCCTTGTCTTGTTACCAATGTTTCCTTGCATGCATATGATAGTTCGTCTTGGTATCTGGATAGCGGGTGTTCCCGTCACATGACCGGTGACAAAAACTGTTTTCAAACCTTTGAGAAAATCTCCGGAGGACTTGTTGTTTTCGGAGATGGTCGGTCTTCCAAAATTGTTGGAAAAGGAACTATAGCTATTCCGGATGGCCCGGTTCTAAATAATGTGTTATTTGTTAATGGCCTTAAGACTAACCTCATAAGCATAAGTCAACTTTGTGATAATGGTTATTCAGTTAATTTTTCATCTGATGAATGTACTGTAACTGACAAGAACCATGTTTTCTTTTTAAAAGGGGTTAGATCAGAAAACAATTGTTATGTAGTTCCTCATAAAATTTCTGAAAAATGTAACCTAGCATCTTTGAAAAATGAAACTCTTTGGCATGAAAGGCTAGGTCACATAAACTTTAAGGAACTTGCTAGAATTTCAAACAAAGATGTGGTCAAGGGGGTTCCTAAACTTTCTTTTGAACAAAACATTGTGTGTGGCGGTTGCCAAAAGGGAAAACAGTCTAGGACTGCACACAAGAACTTGAACCACATAGGTACAAAACGGCCTTTGGAACTTTTGCACATGGATTTAATGGGGCCAACTCGTCAACCATCTTTGGGAGGTAAATGGTATATTTTCTTATTGGTTGATGATTTCTCTAGATATTCTTGGGTAGCATTTTTAAAAGAGAAAGCTGATACTTTTGATTCTTTTCACGAGATTTGCCATCGTATTATGATTGAAAAGAATGAAAAGATTACTCGTGTTAGAAGTGATAGAGGTGGAGAATTCATAAATTCCAAATTCATTGATTTTTGCACTTCAAATGGCATTAAACATGAATTCTCAGCACCCTATACACCTCAACAGAATGGTGTAGTCGAGCGCAAAAACAGGGTCGTACAGGAAATGGCACGTGTTATGCTTCACAGCCGGAACTTACCTTTTTATTTTTGGGCTGAAGCGGTGAACACTGCTGTTTATGTAATTAATCGAGTGTATTTGCGCCCGGGGACTTTAAATACACCATATGAACTATGGTTTTGTAGAAAACCTAATATCAAATATTTTCGTATCTTTGGGAGTCGGTGTTTTATTTTACGTGACCGCGAAAATCTTGGAAAATTTGACTCTCGAAGTGACGAAGGGATTTTCTTAGGTTATTCTACAAACAGTAGAGCATATCGAGTTTTTAACTTAGAATCTAAGACGATCGTAGAATCGATAAATGTTAAAGTAGATGAAGCTTTTCACTTTGAATCTGAAAAATCTACCCTCGATATCTCTCTTGATGATGATACACCTGCTAATGCATCTTCTTCTAACAATTCTTTCGATAATAATGATGCATCTAACGGTTCTTCAAGTTTATCTGATGTGCAGGAATCATCTCGTGTACCTCCGACTACTCCTTACCTCAAACGTTACGCATCTCCAAGGATCATCCTGAATCGAACATCATTGGAGATCCACAAGAAGGAGTTAGAACTCGGAGACAATTGGTTTGCGGATTCGCTTGCTACGTATCTCAAATCGAACCAAAGAATGTTGATGAAGCTCTTCAGGATGACTACTGGATTGAAGCAATGCAGGAAGAGCTCCATCAATTTGAGCGAAACAAAGTCTGGGAATTAACGAAGCCTCCGAAGCAACACAATGTGATAGGTACCAAATGGATTTTCAAGAACAAGAAAAATGAAGATGGTACTATCATCAGGAACAAAGCAAGGTTAGTTGCTCAAGGCTACTCTCAAGTAGAAGGTATAGACTTTGATGAAACTTTCGCCCCTGTAGCTAGACTCGAGTCCATTCGTATCCTATTTGCGATTGCTTGTCATTTTAAAATCAAATTATTTCAAATGGACGTTAAGAGCGCATTTTTAAATGGGTTTTTAAATGAGGAAGTTTATGTGGCTCAACCGAAAGGTTTTGTGGACCATAAACTACCTAACCATGTTTTTCGTTTGAAAAAGGCTCTTTACGGTCTGAAACAAGCACCGCGAGCATGGTACGAAAGGTTGACAAAGCACCTTTTGGAAAAGGGCTATACTCGAGGGGGAGCTGACAGGACTCTCTTTGTGAAGCATTATCAAAACAATTTCATTGTAGCACAAATCTATGTCGATGACATTGTATTTGGCGCAACAAGAGATAATGATGCTTCTAAATTCGCGGAGACCATGGAAAGCGAATTTGAGATGTCCATGATGGGCGAATTGACTTATTTTCTTGGATTACAAGTTAAACAAAACGATGAAGGTATTCACTTGTGTCAATCCAAGTATGCAATGGAGTTGGTCAAAAAGTTTGATCTAGAAAATTCTAAGGATTTTCCGACTCCAATGGGAACTAGCCATAAGGGACTTGGAAGTGAATCACATAGTGAGAATGTAGACGAGAAACTGTATCGCAGTATGATTGGAAGTCTACTATATCTCACGGCTAGTCGCCCGGATATATCCTTCAGTGTTGGGATTTGCGCGAGATATCAATCAGCACCGAAGGAGGTTCACCTGAAAGCGGTGAAACGGATCATCCGATATATCAAAGGTACAATCAATTTCGGAATTTGGTATCCTATGGGAACAAGTTTGGATATTGTTGGATACTCAGATGCCGATTGGGCTGGATCAGTGGATGATCGGAAAAGCACGAGTGGTGCATGCTTCTATCTTGGCCATTGCCTTGTTGCATGGCACAGTAAAAAGCAGAACTGCATAGCACTCTCGACTGCCGAAGCGGAGTACATTTCAGCAGGAAGTTGTTCAACCCAATTGATATGGATGAAAAGCGTGTTGAGCGATTTCCGGATTTCAGCATCTTCGGTAACCATTTTTGTGACAACACTAGTGCTATTAACATTTCTAAAAACCCTGTGTTGCACTCTAGAACAAAACATATTGAACTTAGATATCATTTTCTTAGAGAGCTAGTTGAATCAAATATTCTTCAACTGTCATATATTTCAACTGAGGATCAATTAGCTGATATCTTAACAAAACCTTTGGATCAAAAACGTTTTATTCACTTGCGTAAAGCAATTGGCATGCTTTCCTTGAAATAACCTCTTTTGAAACCTTTGCTTAGGTTAGGTTTTGTTTTTGTTTTTGTTTTTGTTCTTTATCTATGTTTGTACATAGGACATTAATTGAGCATAAATCATAATTGACTTTAATTGCATCTTTTCATGCATTTAGAAATTTATTATGCTTTTGATATCATAATATTTCAATGTTGCAATGATCATTTATGTTAATTAAGTCATCTTTTAAGTGATCAAAGTCAATTTCTCTCTCAATGATCTCTTGGTATAGTCATTATCTTATTTGATTGCTTAGTCGAGTATGAATGCGAGATCAATTTTTGGTTGAATACCTTATATATTAAATAATTGATAGCCAATTGAGGGGGAGTCAAAGAAAAGTAAAATGCTCAAAAGATGTGGAAAGAGTTACATCCCAATGAGGAGTGTGAAAACTACCACCACATGGAGAAAAGAAAAAAAAAAAATACCCCATGAATGCAAAGCAAATTTTTGTTTTAAAAATTGTTGATGAAATGCATATTGAAATACTTGACTCAGTCAAATTTCAAGGTTGGTATAAGGTGGGATTTTTGATGAAAGATGCTCAAAGAGCCACTCTCTTCAACAGATTGTCTAGATATATTATCTAACTTATCTGGGATTTCAAACATCTATTGATCTTGGTATTTCATTTTCTTTACCAAAATTGATGATTTGATAAAGTGTCACGCCCCGGGTGTAAACCAGAACCCGGGCCCGTCCACAGATCCGCCGTATACACGGAATTTCCCGTGTACACGAAGCGCTGGTAACCTGCTCAGATAAAGATGATATAATAAAAGAGCATAAACAGAGCTAAACTAGACTAGTACATCTCAGATAAAAGGAAAGTAAAGTGCAGAAGTAAACTCTCAATAATACATATGTCTCTCCCAGCTCACTAATCAAATACAACCAGCTGGCCGAAGCCAGACCCAAAAGAAATGAAAAGTAGAGTATCTGAGAGTATCGGGGTACATCTAGTAACTGCACTGGTGCCTGGGTAGACCGCTATCTAGTCCGCGATCCTCTTACCTCGATCCGCTGCGGAGGGTCCTGCAACTCCCGCAGACGACTCTGCAAAACAAAGGGGAAGAGCAAAAAGAAAAGCAGTGGGGAGTGAGAACTACTATAGAACAGTAGCCTCCTCCTAGTGGGTAAGCCTCAACTCAAATGTGCCCACTAGGACTATAAGAGGCGGAAAAGATGAACAAAGGTGGTAAGCTGTAAATAAAACTGTTGATGATGAATAGAGCTACCACTACATGCCTCTAATGAGCTAACTGATAGTATAGCTATATGTATGCATCAGAACGTAAATGCCTGCCTGTCTAGACCCAATCGATACACCAGTAAGCACTGGTACTGCCTGCTCTGCCTGCCAAATCGGGTATGCCAGCCTACGCATAACACCGATAGGGAAAGAGAGTCTCGAAGACTCGAAGCCTGTAAAAACGCACACTCCGGAGTGGCACTCGAGGGGAGCGACCCACACGAGTAAAATGCCTGAGTAACAAGTACCATAGATCAGCAGGACTGGATCATGACTCTGATCAAGTGGAAAACCCATCCACTAAAAGAAAGCCCAAATCCTCTATCCCAATCTGATGCAATAACCACTGTCCGGTCAACCGCCCAAGGTCCGCGGTTGCCGCAATGCCCTGCCCTCACAGCCTGCCTGTCCCAAAGCCCACAACTGTCTGACTACACTATCCCAGCCCCTGCTCGAACCCGAGCGCACTATCCCCCAAATGTAGATAAAAGAAGAGAAAAGCATGGTTTCTCCTAAGTCAATTCCAGCATGATAGTGTAGCAGAAAAAGGTGGCCTAACTAAATGTCCATTCAAGCATGCAAAGTCCTTTATTTAAAAACAGGGTTTAAGTATTATGATCTTTCACAATATAGAGGTATGCCACTAGTTAAACTTCCATTTGCCAAGTTATCCCATATCCATTTATCACATAAGTATAAGAGGTCCCAAAGTGTACAAGCAATATAGTCCATTCTAGCAAAACTCCCCCCCCTCGTGAGATTTAGGTGACATAATATTATAAGAATTATCCATTAATTAATACTTAGTCCATTTTAAGTGCAGCCCTAACAGTAAGTCCAATTCTCAATCAACATGCCATTTTCACTTTTACCGGTTCATTTAGCAATGTAATAGCGAAGCAACTCAAATAGGCCTAGTGGGGACATCACAAGTAGGAGGTAAACAACGGTACCCACCTCGAGCGCTAAATCCGGTCCTCGAAGGCGAAGTCCGCGCTCGATCCGAAAATCCCGCAACACTGCACCATAAGTCCCACAGAAACACACATATTAACTATCCCCATTTATTCCAAAATCTGTCCCTAAAGTGTCAGCTGAACATTTTAGCCATTTTTACCTGCGAAACGTGCCCACAAAATTCCCAGAAAAATACTACTGCGATCTACGCGACGATCCGGTCGAAACAAGTACCTGCACGTTTTCACACGATTTTCCTATGCTGAGAACCAAAATCGACAAGGGAACCACCCCGAACAATGCATTCATCCAAAACTGCGATATAAAATTCTGTAAAAAGGGGTTTCTCACCTTCAGGGAAATTCCACAAAAATCCAAGAAAATTCAGGGAGATTCCTTGCGATGCGTAGATACAATTCCCCTTTTGAATCGCCCTGATCCGATGTCCGAGCGCAAAGTTATCGCCAAAACAAGGCAGTGCTGTCCCAAAACTCCGCGACGGAAAAAGGGTCACAATGAGGCCACAGAAACTCCAACAAAACCTCGGAATCTGAAGAAACTCACAAAATAGAAAATGAAGCCCTACCTGTTAAGAATCCAACGGCGCAAAAATCGCGAAATTAGGATGTCGGGGTGAGCCGGGGGAGCTTGAACACCGAAATGCGACGAATCTGGTTGCCGTAGAACGATCGTCGCGCCGCGCCGGAAAAATCACCAACCTTGGGATCCGAGCCTCCTAAATTCTTGAGAAAGCTACAGGAGAAGTAGAATTGGGAGAGGAACAACTTCTTAGAAGGGGCCTCGGGGTGAAAGTGAACAGAAGAGGGGGAAATCGGGCTACAAATGCCCTTAAATAGGCAAAAATAGTGCATTGGGCCCTTTGCGGATTCGGGCCCACTATTCGGGCCCGGATCCGCCAGGGCGGGTCGGACGCATCCCGTCCGACCGGGCGGATCCAATCCGCTGGCGACACGCGTCCCCGCTGGTGATCGGCGCGCATCCCGCACAGCGGACAGCCGTGCGGGGCGCGCCAGCTCCCGACGCGTGGCCGACCGCACAGTCAACCCCGCAGGCGCCAGCGAATGAGGAGGCGACGCGCGTCCGGGTTCCTGTGCGGTCAGGCGCGCGGGCAGGCGCAGCCTGACCGGCCGCCTGGCATGCGCCAGGCTTTGTCCCCGTGCGCCGTCTCCCGTGAGCCCGCCAATAGCCAAGCGCCATGTGTCCCTGCGCCGGGTCCATGCACCCGCGCAGGGGACTCCGTGGACCGCGCTCCTAGCACCGGCCAACCAGGTGCCGAAACGTGTCTCCCGCCCGTTGCCGTGCACCGCCGCTCAAAACCCTGCACCGGCCGCCTCCAATCCGTGGACCGCGCACCGAAGACCCGCCAATCAGTGCCTGCCACGTGTCCCAGCGCCGGGCTCATGCACCCAGCCGCGCTGCGCCATGCACCGAGTGCTGCGGACCGCCCAATAAGGGGCCGCCACGTGGCATCCGGCGGTCCACGAACTCCCCCCATGCACCAGAAACCACCAGAAACTTCCGGGAGTCCGTTTTTGGGCATCCGGACTCCGAATCCGGCAAATAAATAGCCGTTTTCAAGCGTTTTTCCGCGCTGAATCCAAATACGCCCTCCGTTTGGCCTAGAAACTTTTCTAAAATTCGGCAAATCCCGCCGAAGGCCAAACTAACAATAAATACAGCCACGGACCCATCTGTGCTGTCCCTTTGACACACTGTGGATCAAACACCATCAATAGGTGTTTCACATATGGATTCACGGGAAAAACAGTGCATGGAAACCTGGATCATCACATCCTCCCCCACTAAAAGAAAGTTTCGTCCTCGAAACTAAAGTCATACCTCAAGCCGGGGCCTCGAACAAGTGGGGGTGGGCATCCATCATCGCTGACTCCAGCTCCCAAGTAGCCTCGCGCTCGCCCTGGTTGCTCCACAGAACCTTCACATAAGGGATGGCCCGGCTGCGCAGCTCTCTAACCTCGCGGTCCAAAATCCGCAGTGGCCGCTCGACATAGCTCAAGTCCTCCGCAACCTCCAGTGGGGCGAAATCAATGATGTGCGACGGGTCATGAACATATCTCCTCAGGGTGGATACATGAAACACGTCGTGAACACCAGCCAATCTGGGAGGAAGTGCAAGCCGGTAGGCAACTGGCCCAATGCGCTCCAATACCTCAAAAGGTCCAATATAACGAGGGCTCAGTTTTCCACGAATCCCAAATCTCCGAATCCCCTTCGAAGGCGAGACTTTCAAAAAGACATGATCGCCTACCTGAAACTCCAAGTCTCGTCGTCGGGTATCTGCATAACTCTTCTGCCGGCTCTGAGCTGTCTCCAGATGTCGTCGAATCAGTCTGACCTTCTCCTCTGCCTCCAATAGTAGATCAGGACCCAAGGTCTTCTTCTCACCCACATCACTCCAATATAGGGGTGACCGACACTTGCGCCCATACAACGCTTCAAACGGAGCCATCTGGATGCTCGCTTGATAGCTGTTGTTGTACGCAAACTCAACCAATCCCAGATGTCGGTGCCACCCGCCCCCAAAATCCAGAACGCATGCACGCAACATATCCTCGAGAGTCTGAATGGTGCGCTCTGACTGTCCGTCCGTCTGTGGGTGAAATGCTGTGCTGAAACGAAGCTGTGTCCCCAGGGCCGTCTGTAAACTCCTCCAGAAGTGCGAGACAAACCTCGAGTCCCTATCCGACACAATGGAAATGGGTATCCCGTGCAATCTGACCACCTCAGCCAAGTACATCTGTGCCAGTCGATCCAATGGCCAAGTCATCTGAACCGGTAAGAAGTGAGCGGATTTGGTGAGTCTGTCCACGACCACCCAGATCGCATCCGCTCCAGTCTGTGCCCTCGGCAATCCCGTGACAAAATCCATAGTGATATGATCCCACTTCCATTCAGGGATTGGGAGACTCTGCAACTTGCCAGCAGGTACACGATGCTCGGCCTTCACTTGCTGACAAGTTAAGCAGTGCGCCACAAATCTGCCAATATCTCTTTTCATGCCGCTCCACCAGAACTGTGCCTTGAGGTCCTTATACATCTTAGTCCCACCAGGATGGATGGTATAAGGTGTATAATGAGCCTCCCGCAAGATCTGCTCTCGAATCTCTGAGTCCATAGGCACGCAAGCTCGGTCCCTGTACCGTAGTACTCCCGAAGCATCAACTGAGAAATCCCCTGTCTCGCCAGCCTGAATCTGCTCTCGAATCCTCATCAGATGGGGGTCCTCACTCTGTTTCTCCCGAATCCTGTCCAACAGAGTGGGCTGCACGACCAAGGACAACAGTCTAGCAGAAACCCCAGGGGACACAACCTCAAGCTCTAACCGCCTCATCTGCTCCAGTAATGGCGCCTGATCGGTGATCATCAAAGATAAGCTCTGCACTGCTCTCCTGCTCAGGGCATCAGCGACCACGTTTGCCTTGCCGGGATGGTAGAGTATGTCCACATCGTAGTCCTTTAACAGCTCCAACCATCTGCGCTGCCTCAAATTGAGCTCCTTCTGTGTGAACAGATATTTCAGGCTCTTGTGGTCGGTGTAAATCTCGCAGTGCTCCCCATACAGATAGTGGCGCCACAACTTCAGTGCGAAGATCACAGCCGCTAGCTCCAAGTCATGGGTAGGGTAATTCTTCTCATAATCCTTGAGTTGCCGCGAAGCATAAGCGATTACCTTACCCTCCTGCATCAGCACGCAACCAAGTCCACTGTGCGATGCGTCACTGTAGATCACGTATCCTTTCCCCATAACAGGGAGGGAAAGGATAGGAGCTGACATCAATCTGCTCTTCAGTTCCTCGAAGCTTCTCTGGCAATCCTCACTCCAGATGAACTTAATTCCTTTGCGCGTCAAACGAGTGAGTGGTGCGGAAAGTTTCGCAAAACCTTCCACAAACCGACGGTAGTATCCTGCCAAGCCCATAAAACTGCGAACCTCTGCCACCGTCGTCGGTCGGGGCCAATCCCGGACTGCCTCAATCTTCGCCGGGTCTACCGCCACTCCTGCCGCTGAGATCACATGGCCCAAAAAGGCAACCTCTCGAAGCCAAAACTCGCACTTAGACAGCTTGGCATACAACTTCTTCTCCCTAAGAAGTTGCAGCACAATCCTCAGGTGCTCCTCGTGCTCCACATCGCTCCGAGAATAAACCAGGATGTCATCGATGAACACTACCACAAACCGGTCAAGATAAGGTCGAAAGATCCTGTTCATCATATCCATAAATGCGGCAGGGGCATTAGTCAATCCGAAAGGCATGACAGTGAACTCATAATGCCCGTACCGAGTCCTGAATGCTGTCTTTGGAACATCCTCGGCCTTCACCTTCAGTTGGTGGTAACCAGACTGTAAATCGATCTTAGAGAAGACACAAGACCCTTGCAGCTGATCAAATAAGTCATCGATGCGCGGCAAAGGGTACTTGTTCTTGATGGTCACTTTATTCAGCTCTCGGTAATCCACACAAAGTCGAAGTGAACCATCCTTCTTCTTCACGAACAGCACCGGTGCTCCCCAAGGTGATACACTCGGCCTCACAAAACCCTTATCCAATAAATCCTGGAGTTGCGCCTTCAACTCCCGCAGCTCCGCCGGTGCCATTCGGTAAGGGGCCTTGGAGATTGGCGCAGTTCCTGGGACTACGTCAATCAAAAACTCGATCTCCCTATCCGGCGGCATACTAGTCAGCTCTGGTGGGAAAACATCCGGGAACTCGTGGACTATAGGGATATCCGCGAGTCCCGGTGCCGCCGCAGGCCCCTCAACCACACTGGCCAAAAAGGCCACGCATCCACTGCGCATCATCTGCCTCGCACGAGAAGTCGAAACTATCGCGGCGAAGAAAGTACTCTGGCATCCTCTGTACACAATCACCTCCTGGCCTGGCTCGCTAAAGGTCACCGTCCTCGCGGTACAGTCAATAGTCGCATAATAGCGAGCCAACCAGTCCATCCCAAGTACCATATCAAAGTCTCGCAGCTGACTCAGGACCATCAGGTCCGCTGGCAAGATCCACGACTCGATCTGTACAGGGCAAGACCAACAACACTCCTCTACAAGTAAAGTATGCTCCGGAACCTGTACCTCTAACGCACGTGGCAACCGACCTAACTCTAGTCCATGGGATGATGCAAATGCTCTACTGATGAAAGAATGTGATGCACCGGTATCAAATAAAGTGCGAGCTCTACTGCCAGAAAGTAAAACGATACCTGCCACCACGTGGTCGGCTGCCAGGGAGTCCTCAACCTGGGCGGCATAAACCCGCCCGCTCTGTGCCGGTGGTCGGTGGTCTGCCGGATGAGAAGAAGGGGCCCTGCTCGCTGGAGCATAGGACCGCTGCTGGGGCGCCGGTGGGGCTGATGCTGAGGAAGGAGCCGGTGCTGGCGCATAGGGGCAAGTAGCTCGAACGTGGCCCGACTGTCCGCACCGGTAACAGCGGCCAAACCTCTGGTCACAAGTATCGGGAGAATGCTGTCCCCGGCAGAAAATGCACCTGGCTGGGGTCTGGGGCTGCCTCCCCTGCTGCTGCTGCCTCTGCCGCTGAGATCCCTGCTGCCGGGACTGCGACCTCTGCTGCTGAGAATGCTGCTGCTGTCGTGAGTGCTGCTGTTGCTGCTGTGGGGGCCTCTGGGATCCACCAGGCCCTCGCCGCTCCGAACGCCCGCGGCCTGAGAACTGAGGCGGCGGGGGTCGGGGCAGCCTCCAGGAGCTGGCCTGTCCCCCATCATCCTGCGCTGGCCGCTTCCTGTCCGATCCCTGAGCGACCAGGCCCCCACGTCTGGCGACAACGTGGTCTCCTCTCTCGATCCACTGTGCATGCTCTGCCGCCTCCTCCAGGGTCTGTAGTCTCTGCGCATGCACCAAGGTATAGAGCTCCGGGCGCAGGCCCGACTAGAAGAGCTCCACCTGATGTGGTCCATCCCTGGCGACGTAGGGAACGCAGCTGAGCAGCCGCGAAAACTCCTGGAAGTAGTCCCATGCCGACCGGTCGCCTTGCTAGAGATTCTTCAGATCATCCTCTACCTTTTTCTTCACGCTAGTGGGAAAGTACGTGTCCAGGACCATCCTCTTGAACTCTGCCCAAGGTAGCTGCCGGGTGATCTGAAACTCCAGGGGCTCCATCCCGACGCCACCACGTATCAGCATCCCCATCCAGACAATGCACAGCCATGTGTACCCGGTACTTCTGATCGATGAAGAAGTCTCGGAACAACTTCTCCATTGCTGAAAGCCAAGTCCCAACCTCCCAAGGGTGAGTGCTCCGCCCCGAAAATCTAGGCGGTCCCCGCTTGCAGAAATGGGTGAGTTTATCAGTGAACTCCTGCTCCTCCGCGGGGGTCAAAGGTCGGATCGCTCCCGGGGCCCCGCTGCTCGAAGATGGTGCCGCAGGCACAAGCGGTATAGTCGGTGGTACAACAGGTGGTGCGGGGGCCTCAGTAGTAGTAGGGGGAGGGGCCCCAACCTGAGCAAGCAGCTGCTCGATCCTCTGCTCCTGCCGGCGGTGACCCTCCGCCAGCTGGGCCACCATGGCCCTCAACTCGGCAATCTCTGAAGGTCCGGACTGCTCCGGCCCCTCCGGGGGTGTAGGGGTACCCCGGGTAGGAATCCGCCGCCTGGGAGGCATCCTGCCACACAAGAAACCACAGATCAGTAACGAAACCACACTCGACCCAATCTAGCGAAAGTCAAAGGCATCCTCCTATTTCTGTAACCTTATGTTGTCTGCAGCCAACATAATAGTTCGCCAGAAATAGGACATGCCAATCCCTCTTCACTCACTGGAAGAGTCAAAATAACATACGACCAAATTGCCGACTTTCGCATAATGTCACGTCACTCACGTCCTGCCTTCCTAGGGTCTGCCAAAAGCCTAGGGTTTCCTAAGTCCCAACTGACCTATCCCTAAGCTCTGATACCAACTTAATCTGTCACGCCCCGGGTGTAAACCAGAACCCGGGCCCGTCCACAGATCCGCCGTATACACGGAATTTCCCGTGTACACGAAGCGCTGGTAACCTGCTCAGATAAAGATGATATAATAAAAGAGCATAAACAGAGCTAAACTAGACTAGTACATCTCAGATAAAAGGAAAGTAAAGTGCAGAAGTAAACTCTCAATAATACATATGTCTCTCCCAGCTCACTAATCAAATACAACCAGCTGGCCGAAGCCAGACCCAAAAGAAATGAAAAGTAGAGTATCTGAGAGTATCGGGGTACATCTAGTAACTGCACTGGTGCCTGGGTAGACCGCTATCTAGTCCGCGATCCTCTTACCTCGATCCGCTGCGGAGGGTCCTGCAACTCCCGCAGACGACTCTGCAAAACAAAGGGGAAGAGCAAAAGAAAAGCAGTGGGGAGTGAGAACTACTATAGAACAGTAGCCTCCTCCTAGTGGGTAAGCCTCAACTCAAATGTGCCCACTAGGACTATAAGAGGCGGAAAAGATGAACAAAGGTGGTAAGCTGTAAATAAAACTGTTGATGATGAATAGAGCTACCACTACATGCCTCTAATGAGCTAACTGATAGTATAGCTATATGTATGCATCAGAACGTAAATGCCTGCCTGTCTAGACCCAATCGATACACCAGTAAGCACTGGTACTGCCTGCTCTGCCTGCCAAATCGGGTATGCCAGCCTACGCATAACACCGATAGGGAAAGAGAGTCTCGAAGACTCGAAGCCTGTAAAAACGCACACTCCGGAGTGGCACTCGAGGGGAGCGACCCACACGAGTAAAATGCCTGAGTAACAAGTACCATAGATCAGCAGGACTGGATCATGACTCTGATCAGAGTGGAAAACCCATCCACTAAAAGAAAGCCCAAATCCTCTATCCCAATCTGATGCAATAACCACTGTCCGGTCAACCGCCCAAGGTCCGCGGTTGCCGCAATGCCCTGCCCGCACAGCCTGCCTGTCCCAAAGCCCACAACTGTCTGACTACACTATCCCAGCCCCTGCTCGAACCCGAGCGCACTATCCCCCAAATGTAGATAAAAGAAGAGAAAAGCATGGTTTCTCCTAAGTCAATTCCAGCATGATAGTGTAGCAGAAAAAGGTGGCCTAACTAAATGTCCATTCAAGCATGCAAAGTCCTTTATTTAAAAACAGGGTTTAAGTATTATGATCTTTCACAATATAGAGGTATGCCACTAGTTAAACTTCCATTTGCCAAGTTATCCCATATCCATTTATCACGTAAGCATAAGAGGTCCCAAAGTGTACAAGCAATATAGTCAATTCTAGCAAAACTTCCCCCCCCCCCTCGTGAGATTTAGGTGACATAATATTATAAGAATTATCCATTAATTAATACTTAGTCCATTTTAAGGTGCAGCCCTAACAGTAAGTCCAATTCTCAATCAACATGCCATTTTCACTTTTACCGGTTCATTTAGCAATGTAATAGCGAAGCAACTCAAATAGGCCTAGTGGGGACATCACAAGTAGGAGGTAAACAACGGTACCCACCTCGAGCGCTAAATCCGGTCCTCGAAGGCTAAGTCCGCGCCCGATCCGAAAATCCCGTAACACTGCACCATAAGTCCCACAGAAAGCACACATATTAACTATCCTCATTTATTCCAAAATCTGTCCCTAAAGTGTCCGCTGAACATTTTAGCCATTTTTACCTGCGAAACGTGCCCACGAAATTCCCAGAAAAATACTACTGCGATCTACGCGACGATCCGGTCGAAACAAGTACCTGCACGTTCTCACACGATTTTCCTATGCTGAGAACCAAAATCGACAAGGGAACCACCTCGAACAATGCATTCATCCAAAACTGCGATATAAAACTCTGTAAAAAGGGGTTTCTCACCTTCAGGAAAATTCCACAAAAATCCAAGAAAATTCAGGGAGATTCCTTGCGATGCGTAGATGCAAATCCCCTTTTGAATCGCCCTGATCCGACGTCCGAGCGCAAAGTTATCGCCAAAACAAGGCAGTGCTGTCCCAAAACTCCGCGACGGAAAAAGGGTCATAATGAGGCCACAGAAACTCCAACAAAACCTCGGAATCTGAAGAAACTCACAAAATAGAAAATGAAGCCCTACCTGTTAAGAATCCAACGGCGCAAAAATCGCGAAATTAGGATGTCGGGGTGAGCCGGGGGAGCTTGAACACCGAAATGCGACGAATCTGGTTGCCGTAGAACGATCGTCGCGCCGCGCCGGAAAAATCACCAACCTTGGGATCCGAGCCTCCTAAATTCTTGAGAAAGCTACAGGAGAAGTAGAATTGGGAGAGGAACAACTTCTTAGAAGGGGCCTCGGGGTGAAAGTGAACAGAAGAGGGGGAAATCGGGCTACAAATGCCCTTAAATAGGCAAAAATAGTGCATTGGGCCCTTTGCGGATTCGGGCCCACTATTCGGGCCCGGATCCGCCAGGGCGGGTCGGACGCATCCCGTCCGACCGGGCGGATCCAATCCGCTGGCGACACGCGTCCCCGCTGGTGAGGGGCGCGCATCCCGCACAGCAGACAGCCGTGCGGGGCGCGCCAGCTCCCGACGCGTGGCCGACCGCACAGTCAACCCCGCAGGCGCCAGCGAATGAGGAGGCGACGCGCGTCCGGGTTCCTGTGCGGTCAGGCGCGCGGGCAGGCGCAGCCTGACCGGCCGCCTGGCATGCGCCAGGCTTTGTCCCCGTGCGCCGTCTCCCGTGAGCCCGCCAATAGCCAAGCGCCACGTGTCCCTGCGCCGGGTCCATGCACCCGCGCAGGGGACTTCGTGGACCGCGCTCCTGGCACCGGCCAACCAGGGGCCGAAACATGTCTCCCGCCCGTTGCCGTGCACCGCCGCACAAAACCCTGCACCGGCCGCCTCCAATCCGTGGACCGCGCACCGAAGACCCGCCAATCAGTGCCTGCCACGTGTCCCAGCGCCGGGCTCATGCACCCAGCCGCGCTGCCCCATGCACCGAGTGCTGCGGACCGCCCAATAAGGGGCCGCCACGTGGCATCCGGCGGTCCACGAACTCCCCCCATGCACCAGAAACCACCAGAAACTTCCGGGAGTCCATTTTTGGGCATCCGGACTCCGAATCCGGCAAATATATAGCCGTTTTCAAGCGTTTTTCCGCGCTGAATCCAAATACGCCCTCCGTTTGGCCTAGAAACTTTTCTAAAATTCGGCAAATCCCGCCGAAGGCCAAACTAACAATAAATACTGCCACGGACCCATCCGTGCTGTCCCTTTGACACACTGTGGATCAAACACCATCAATAGGTGTTTCACATATGGATTCACCGGAAAAACAGTGCATGGAAACCTGGATCATCACATAAAGGCATTACGCATAAGATCAGGTTAGATGTGATTGAAGTTGTTCAACTTTAAGAGTTTTAATTTTCATAAATTTTCGTTTCATTTTTGAGTATTTTTGATAGATTTGGTATAATCTATTTCTTGTTGTATGAAACGATGAGTTTTGTTTAAAGTTGATATGCTAAAGTGCTTACATACTTTTTCTGGATTTTATAGAATTTTTCTGAATTTTTCTGATGAAAAAGTTGGAGCCGATCCGGATCGGACTAAGTTGATCCGGATCCCGAACGCAGGCTTATTCCTGCGGGTGGCCGATCCGGATCAAAATCTCGATCCGATCCGGATCACGGCTAGGGTTTTAATAAGAACAAGAGGGTTTTTGATTTCTTTTGCTACAATCTTTGTTCTTAATCCTCCAGAGTTTCTCTCTCAAGAAATCTTCCATCTTGGAGCTTTCCTAACTCAAGTTCTTCGATTCCAAGTAAGTTTATTGATCAAAATCTCGGTTTTTCACAGGTTTTCTATATTTTCACCAAAACGTGATGAAATTTCTCTATCTTTTTCGTTTGTGAATGGTTTTTGGTCAAATTTCTTTTGAAATAAGAACTCTGAGTAGATTAGTTTTGATTATATGCTGGGTTTTCTCAAGATTAACGAATTTTTGGGCTTCGATTTCTGAAAATTCTGTTTTAGGGCATATAAGAGGAATTTTTGAAAATCATGGAATTGATCCACTTTTAAAATTCTTTTTCCAAAACTAATTTGATTCTTGGCTTCTCTACATGATTATGATTGTTTAGGTACAATGTTTTCAAATTTTTGAAAATTGACAATTTTTCGTGTTCTTGAGTTGTTCCTCACAGGATTTCAATCTTCTTAAAGCGCGCACAGCAATGCAATTCTCATGGATCATTCTTCTCTTGGTTTCAATGGTACATACTCGAGCTACAAACAAATTAAAAAGAGCCAAGAAACTTCAACGAAAAGGTGAATTTGATCTTATCAGTGACTCAGAAACTGAAGCTGACAATGATGGAGTAGACTGGGATAAGTTGACAGACGATGATGAATCATTGCCTGTTAAACCTGAACAAAAGGCGTCTGATAGTTCAAAAGGAAAAGCCTCCGATGGTTCAAAGGGAAAGGCAACCATGGACACAGGAAAAGCACCTATGGCTGCACCAACCATCTCTGTGAAAAGAAAACGAGTAACTAGACGCTTTGGACTACGACGGGACATTGATGTTGACACGCCGATAGCTCCTGACTCCCCGCCACGTGTGGAAGAAGTGTTCGTTAACACTGATCGCCTTAGAGCTTTTGCACATCGTGAATGCATTGGCGAGAGGCATGTTAACATTGAGGCTCTACGAGGTCACTCCCCTGAGTTTGGTGTTCTGATTGAACAAGCGAACCTTATTCAAGTATGCCGATTCCCAGAAACGCTTGGCTACTGTCTGCATCACGTGAGGACCTTCTATACAAATGCATGGCACCTTCGAGAGTTTGAAAACGGTCCAATGGAGTTTTACACGAATATCGAAGGCACAAGGTTTAAGATTACTCCACATTTGATTGGCGAGGTTTTGGGAATGCAAGCCAGCAAGACAGGAATTAATTACTTGAAGGGAATAGGTTTGACAAACACGATGTGGCAAAAAGTTATAGAGGGAATTTGTTTGGAGGGAACACAATCAACAGAGAAATCTGTCAAATCCAAAGAACTTCGTCTTGAGTACAGATTTCTAAACTTCATCACATGTTACAATATCCTTCCAAATATGCAGACGAAAGTCGTGAGATGGGATCGGTTGCTGTTTTTGTATCTCTTAGGACATCCGTCAGAGGCAACGGCATTAAATATCCACATTCCATACATTATTTGGAATAGAATGGCGAGATATGTTGAGCATCCTCATCCCACTGAAAGAATTCCATTTCCATTAATTATAATGAGGATCTTAAAGAAATTTCAGGTTGATACTAGTTCAACAACTTATCATCAATGCTTGAGCATGATCGATGAGTCTACCATTGTCAAGTCCCTCCATAAGTTGCCACATGTCACTCCAGTTCCTGCATTTGGAACGAAACCCAGTACAAGCACTGCCGCATCACCATCACAACCAGCACCCGCACCAGCGAATGAAGAATCAGTCTCATCCATCTACAAAGAACAACAACGATTATCCGTTAAGCTGGAACAGATTTCGAAGGAACAGCAAAGAATTTCCAATGAGCTTGAGCTCATCACGGCAGCTCATATTACCATAACTAAGAAGGTCAATTCAATGAACAAGCTGGTGAAAAAGATGTTCTCTAAAATGGGCTGTACGAGCTCTGAAGACTTTGATTCTGATGATTGATTGCTTTTTGACTCATTTTCTTTTTAATCTTTTGTGCAGGGTTTTACCTTTTAGGACTTAGTTTTTAGTTTTTAGTTTTTAGTTCTCAGGTTTTTCTTGATATTGGAACTTTTAACTCTCCTTACACTTTGTAGTTTTGACTACATTTTTGGCTTTGTTTGTGACAAAAAGGGGGAGAGAGGTATGTAGAGAAAACTTTGAGAACTTTGAACGAACTCAAACTTTGACTTTGGTGGAAGGTAAGTATCACAACTCGGTTATCTTGTGATTTGTTGCATGTCCCTACTAACTATTTGACTAACTATTTGGACATGTATTATTACTAACAAGTTGTTTGATTACTAACAAAGCAAAGTTATGACATTTGGAATCTTATTGCTTAGAAGATATGTCAATGATTGATTCTGATCTTATTACATATCTGAATTACTAAATGTCATGGTGAGTATAAACTTCATCTCTGCTTGGTTTTGTATGCTAAATATTCTTGAGGTATCTCATGATCTTTTTGTCAAGAATGATTTCTTTTTGCAGAGAGTACAGATGTCTAAGTCTAGAGTCTGTTTTAGGAGTTTATCTCATGTATTTAAATTTTTGGATCTTCATTGTAAATTTTTGTTGTATGGTGATAGCAACAAAAATATCCTTTTTGAATTTTCTTTAGTGGATTTGTGTTTTGTCACGAAACCGCCAAAGGGGGAGATTGTTACGGAATTTGAGTTGGCGTATTTCGTGAAAGTGTTAAGTCTTGAAGATTGAAGATGAGAAAAGTTTGGATCATATACCTCAATCTCAAGAAAGAAGAATTCAAAAGGATCAGGTATGTTTAACTAAAGATTTTTGGTGATCCGAATACTTCTTATAGTGTAGAAACACTTGGAAGAATTTTTAATTGCATAAATATCAAAAACTGGACATGGGACATGTTCAGGATCCGGATCAGACCTTGCAATCCGGATCCCGAAGGGTGTTCGTTCATACACTGGTTCAATCCGGATCGCAGCATCCTTTGATCCGGATCCCGAACACTAGTTTTACCTTTGTATTTGAACGATCCGGATCAGGCTTTGCAATCCGGATCCCGAACGTTGGTGTTTGGTAAAACTGTATGAACGATCCGGATCGGGAACTTCGATCCGGATCCCGAACTAGCATTTTTCTGGAAACCGTCTTTCTTGCTTTGCAATCCGGATCGCAGAAATCCGATCCGGATCGCCGTCCGTAAAATTTCCAGAAAAGGCTGTTTTTGATCCTTATCTTCTTCCAATGGTTTCTAACCTATAAATAGACCCTTTATTCATTTTCTAGGGCATCCGAATATAATAGAAAAATACGACCGAAAGAGAAAAATCCACATATAGAGAAGAAAGGAAATCAATAGATTAATTCTATGTTTCTTCATCTATATTGATTGATTTGATTCTAGGTTTTCCAAACTCAGATTTTGAGTAGAATCAAATCAATGAATACTTAGATGGTATTTCCGATCTATTTCTAATCTAAGTATTCGGCGGATCATCACCACCCAAAAACAACGATTTACCCTAAATCGGCGCGTGGACTCGCGTGGCCTTGTGGATTCAAGGTGCAACCGCTCTCGTGGATTCGGAGCGAGGTACGTTCGTGGATTCGAAGCGTGCTACTGGGTGAAGACCGTGGATTCGGTCGGACGTCGTGGACTCGACGTTGGACGCTGAGAATTCGGCGTTGGGCGCAGATCGTGGATTCGAGAAGCGTCGTGGAGCGAGCGGAGAAGATCTACTAGGAGCGTATGGTAAAAGGTTGAGTCGTCTGTGAGTACGTTATATCACCTTGTACGTGTGTTAATTCTAGTGGATTTCACCGTGTTATCGGTCCCATGGTTTTTTACTCCGGTTTGGAGTTTTTCCACGTAAAAATCTTGCGTGTTCATTTATTTTTCCGCATTGGGTTTTATTGCGCAATGATTTTTTGAGTGTTTATTGTTTACACCTATTCACCCCCCTCTAGGTGTTTTTTCCCCTATTTAGATCCATATTAGTATAACCCAACAGCTTTCACATGCTGACAAGTTAAACACTAAGCCACAAATCTCCCGATATCCCTTTTCATGCCATTCCACCAAAAGTGTGCCTTGAGGTCTTTATACATCTTAGTCCCACCAGGATGTAGGGTATAAGGTGTATAATGGGCCTCTCGCAATATTTATTCTCTAATCTCTGTATCCACTGGCACACACGCTCGATTCCTGAATCTCAGTATTCCCGAGGCATCCACCGCAAAGTCCCCAGACTGATTACTCGGAATTTGATCTCTAATCCTGGTCAAGTGGGGGTCCTCACTCTGTTTCTCCCTGATCCTGTCTAGCAGAGTGGGCTGCAAGACTAAAGATGTCAGTCTAGCAGTGACCCCAGGGGACACAACCTCTAACTCGAGTCGTCTCATCTCCTCTAATAGCGGTGCCTGGTCTGTGATCAACATAGACAAACTTTGCACCGCCCTTCTACTCAAGGCGTCAGCGACCACATTAGCCTTGCCTGGGTGGTAGAGAATATCTACATCATAATCCTTTAATAGCTCTAACCACCTACGTTGCCTCAAATTTAGCTCCTTCTGCGTGAACAGATACTTTAGGCTCTTGTGGTCGGTGTAGATTTCACAGTGCTCTCCATACAGATAATGACGCCAAAGCTTTAGTGCAAACACTACAGCAGCAAGTTCTAAGTCATGGGTAGGGTAATTCTTCTCATAATCCTTGAGTTGCCTTGATGCATAAGCAATTACCCTCCCTTCCTGCATCAGCACACAACCAAGTCCCTGTGTGATGCATCGCTGTAGATCACATATCCTTTCCCCATAACAGGAAGGGAAAGGATAGGAGCGGTCATCAGTCTATTCTTCAGCTCCTCAAAGCTCCTTTGACAGTCCTCACTCCAGATAAACTTTACTCCCTTACGCGTCAAGCGAGTGAGGGGTGTGGAGAGCTTCGCAAAGCCTTCCACAAACCGACGGTAATACCCAGCTAAACCCATAAAGCTACGTACCTCAGAAACCGTCGTCGGTCGGGGCCAATCACGGACTGCCTCAATCTTTGCTGGGTCCACTGCCACTCCTGCGGCAGAAATCACATGGCCCAAGAAGACTACCTCCCGAAGCCAAAATTCGCACTTCGCCAGCTTGGCATACAACTTTTTCTTTCGCAGAAGTTGCAGCACGATCCTTAAGTGCTCCTCATGCTCAATATCACTTCGGGAGTAAATCAAGATATCATCAATGAACACTACTACGAATCGATCCAAGTATGGTCGGAAGATCCGGTTCATTAAATCCATGAATGCGGCAGGGGCATTAGTTAGCCCAAAAGGCATAACTGTAAATTCATAATGCCCGTACCGTGATCTGAATGCCGTTTTAGGAATATCCTCGGCCTCCACCTTCAACTGGTGGTAACCGGATTGCAGATCTATTTTAGAGAAGACACAAGACCCTTGCAGCTGATCAAAAAGATCATCAATGCGCGGCAAAGGGTACTTGTTCTTGATGGTCACTTTATTTAATTCTCTATAGTCCACACATAGTCGAAGTGACCCATCTTTCTTCTTCACGAATAGCACCGGCGCACCCCAAGGTGATACACTCGGCCTAATAAAACCCTTATCCATTAAATCCTGAAGTTGCGCCTTAAGCTCTCGCAGCTCAGCCGGTGCCATCCGGTAAGGAGCCTTTGAGATTGGCGCAGTTCCTGGAACTACGTCAATCACGAACTCAATTTTCCTATCTGGCGGCATGCTAGTCAGCTCAGGTGGGAAAACATCCGGGAATAGGGATGTCCCCGAGTTCCGGTGCCGCCGTAGGCCCCTCAACAACACTAGCCATAAAGGCTACACATCCTCGATGGATCATTTGCCTCGCTCGGGAAGTCGAAACCATAGAGGCAAAGAAAGCACTCTGACATCCCCGGTATACCAACATCTCCTGGCCTGGCTCTCTAAAAGTGACAGTCCTTGCGGCACAGTCAATAGTCGCGAAGTACCTAGCCAGCCAGTCCATCCCTAGAACCACATCAAAGTCCTTTAGCTGTCTCAAGACCAACAGGTCTGCTGGCATAATCCAGGACTCGATTTGCATCGGGCAGGACCAACAGCACTCCTCCACGTGCAAAGTGTGATCGGGAACCTGAACCTCTCGTGCACGTGGTAAAAGTCCTACCTCTATCCCATGTAATGATGCAAATGATTTACTAATAAAAGAATGCGATGCTCCAGTATCAAATAATGTACGAGTCCTAATGCCAGAAAGTAAGGTGATACCTGCCACCACGTGATCTGCTGCCGAAGAGTCCTCTACCTGCGCAGCATACACTCGCCCACTCTGAGCTGGAGGGCGATACTCCGTGGGATAGGAAGAAGATGGCCTGCTTGCTGGAGCATATGGTCGCTGAGCCGTCGACCGCTGCTGCGATGAAGATGGAGCAGATGCTGAAGAAGGGGTGGCGGGGGCCGAAAAGGGGCACGAAGCTTGAATGTGCCCAGGCTGTCCACATCTATAGCAGCGACCCCACCGCTGGTCGCAGGTGTTAGAAAAATGCTGACCTCCACAGAAAATACAATTGCCGGGGGCCCGTGGTTGTCGTGATTGCTGTTGAGACTGCCGCTGTCGCTGAAGCTGCCGCTGCGACCCACGCTGCGACGACTGTGATCTTTGCTGCTGCTGCCGCTGCTGGGGCCTCTGGGATCCACCAGGCCCTCGTCGCTCAGACCGTCCTTGGCCGGGGAACTGTGGCTGCGGCGGTCGTGGCGGCCTCCACGAACTAGATTGTCCCCCAACCTCCGGTGCTGGTCGTTTCGCCCCCGGGATTACTACGGGAGCTGGAGCTACCTCCTCCATCACTACTTCCCCGCACTCAACGTAGAGTGCCTGCTCCATCGAGGCCTCCAAAGTCTGCAACCTACGCGAACGAACTAACTGAAAAAGGTCTCGGCGCAACCCTCGCTCGAACATGTAGATCCGGTGCGCCTCATCCCTGGCCACGTTCGGTACACATGCCAACAATTGGTTGAAATTGGCAATGTACTCGTGAACGGGCCGATCTCCTTGGCGAAGGTTTTTCAACTGCTCTTCTAACCTCTGCCGGACGCTTTCTGGGAAGAAAGCCCCGAGAAGGAGATTGCGGAACTCCTCCCAAGCCAAGAGCTGAGCCCCAGGCGGACCCGCTGGTCGAACACGCCGCCACCAGGCCTCGGCGTTGCGTTCCAAAAAGTTCGTCGCTAATAACACCTGATATCGCTCCTCGATGAACAATGTCTCAAAACGTCGCTCCATTGCCGTGATCCACGACTCTGCCTCCCACGGCTCCGCATTCTGCCCCGAAAAATGGGGTGGGTCAAACTGGCGAAACCTCATCAATAAGTCAACCATTTCCCGCTGCTCTGCCGGGGTCAGAGATCCCGTCAACCCAGACGATTGTCTACCAGTACCCCGAGCAGCAGGGGATGCCGGGGTCACTGGTACAACTGGAGGATTCACAGCAGGGGAAGAAGGTACGGGAGAATTCTCTGAAGGTGCTACAACAGGCTGAGCCCTCTGCTCTAACATTTGCGTCAGCCGACCCATAGCCTCCTCCTGACGCCGAACAGCCTCTGACATCTGGGCCATCTGGGCCTGCAGCTCTTGCACCTCACTCTGCTGGCCCTGCCCGGACTCCTCCTGATCGGGTTCGGGGGAATCAGGCTGAGAACGCGTCAACATACTACGTCGCGGAGGCATCCTACCACAAGAAATCACACTTAGTAACATAGCCTCACACGACCCAATCTAGCGGAAGTCAGAGACATCCCCCTATTTCTGTGACTTTATGTTGTCTGCAGCCAACATAACCGTGCACCAGAAATTTGGGTATGTCGGTCTCTCTTCTCTCACTGGAAGAGTCAAACAATAAATCAACGACTTTCGCAAAATGTCTCGTCTCTCGCGCCATATAATCCTAGGGTCTGCAAAAAGCCTAGGGTTTCCTAAGTCCCAACTGACCTATCCCTAAGCTCTGATACCAACTTTAATCTGTCACGCCCCGGGTGTAAACCGGAACCCGGGCTCGCCAACAGATCCGCCATGCACACGGGATTTCCCGCGTACACGAAGCGCTGGTAACCTGCTCAGATATAATATGAACATAACAGAGCATAATACAGAGCTGAAATAGAAGAACCACATAGTACCTCAGACTGAAAATACAAATAAAACTGTAACAGGTACAATAATCTCCCAGCTCACCAAATAGTACAACCAGCTGGCAGAAGCCAGACCCAAATAAAAGGAGAATACCACAGTCTGAGTGAAGGGTACAGCATCTATCTACAGCTCTCAGCCTCACTGGAGATCTATCTATTCGGCGATCCCCTTACCTCGATCCGCAGCCGAAGGCCTAGCAGCTCCCGCAGATGACTCTGCAAAAATAAGGGAGAAGAAAGAAACAGAAAATAACAATGGGGGTGAGAACTACCAGATAAACCAGCAGCCTCCCCTAGTGGGTAAAACCTCAACTCTGACGCACCCACTATGACTACTAGAGGCAAAAGGGGAAAAGGGGAAGTGGTAAGATACATAAGATGCTGAAACAGGTAAACTACCACTACTATGCTGTCAAAACTGTATGCATGCATCAGAAATGGTATCTGTCCAAATAAACCCAATCTAGACACCAGTAACAACTGGTACTGCCTGCTCAGCGGAATCTGCACACACGGCTCGAAACCGCGGGATCGGCTCGCACGGCTCGCATCCCAACATAAGTATCAGACCGGCACACACGGCTGGGTCTGAAAAAGCCCACCTCCGGAGTGGCACTCGAGGGGAGCGACCCACATGAGTAAAGCATCTCTGTCATCAGTATCTCTGTAGCACATACCTCAATATAGCAGGACTGGATCATAACTATGATCAAAGTGGGTGTAGTGACCCGACCTTTACGGGTATTTTTGAACTCACATGTAATTGCTTAAGCCTTAGGAAAATAAAATTATCCAATTTCCAAAAGTCGGCCGGAACAAGGTGTGTGTATTTTTCTGCGATAGAGCGCGGAAAACGATGACCGACGGTGCGATCGGATCCGAAATCCGATGTCGGGATCTCCCGGAACGGGATCCTTAGTGACGCGGTGATTAGTCACACTTCGGAATCCGTGCAAAAATATCTTGCACCCGTAGGAGATAAGGTGGATTATCTCGTAGGGGATAATTAAGTAATTTGGTAATTAGTTATCCAATGACGGAAATTGGAATCCTCTTACGTGTGATTTAAAGGTGGGAAATTAATCATACGCGTATTTAAAATCGGGAATTTAAATAACCGGTGACTCAACCCATTTGGGAATGGATTTCCCAGATTATTTAATTGAGTGAATTAAATAATCGGTGATCGTATAAAAGGTGGGGATTTATTTCCCATGATTATTTAACGAAGGTGGTTAAATAATCGGTGGCCAGGATTTAAAAGGCGATGATTTTTATCCTGCAAGTAAGATATTTATTTGAGAGATAGAAACAGGATATTTTGGGTTTTCCTGTTACGTACGTAGGATAAAGAGAAAAATTGAGGATTAATTAATTAAGGAATTAATTAATTTGGGGTCAAAATATCCGAGGAGGATTTTGACGGTGCGACGTATGTGATAAGATAAAAAGGGATAAATAGATAATGAGAATTATTTATTCCCCCGTTTACCGAACGAAACCCTAATTTAAAAATACCGCCTCCTCAAACCCTCCTCTTTCGTGCGTACCGAAACCCCAACCGGTGAGGAAAAGAGGAAAAGAAGGAGGAAGCGGAGGGAACCCGATCGCCCCGATTTACGTGCCGGAGACCGGAGAACGAGATCGTCGACGGGGAGCGGATCCGGATCTCCAACGCCGCGAGAACCAAGATCGGATCTTTTATTCCGATAAATTAAGGTTAGTTATCATCGTTTCGTTTGTTAAACAAATCGGGGGTTTTCCGTGTTCTTGTTAGATTATTTTAATCGGAACATCGTTCGCGGATTTTCGTCGGGTTTTGATCCATATTTTATCCTCGTTCTTGATCGGGTGTGATCGAGGATTTTTATCGGATTTTAATTGATGGTTTTTAACCGGTTTCTTGTTACCGGACCTCCGATCGACGTTTTGATTGTTCGTCGGTCGTTGGTTTAGTTATTAGATTTACCGGGAATTTTCCGGGAATTTTTCGGGAATTTTTCAGGAATTTTTCGGGCGACTCCGGCGGGACATAGTGGGTTAACGGGAGGCCGCCGCCGCCGTTGTTAGACGGGAGGCCGCCGCCGTCGTTACCATGTTCACGGGGTAGTCGCCGGGATCGCACGGGAGCGAAAACGGAGAAGAAATCGCGAACGGGGGCGAAAACGACGAAAAAACGGAAAAACGGGAAGTTACTGTGCGTTTCCGTACAGTGCGGTCCACGGGTCCATGCGTGCACCCGGTGCACGCCTGCAGCAACGGGAGCACAAGACCCGGCGCACGAAACCGTGCGCCGGCCCGGCCCGTCCAGCGCGGTGCACGCGCTGGGCGTGCACCCGGTGCGCGATGCCGCGGTGGATTATGTGAACCCGGCGCACGCCAGTGCCGTGCACGGCCCGGCCCGTTCCGCCTGGTGCACGCTTCCTGCGTGCACCCGGCGCGCGCCGCCCGGCCGCCGATGCGCAGACCCGGTCCACGCTCTGCTTCGTGCACCACCCGACAGCCCCAAAGTCCGGTGGCTCCGTTTGGGTCCGTTTTTCCACCGTTTTGAGCGCGGTTTTCGCCGTTGGGATCGTTATTTCCGCGGCTTTCTTGGTACAGCCACTTGGGACCTACTTGGTCATTATTTTATTATGTTGGGTGCCGCGCGGGGTTCCGGTTTTCGGCGAACCGGACGGTGTTGGACCTTTCCGTCAAAAAGGGTAAATTGGGTCTTTTGTTTTGGGATGTTAGTACACGTTTGTGACTATTATTATCCTTGCGGACTTTCTTTAGGTCCAGGGGTGCAGCGGGAGAGCGCGAAGGATACAGGTGTTCCGATTGCTCTCCAACAAGGTGGGTACGGTTGCGATGAGTGCAACCGGTGCTGTAAGTGCATCTATCGTCATTAAAAGTACTCTTTAATTTACCTAACAAAGTAGATGGATAGTTTAACCTTTCGATTAATGTTATTTATCTAATAATTGTGCGGCTGCGGTCGCGGTGCCCATTACACGCCAATCTTGGCAATCCGGTTTCGGATGCTGCACGTACACAGGCGGATTGGCCTCCGCATGGGTGTACTTTTCCGGAAGAGTGGTCTTTATGACCCGTGTGCCCCGCAAAGGTAACGGTGCAAGCGGGGACCTCTTCGCGCCAGCTGAGGTGTCGCACCAGCACCGCGAAAGAGGTAAGAGCATCAAAAAGGTGTTTGTGCACGAGGGGAGACTTCCGTCTCCCCGACAGGTGATCTGGGATTGGTGCCCAAGTTAAATTAATGTATAGGTGTCTAACGAAAGGTTACGGTGTATTCGGTGTATTCGTATGTTTCTCCCCTCTTGATATTGTTACACATCTACTTTGTTTGTCACTGACTTTACCCACTCCGTGACAGGTATTCCTAGGTGCGTTAGCCGGGATGGCGGTGGGACTGCGTCGTGAGGATCGTAGTCGGACTCTTGGTTATCGTATTTATGACTCATTTTCTCCTTATGCTATTTTTAGTTTTGCTTGTGGATACTTTATTTGTGGACAAGTATTAGTTAGCACTGTGGATGTGGTGTATTTCCTTATGTTTTCATTCGCGGCATGGTTTCAAGAATAAACATTAGATTGCGAAAACGTTTTCTCAAACGAGGTGCCGAGTGGGCACGGTTTACAACTCTGGTTTTATCCTTTCCGAACGTTGATGCCGCTTTATAAACTTGCTTTAATTGATGGTGAATGTCTACGGTATGGTTGTTGGTTGGTGAATGATGCATGTATTATGTGATTGAACAATATGCTGTAAATGAGACGCCGTGCATATACAAAGGAGACTCTGTCCGTGGACAGAGTGAATTTGTGTATGTGGCGGTCTGGCACGCACCGGGGTTGAGGTTTATGTTACCTTATTTCAAAAAAAAAAAAATAGTCACGTTTTCCGCTTCAAATGACTCAAAAACCCCCGGGGGCGTGACAGATTAAATGGTATCAGAGAAAATGCAACCACAACCATAGTAGACGTGAGCCACATCCACAGTGCAAGGTGCCACAAGCAAATTGGACATGAGATAACCAAGGTGTAGGTGCGTAGTACGTGAGAGTACGGGGAAAAAGGGAACGTAAGATAGGTGTAATCGTAAGACAGGGTGCTAGGGTTATAACCTTAGGGCTAACTTGGTTTCTTTGTTTGCACGGTTAATGGCCCGAAGCCGCTCTTCAATCGATGGTGCAGAAGAGGATACGACGGTTCCGGCAACAGAGGAGAATCGGCTACTCCAACAACGGTTTACGCGACATGGCATAGCGCTCTTCCCTTTTTGTTAGGAAAGACGAACCCCACCAGGCTCGCCTTCACAAGGGTGGTCCACATAGCGACACTAATCGGGTAATACCAACGGTGGGTCTACCCGCTTACCGAGAAGTGATAGATAGGACCACTATGGTGGGGCGGGAATTGGCCGTTCCACGCACTCGGCAGAAGGATCATGAGTCTGCCGGGGGCCGAAACGACCCCAGCCACAACCCGGGAATGACTTTCCCGGCGGGGGCCAACCACCCCAATATCCGAAGACACCGCAAGGAACCTGAAGCGCATCAGACAGGGGAAACGATACATCATGGAGTATCGACAAGAATATGTAAGGTTGGCCAATTGTGTTTCCGTTGTTATAAGGGATGAAGCACACAAAGCCCGCCTCTTTGTAGACGGATTGCGGAGCAATACTTTCGAAGTCATGCGAGTAGTGGAACTCCACACCTTCCAGAAAGTGGTGGATAGGGCCACCATAGTGGAGCGCGGGTTCGAGGTGACGCGCGCCGACCAAGAGGACTCGGAGTACGACATGGACAAGAAACGACCCCAGCCCTTCTCAGGAGGGGATTTTCTAGCGGAGACCGGCCATGCATCATCTACAGAGGAGCACCCCGGGGGAAATTATTCATTCCGGAAGCACGACCTTTGCTTCTAACGTGACAAACTGGGACAGTTCCGTTTTTACTGCCCCGAACCCGGGAATGATTCTTCGGAGTTGCGACACGGATGAGGGGTCTTATGCGACGACACGACAAAGGACGCACTACCCGAGGGAAGTAGTAGCAGGAAAGACCCCTTACGAAGAGTAATGTTGGTCTTGACCCCAGGAGAACCCTTAGGAGCAAATACTCTGTACCTTCCTGCCCAATAAGGATGCGAAGACTTAGTTGTCTTTGGTGTTGGCCCTTTATTATGGGTCAAATAGGTCCAACTTCCGGCCTTGAGACAATAAGCCCGGGGGACTAGTGAGTTGGGTTGGGTGAGCCCAATAGGTTGAGTGGGCTGCGGTCCGCAATAGACCTAACGGCAAGAGGCCCCACAATAGACCCAACATCCAGGTGGGTTGGGTCTGGTCGAGATCAGTGGTGCGGTGTATGCTGCTTTAAGTGAATCGGATGCGCACCTCTAAAAGCTCAGGCTTTTGGGGTTAATGGTTAGCGCCGACGATTCGACATTTGAGGCATAGTGGTAAGGGAATTTTCGGATGTGTTTCCGGCGGAGCTCCCCGGAATGCCGCCGGAACGAGAGGTTGACTTCCCGATTGAGCTGCTTCCCGGCACCAAGCCCATCACCAAAGCACCGTACAGGATGGCCTTCGCGGAGCTGAAGGAACTCAAGGCACAGTTGGAGGACCTTTTGGATAAGGGATTTATCAGACCAAGCGCGTCGCCCTGGGGCGCGCCCGTCCTGTTTGTGAGGAAGAAGGACGGAAGTCTCCGGTTGTGCATCGACTACCGGGAGATAAATAAGGTCACTGTTAAGAATAAGTACCCCCTGCCAAGGATCGACGACCTCTTTGACCAATTACAGGGGGCGACGGTATTCTCAAAGATTGACCTGCAGTCGGGCTATCATCAGGTCCAGGTTAAGGGGGAGGATATCCCCAAAACGGCTTTCCGTACTCGCTATGGCCATTACGAATTTACGGTAATGCCATTCGGGCTCACCAATGCCCCGGCGGTGTTTATGGACATGATGAACAGGATATTCAAACCCTTCCTGGATTTGTTCGTGGTGGTCTTCATCGACGATATCCTCATCTACTCCCGTACAGACGAGGAACACGAAGAACATCTGCGCATAGTCCTCCAGACCCTGCGAGAACATAAACTCTACGCCAAACTCAAAAAGTGTGAGTTTTGGCTCCGTGAGGTCGGTTTCTTGGGGCATGTGATCTCGGCGGCTGGAGTCGCGGTGGACCCAAAGAAGATAGATTCGGTGACGGACTGGCCCCAACCGACGACGGTGACGGAGATTCGGAGCTTCCTGGGATTAGCCGGGTATTACCGGCGCTTCGTGGAGGGTTTCTCCAAGATAGCCACCCCCTTGACCCGTTTGACGAAAAAGGGGGAAAAGTTTATCTGGACGGACAAGTGTCAAAGGAGCTTCGAGGAGCTCAAGGATAGGTTGACGCGAGCTCCGATCCTCGCCCTGCCAGAACCAGGGGAGGATTATGAAGTATATTGCGATGCGTCGCGAAATGGATTGGGTGGAGTACTCATGCAACGGGGAAAGGTGATCGCCTATGCGTCAAGGCAGCTCAAGGAGTACGAGCGGAATTACCCCGTGCATGATTTGGAACTCGCAGCGGTGGTGTTCGTGCTCAAGCTTTGGAGACACTACCTGTATGGGGCACACTGTAATGTGTACTCAGATCATAAGAGCCTCAAGTACCTTTTCACCCAAAAGGAGCTAAATCTGCGACAAAGGCGGTGGCTTGAGCTATTAAAGGATTACGATCTAACGATCCACTACCACCCGGGAAAGGCCAACGTGGTGGCCGACGCCCTGAGTCGCAAGGGACAGGCCGAGGAAGCTGATGTAAGCGCCATTACACAGCAAGATAGTCTGATTGCGGAGTTTTCGCGGTTAAGGCTAGAGGTAGTGCCGGCAGGTACAGTCGCACGACTTCTGACATTGGTGGTCAGACCTACTCTGCTGGACCGGATTCGCGAAGGTCAATCAACTGATGACCAACTCCAGCTGGTGCGAAGTAGAATAACCGCCGACGAGGAGGGTGACTTTTCAGTAGACTCCGACGGTACGATACGATTTCGAGGACGAATCTGCGTGCCGGATCTGCCGGAACTCAAGGAGGAGATCCTGCGGGAGGCGCATACCGCCCCGTATGCGGCGCATCCCGGGGGAACAAAGATGTACAAGGACGTCAAACAGACCTTCTGGTGGCCCAAAATGAAGGGAGACGTGACTCGATTTGTGGCACACTGCCTGGTGTGCCAACGGGTGAAGGCCGAGCATCAGCGCCCGGCGGGAAAATTGCAACCTTTACCGGTGCCCGAGTGGAAATGGGACATGATTACCATGGATTTTGTGACCGGGTTCCCGAGATCGCCACAGGGACACGATGCGATATGGGTGATTGTGGACCGTTTGACGAAGTCGGCCCACTTTCTGCCCATACACACGACGTGGACTCGGGAACGGCTGGCACAAACGTACATCAATGAGATAGTAAGGTTGCATGGGGTACCGACATCCATCACGTCGGACAGAGACACACGTTTCGTGTCGAACTTTTGGCGAAGCTTGCAACGAGCAATGGGGACCAAGTTGCACTTCAGCACAGCTTTTCATCCGCAGACCGATGGGCAATCAGAGCGGGTGATACAGATCGTGGAGGACATGCTTCGAGCATGCGTTCTGGACTTGGGCGAAGGGTGGGCACGGTGTTTGCCCCTGGTGGAATTTGCCTACAATAACAGTTACCAGGCCAGTATTCAGATGGCGCCGTACGAGGCACTGTACGGGCGCCGCTGTCGGTCTCCAATATGCTGGGACGACTTAGGTGAGCGTAAGTTTCTGGGCCCAGATTTGGTGGAGGAGACCGAAGCAAAGGTGCGATTGATTAAACAAAGGCTACTGACCGCCCAAAGCAGACAGAAGAGTTACGCGGATAACAGACGCCGAGACTTAGAGTTCATGGTGGGCGAGCATGTGCTGCTCCGGGTTTCACCCTCCAAGGGAAACCGACGTTTCGGCATAAAGGGGAAGCTGAGCCCGAGGTACGTGGGACCGTTCGAAATTCTGGAGCGCGTAGGACCGGTGGCGTACCGCTTAGCCCTGCCGCCGAACCTCGAACGAGTCCACAATGTTTTCCACGTCTCAATGCTCCGGAAGTACCTGGCAGACCCCTCACATGCCTTGGATGCCTCCACCATTGAGTTGCGAGAGGATTTGAGCGTCGAGGAGACGCCGGTGCGGATTTTGGCAAGAGAGGACAAGAAGTTGCGCAACCGAACAATCCCCTATGTGAAGGTCCAGTGGAGCAACCACGAAGAGCGCGAGGCGACGTGGGAACTGGAATCGAAAATGAGGGAATGTTTTCCCAAGGTGTTTAGTGAGGTTTGTGTTTAAGTTTCGGGACGAAACTTTTTATAAAGTGTGAGTGGTGTAGTGACCCGACCTTTACGGGTATTTTTGAACTCACATGTAATTGCTTAAGCCTTAGGGAAATAAAATTATTTAATTTTCAAAAGTCGGCCGGAACAAGGTGTGTGTATTTTTCTGCGATAGAGCGCGGAAAACGATGACCGACGGTGCGATCGGATCCGAAATCCGATGTCGGGATCTCCCGGAACGGGATCCTTAGTGACGCGGTGATTAGTCACGCATCGGAATCCGTGCAAAATATCTTGCACCCGTAGGAGATAAGGTGGGTTATCTCGTAGGGGATAATTAATTAATTTGGTAATTAATTATCCGGTGACGGAAATTGGAATCCTCTTACGTGTGATTTAAAGGTGGGAAATTAATCATACGCGTATTTAAAATCGGGAATTTAAATAACCGGTGACTCAACCCATTTGGGAATGGATTTCCCAGATTATTTAATTGAGTGAATTAAATAATCGGTGATCGTATAAAAGGTGGGGATTTATTTCCCATGATTATTTAACGAAGGTGGTTAAATAATCGGTGGCCAGGATTTAAAAGGCGATGATTTTTATCCTGCAAGTAAGATATTTATTTGAGAGATAGAAACAGGATATTTTGGGTTTTCCTGTTACGTACGTAGGATAAAGAGAAAAATTGAGGATTAATTAATTAAGGAATTAATTAATTTGGGGTCAAAATATCCGAGGAGGATTTTGACGGTGCGACGTATGTGATAAGATAAAAAGGGATAAATAGATAATGAGAATTATTTATTCCCCCGTTTACCGAACGAAACCCTAATTTAAAAATACCGCCTCCTCAAACCCTCCTCTTTCGTGCGTACCGAAACCCCAACCGGTGAGGAAAAGAGGAAAAGAAGGAGGAAGCGGAGGGAACCCGATCGCCCCGATTTACGTGCCGGAGACCGGAGAACGAGATCGTCGACGGGGAGCGGATCCGGATCTCCAACGCCGCGAGAACCAAGATCGGATCTTTTATTCCGATAAATTAAGGTTAGTTATCATCGTTTCGTTTGTTAAACAAATCGGGGGTTTTCCGTGTTCTTGTTAGATTATTTTAATCGGAACATCGTTCGCGGATTTTCGTCGGGTTTTGATCCATATTTTATCCTCGTTCTTGATCGGGTGTGATCGAGGATTTTTATCGGATTTTAATTGATGGTTTTTAACCGGTTTCTTGTTACCGGACCTCCGATCGACGTTTTGATTGTTCGTCGGTCGTTGGTTTAGTTATTAGATTTACCGGGAATTTTCCGGGAATTTTTCGGGAATTTTTCGGGAATTTTTCGGGCGACTCCGGCGGGACATAGTGGGTTAACGGGAGGCCGCCGCCGCCGTTGTTAGACGGGAGGCCGCCGCCGTCGTTACCATGTTCACGGGGTAGTCGCCGGGATCGCACGGGAGCGAAAACGGAGAAGAAATCGCGAACGGGGGCGAAAACGACGAAAAAACGAAAAACGGGAAGTTACTGTGCGTTTCCGTACAGTGCGGTCCACGGGTCCAGGCGTGCACCCGGTGCACGCCTGCAGCAACGGGAGCACAAGACCCGGCGCACGAAACCGTGCGCCGGCCCGGCCCGTCCAGCGCGGTGCACGCGCTGGGCGTGCACCCGGTGCGCGATGCCGCGGTGGATTATGTGAACCCGGCGCACGCCAGTGCCGTGCACGGCCCGGCCCGTTCCGCCGGTGCACGCTTCCTGCGTGCACCCGGCGCGCGCCGCCCGGCCGCCGATGCGCAGACCCGGTCCACGCTCTGCTTCGTGCACCACCCGACAGCCCCAAAGTCCGGTGGCTCCGTTTGGGTCCGTTTTTCCACCGTTTTGAGCGCGGTTTTCGCCGTTGGGATCGTTATTTCCGCGGCTTTCTTGGTACAGCCACTTGGGACCTACTTGGTCATTATTTTATTATGTTGGGTGCCGCGCGGGGTTCCGGTTTTCGGCGAACCGGACGGTGTTGGACTTTTCCGTCAAAAAGGGGTAAATTGGGTCTTTTGTTTTGGGATGTTAGTACACGTTTGTGACTATTATTATCCTTGCGGACTTTCTTTAGGTCCAGGGGTGCAGCGGGAGAGCGCGAAGGATACAGGTGTTCCGATTGCTCTCCAACAAGGTGGGTACGGTTGCGATGAGTGCAACCGGTGCTGTAAGTGCATCTATCGTCATTAAAAGTACTCTTTAATTTACCTAACAAAGTAGATGGATAGTTTAACCTTTCGATTAATGTTATTTATCTAATAATTGTGCGGCTGCGGTCGCGGTGCCCCCTACACGCCAATCTTGGCAATCCGGTTTCGGATGCTGCACGTACACAGGCGGATTGGCCTCCGCATGGGTGTACTTTTCCGGAAGAGTGGTCTTTATGACCCGTGTGCCCCGCAAAGGTAACGGTGCAAGCGGGGACCTCTTCGCGCCAGCTGAGGTGTTGCACCAGCACCGCGAAAGAGGTAAAAGCATCAAAAAGGTGTTTGTGCACGAGGGGAGACTTCCGTCTCCCCGACAGGTGATCTGGGATTGGTGCCCAGGTTAAATTAATGTACAGGTGTCTAACGAAAGGTTACGGTGTATTCGGTGTATTCGTATGTTTCTCCCCTCTTGATATTGTTACACATCTACTTTGTTTGTCACTGACTTTACCCACTCCGTGACAGGTATTCCTAGGTGCGTTAGCCGGGATGGCGGTGGGACTGCGTCGTGAGGATCGTAGTCGGACTCTTGGTTATCGTATTTATGACTCATTTTCTCCTTATGCTATTTTTAGTTTTGCTTGTGGATACTTTATTTGTGGACATGTATTAGTTAGCACTGTGGATGAGGTGTATTTCCTTATGTTTTCATTCGCGGCATGTTTTCATGATAAACATTAGATTGCGAAAACGTTTTCTCAAACGAGGTGCCGTGTGGGCACGGGTTTACAACTCTGGTTTTATCCTTTCCGAACGTTGACGCCGCTTTATAAACTTGCTTTAATTGATGGTGAATGTCTACGGTATGGTTGTTGGTTGGTGAATGATGCATGTATTATGTGATTGAACAATATGCTGTAAATGAGACGCCGTGCATATACAAAGGAGACTCTGTCCGTGGACAGAGTGAATTTGTGTATGTGGCGGTCTGGCACGCACCGGGGTTGAGGTTTATGTTACCTTATTTCAAAAAAAAAATAAATAGTCACGTTTTCCGCTTCAAATGACTCAAAAACCCCCGGGGGCGTGACAGTGGGAAACTCCATCCACTACAGAAACCCAATCCCCAGCTGATGCAATGAACCAGACTCAACCCCAATCTGGTGCAAGGACAAGCATCTGGTCAACCGCCTACTGTCCGCGGTCACCGCAATACCCCACAAATCCATGATCTGGCTACACTATCCCAAATCCCTGCTCATACTTGAGCGACAACATCTGAATGCAAAGGAAAGTGATAAAACATGCCAAGTCCCAATATGATAGTGTAGCACTAAATAGTGGCTAACTGGATGTCCAAGAAAGCATGCAGTTATTTAAAAGCTGTAGAAAAGTGTCAATATTTATTTTAAAAGAATATTGATTTACTGGAAAAAGTTATTGTAGCCTTTGTCCCAATCACAGTGTCCCAACATAAGTCATTATATAATCCGTGGTGTTATATCAAATTTTAAGGGAGTTCATCCCAGCAGTTCTCATCAATTGTCCTGTTAGTTTGTCCTGTTAGTAGTCCTGTTAGTAGTCCTGTTAGTAGTCCCAATAGTTCTCATCAATTATCATATTATTTTGTCCCAATTGTTCTCATCAATTAAATTTTAGGGAAGTTCCAGTAATCCCAGTGAGCTTGTCAAAAATGAGGTAAGCAACAACCGCCCACCTCGAGCAGCTCACACCACACCCCAGGTAGTCTCCTGGTTGTCCACAGTCCTCAAATCCTGCAAATCAACGCTCCCGGTATAAATACAAATCCCAAAAAGCACAATATTTGCTGTTTTTCAAACAGCACGGGAAAAGAGGAGTTTTTCACCTCTATACAGTGCTCAGGAAAATCCAGAAAAATTACGGTTGCGTTCCTCGCGAAGAGTAGATCAAAATCGACTCTTTAAACACCTCGATCTGATGCTCCTACGCCAAGAGAAAAATCGGAGAAGTCGACACTGTCTAGAAATTTCCACAGCAAAAAGGGGGGTCAAAGAGACCTTAGAAACCGTGCCAAAAGTGCGAAATAGAGCAAAGTGATCCCACGGAAATCGAAGCCTTACCTCTTACGAACGCGCTGTCGCAAAAATCGTCGAAAAATTCCTCCTGGTTAGCACACAGGGAATTTCCGACGGAACTGCGACGGGAAATGGGCCTAAAAAGAAAATCGTCGCAGTGCGCCGCGTCGCAGATAACTCACTATCTGTAACTCCAGAAATTCTGAGATTTGGAGGAGAGAGAGAAGAGAGAGAGAGGAAGAAATTTCGTAGAGGGAACCTTCTCTGTTTCTCTCTCTAAGGCACGCAACCCGAGGTGGGAATGAGGAGGGGTGGGGGACCCCTATTTATAATGGGCTGGGGTTCCACACAGGATCGGATCCGAACAGGAAACACCGAAATGGGCCAACCAGAAAGCGCCACGTGTCCACAAAACAGCAAACAGCCTGTGCAAGCCCAATGAAAAATGTTACGGAATTTGAGTTGGCGTATTTCGTGAAAGTGTTAAGTCTTGAAGATTGAAGATGAAAGAACTTTGGATCATATACCTCAATCTCAAGAAAGAAGAATTCAAAAGGATCAGGTATGTTTAACTAAAGATTTATGGTGATCCGAATACTTCTTGTAGTGTAGAAACACCTGGAAGAATGTTTAATTGCATAAAAATCAAAAACTGAACATGGGACATGTTCAGGATCCGGATCGGGCCTTGCAATCCGGATCCCGAAGGGTGTTCGTTCATACACTGGTTCAATCCGGATCGCAGCATCTCATGATCCGGATCCCGAACACTAGTTTTACCTTTTTACTTGCACGATCCGGATCAGGATTTGCAATCCGGATCCCGAACGTTGATGTTTGGTGAAACTGTATGAACGATCCGGATCGGGGACTTCGATCCGGATCCCGAACTAGTGTTTTTCTGGAAACCGTCTTTCTTGCTACTGCAATCCGGATCGCCCAATTCCGATCCGGATCGCCGTCCGTAAAATTTCCAGAAAAGGCTGTTTTTGATCCTTATCTTCTTCCAATGGTTTCTAACCTATAAATAGACCCTATGATTCATTTTTAGGGCATCGGAAAACATCTGCATATAATAGAAAAATAGCCGAAAGAAAAAGATCCACATATAGAGAAGAAAGGAAATCAATAGAATTTATTCTATGTTTCTTCATCTATATTGATTGATTTGATTCTAGGTTTTCCAAACTCAGATTTTGAGTAGAATCAAATCAATGAATACTTAGATGGTATTTCCGATCTATTTCTAATCTAAGTATTCGGCGGATCATCACCACCCAAAAACAACGATTTACCCCAAATCGGCGCGTGGACTCGCGTGGCCTTGTGGATTCAAGGTGCAACCGCTTTCGTGGATTCGAGGCGAGGTACGTTCGTGGATTCGAAGCGTGCTGCTGGGTGAAGACCGTGGATTCGGTCGGACGTCGTGGACTCGACGTTGGACGCTGTGGATTCAGCGTTGGGCGCAGATCGTGGATTCGAGAAGCGTCGTGGAGCGAGCGGAGAAGATCTACTAGGAGCGTATGGTAAAAGGTTGAGTCGTCTGTGAGTACGTTATATCACCTTGTACGTGTGTTAATTCTAGTGGATTTCGCCGTGTTATCGGTCCCGTGGTTTTTTACTCCGGTTTGGAGTTTTTCCACGTAAAAATCTTGCGTGTTCATTTTTATTTCCGCATTGGGTTTTATTGCGCAATGATTTTTTGAGTGTTTATTGTTTACACCTATTCACCCCCCTCTAGGTGTTTTTTCCCCTATTTAGATCCATATTAGTATAACCCAACAAGTGGTATCAGAGCGGGAATAGGGTTGTAAACAATGGTTGAAGGTGGAAACATCAATCGACCCCCTTTCTTTGATGGAACAAATTATGCGTACTGGAAAGTACGGATGAAAGCCTTTTTAATTTCCATCGACGAAAGGGTGTGGCAATCAATTGAATTAGGATGGTCTAATCCAACTGAAATTATTTCTGATGTTCGCACCTTAAAACCTAGGTCGAAATGGACCAAGGAAGAGATAGATTCATCTTCTTACAATGGCAAAGGAATTAATGCTCTATTTAATGCTTTGTCACAAACTGAGTTCTCTCGCGTCTCGGCATGTGAGACTGCGAAAGAAATCTGGGATGTTCTTCAAGTTACGCATGAGGGAACTAACCTTGTGAAGATTCAGAAACTGCAAATGCTTACGAGCAAGTTTGACTCTATCTCTATGGCAGAAAATGAATCTTTCACTGACTATTACACACGATTGCAAGACATCGTAAACTCATGTGCTAACTTGGGAGAGAAGATTCCAGAATTTAAAGTTGTAAGAAAAATTCTAAGAACTCTTCCTGAACGATTTCGCCCGAAGGTCGCAGCCATTGAAACAATTAAACACCCGGACGAAATGCGTGTAGAAGAATTAGTTGGTGCATTACAAACTTATGAAATGACATTTCCTACTAACTATTCTTCTGGAAAGGCATCCTCTTCTAAGTCTTCAGGTTACGCATTGAAATCAACTAAAGAAGAAGACGCGGATTCATCCTCCTCGGACGATGACGAGAACCTATCTATGGAGGACTTTGAGAAGCAGCTCGCTCTCTTGACAAGGAAGTTTCGCCGCAACTTTCGAAGGGGTAATTCAAGCAAAACTCCATCCTTCGGAAAGTCGAAGAAAGGCAAGGGTTCTTCAAGCTACAAGTCAAGAAAGCAAGAGAACTTCTCAAAGGATAAGAAAAGTTCAGAGGGACAAGTACAGTGCTTCAAATGTCGAGGCTACGGCCACATTGCAACGGAGTGTCCCAACAAGAATCCGGCAAAGAAGAAAGCGATGCAAGTCGTTACTTGGGATGACAACTCCACGTCAAATGAGTCATCCTCAAGTGATGAAGAAGACAACGCGACAGCATTCCACGCGTCCACTACATCTTCACCCTTCATGTGCTTAATGGCAAGTACATCCGATTCCTTGTCCAACTCCTCCCTGTTGAAAAGAACGCAACGGACGCGAATCGAGCAATTCTGAAGGTGAAGATTTTGCTCTTGCCTACCATAAGCTTTTGAGGGATTCAAAGAAACTGGCAAAGCAAAACCGGAGTTTGAGAGGGAGATTGCAGGATCTCGAAGAAGAAGCAAAAAGGGCAACTTCTCTCTCAAACGCTCTTGAAGTGGAAAGGGATAATCTTAGTCAAAGCAAATGTTTCCCTTCAAGAGTCCAATGAGCTTTTCGAGAAAGAACATGAGAAATGGTGGATAAAGCGAATTATTTCTTGAAGCTCTACGGCGAGGCTCGACAGGAAAAATGGAAATGACAAAGACCATACTCCAACTAAAGATGACTTAAAGCGATTTTCTTCTGGAAGGAGTAAGTTGGACAGGCTTCTTGGTCTTGGTCAAACAAATAAGTTCGGCCTCGGATACACTCAAACTGGAGACATTCCAAGTTCGAGTGGGACAGTTTTTGTGCCTCAGTCGGTATCTCCTCCTCCGACACCGGAATTCACGACAAGCAACGACAACAAGCCTACTTCATCCTCCTCGGGATCGTCAAGAACTAAGGTATGTTTTCGTTGTGGCATTTCAGGGCACATAAGGAGAAATTGCAAGACGGGAGCCAAACGCACACCTCAAGCACCTCTTGCAATGACTACCAAAAGGTGATTCCTCAGAAATCAACTGCAAATCATTTGAAGGAAAAGAGCCTTGGTAGTTCACCGCTCAAGACGACATCATCAAGGAGCAGCAATTCTTCAAACAAGACGCTTTCACCTAGGAGATAACTTCACGACCATTACCGACGCATTCCAAAAAGGTTTGGGTGCGCAAAGGTGAAATTTTCCCTTGTCTTGTTACCAATGTTTCCTTGCATGCATATGATAGTTCGTCTTGGTATCTGGATAGCGGGTGTTCCCGTCACATGACCGGTGACAAAAACTGTTTTCAAACCTTTGAGAAAATCTCCGGAGGACTTGTTGTTTTCGGAGATGGTCGGTCTTCCAAAATTGTTGGAAAAGGAACGGTAGCTATTCCGGATGGCCCGGTTCTAAATAATGTGTTATTTGTTCATGGCCTTAAGACTAACCTCATAAGCATAAGTCAACTTTGTGATAATGGTTATTCAGTTAATTTTTCATCTGATGAATGTACTGTAACTGACAAGAACCATGTTTTCTTTTTAAAAGGGGTTAGATCAGAAAACAATTGTTATGTAGTTCCTAGTAAATTTCTGAAAAATGTAACCTAGCATCTTTGAAAAATGAAACACTTTGGCATGAAAGGCTAGGTCACATAAACTTTAAGGAACTTGCTAGAATTTCAAACAAAGATGTGGTCAAGGGGGTTCCTAAACTTTCTTTTGAACAAAACATTGTGTGTGGCGGTTGCCAAAAGGGAAAACAGTCTAGGACTGCACACAAGAACTTGAACCACATAGGTACAAAACGGCCTTTGGAACTTTTGCACATGGATTTAATGGGGCCAACTCGTCAACCATCTTTGGGAGGTAAATGGTATATTTTCTTATTGGTTGATGATTTCTCTAGATATTCTTGGGTAGCATTTTTAAAAGAGAAAGCTGATACTTTTGATTCTTTTCACGAGATTTGCCATCGTATTATGATTGAAAAGAATGAAAAGATTACTCGTGTTAGAAGTGATAGAGGTGGAGAATTCATAAATTCTAAATTCATTGATTTTTGCACTTCAAACGGCATTAAACATGAATTCTCAGCACCCTATACACCTCAACAGAATGGTGTAGTCGAGCGCAAAAACAGGGTCGTACAGGAGATGGCACGTGTTATGCTTCATAGCCGGAACCTACCGTTATATTTTTGGGCTGAAGCGGTGAACACTGCTGTCTATGTAATTAATCGAGTGTATTTGCGCCCGGGGACTTTGAATACACCATATGAACTATGGTTTTGTAGAAAACCTAACATCAAATATTTTCGTATCTTTGGGAGTCGGTGTTTTATTTTACGTGACCGCGAGAATCTTGGAAAATTTGACTCTCGAAGTGACGAAGGGATTTTCTTAGGTTATTCTACAAACAGTAGAGCATATCGAGTTTTTAACTTAGAATCTAAGACGATCGTAGAATCGATAAATGTTAAGGTAGATGAAGCTTTTCACTTTGAATCTGAAAAATCTACCCTCGATATCTCTCTTGATGATGATACACCTGCTAATGCATCTTCTTCTAACAATTCTTTCGATAATAATGATGCATCTAACGGTTCTTCAAGTTTATCTGATGTGCAGGAATCATCTCGTGTACCTCCGACTACTCCTCTACCTCAAACGTTACGCATCTCCAAGGATCATCCTGAATCGAACATCATTGGAGATCCACAAGAAGGAGTTAGAACTCGGAGACAATTGGTTTGCGGATTCGCATGCTACGTATCTCAAATCGAACCAAAGAATGTTGATGAAGCTCTTCAAGATGACTACTGGATTGAAGCAATGCAGGAAGAGCTCCATCAATTTGAGCGAAACAAAGTCTGGGAATTAACGAAGCCTCCGAAGCAACACAATGTGATAGGTACCAAATGGATTTTCAAGAACAAGAAAAATGAAGATGGTACTATCATCAGGAACAAAGCAAGGTTAGTTGCTCAAGGCTACTCTCAAGTAGAAGGTATAGACTTTGATGAAACTTTCGCCCCTGTAGCTAGACTCGAGTCCATTCGTATCTTATTTGCGATAGCTTGTCATTTTAAAATCAAATTATTTCAAATGGACGTTAAGAGCGCCTTTTTAAATGGGTTTTTAAATGAGGAAGTTTATGTGGCTCAACCGAAAGGTTTTGTGGACCATAAACTACCTAACCATGTTTTTCGTCTGAAAAAGGCTCTTTACGGTCTGAAACAAGCACCGCGAGCATGGTACGAAAGGTTGACAAAGCACCTTTTGGAAAAGGGCTATACTCGAGGGGGAGCTGACAGGACTCTCTTTGTGAAGCATTATCAAAACAATTTCATTGTAGCACAAATCTATGTCGATGACATTGTATTTGGCGCAACAAGAGATAATGATGCTTCTAAATTCGCGGAGACCATGGAAAGCGAATTTGAGATGTCCATGATGGGCGAATTGACTTATTTTCTTGGATTACAAGTTAAACAAAACGATGAAGGTATTCACTTGTGTCAATCCAAGTATGCAATGGAGTTGGTCAAAAAGTTTGATCTAGAAAATTCTAAGGATTTTCCGACTCCAATGGGAACTAGCCATAAGGGACTTGGAAGTGAATCACATAGTGAGAATGTAGACGAGAAACTGTATCGCAGTATGATTGGAAGTCTACTATATCTCACGGCTAGTCGCCCGGATATATCCTTCAGTGTTGGGATTTGCGCGAGATATCAATCAGCACCGAAGGAGGTTCACCTGAAAGCGGTGAAACGGATCATCCGGTATATCAAAGGTACAATAATTTCGGAATTTGGTATCCTATGGGAACAAGTTTGGATATTGTTGGATACTCAGATGCCGATTGGGCTGGATCAGTGGATGATCGGAAAAGCACGAGTGGTGCATGCTTCTATCTTGGCCATTGCCTTGTTGCATGGCACAGTAAAAAGCAGAATTGCATAGCACTCTCGACTGCCGAAGCGGAGTACATTTCTGCAGGAAGTTGTTCAACCCAATTGATTTGGATGAAAAGCGTGTTGAGCGATTTCCGGATTTCAGCATCTTCGGTAACCATTTTATGTGACAACACTAGTGCTATTAACATTTCAAAAAACCCTGTGTTGCACTCTAGAACAAAACATATTGAACTTAGATATCATTTTCTTAGAGAGCTAGTTGAATCAAATATTCTTCAACTGTCATATATTTCAACTGAGGATCAATTAGCTGATATCTTAACAAAACCTTTGGATCAAAAACGTTTTATTCACTTGCGTAAAGCAATTGGCATGCTTTCCTTGAAATAACCTTTTTGAAACCTTTGCTTAGGTTAGGTTTTGTTTTTGTTTTTGTTTTGTTCTTTATCTATGTTTGTACATAGGACATTAATTGAGCATAAATCATAATTGACTTTAATTGCATCCTTTCATGCATTTAGAAATTTATTATGCTTTTGATATCATAATATTTCAATGTTGCAATGATCATTTATGTTAATTAAGTCATCTTTTAAGTGATCAAAGTCAATTTCTCTCTCAATGATCTCTTGGTATAGTCATTATCTTATTTGATTGCTTAGTCGAGTATGAATGCGAGATCAATTTTTGGTTGAATACCTTATATATTAAATAATTGATAGCCAATTGAGGGGGAGTCAAAGAAATGTAAAATGCTCAAAAGATGTGGAAAGAGTTACATCCCAATGAGGAGTGTGAAAACTACCACCACATGGAGGAAAAGAAAGAAAAAGAAAAAGATACCCATGAATGCAAAGCAAATTTTTGTTTTAAAAATTGTTGATGAAATGCATATTGAAATACTTGACTCAGTCATATTTCATGGTTGGTATAAGGTGGGATTTTTGATAAAAGATGCTCAAAGAGCCACTCCTTCAACAGATTGTCTAGATATATTATCTAACTTATCTGGGATTTCAAACATCTATTGATCTTGGTATTTCATTTTCTTTACCAAAATTGATGATTTGATAAAGGCATTACGCATAAGATCAGGATAGATGTGATTGAAGTTGTTCAACTTTAAGTGTTTTAATTTCATAAATTTTCGTTTCATTTTTGAGTATTTTTGATAGATTTTGTATAATCTATTTCTTGTTGTATGAAACGATGATTTTTGTTTAAAGTTGATATGGTAAAGTGCTTACATACTTTTTCTGGATTTTATGGAATTTTTCTAAATTTTTCTGAAGAAAAAGTTGAAGCCGATCCGGATCGGGGTAAGTGATCCGGATCCCGAACGCAGGATTTTCCTGCGGGTAGCCGATCCGGATCACATTCTCGATCCGATCCGGATCACGGCTAGGGTTTTTAATAGAACAAAGGATTTGATTTCTTTTACCCTAATCTTTTGTTCTCAAGTCTCTAGAGCTTCTCTCTCTAGATTTCTTGCATCTTGGAGCTTTCCAAACTCAAAGTTCTTCGAATCCAAGTAAGTTTTATTGATCAAAATCTCGGTTTTTCACAGTTTTTCTTGTTTCTCAAAACGTGAGTAGAAATCTTGGATCTTTTTCGTTTGTGAATGGTTTTTGATCAAATTTCTTTTGAAATAAGAACTCTGGGTAGATTAGTTTTGATTATATGCTGGGTTTTCTCAAGATTAACGAATTTTTGGGCTTCGATTTCTAAAAATTCGGTTTTAGGGCATAAAAGAGGAATTTTTGAAAATCATGCGATTGATCTATTTTTAAAATTCTTTTTGCAAAACTAATTTGATTCTTAGCTTCTCTACATGATTATGATTGTTTGGGTACAATTTTTCAAATTTTTCAAAATTGACAATTTTTCATGTGTTCTTGAGTTGGTCTTCACAGGATACATTTCTCACTAGCATCAAAATGGTGATCACATGGATCATTTTCCTACTTGCTGCCATGGTCCATGCTAAGGACACTGCAAAGCCTAAGAAGGCTAAGAGAACTAAGAGAGCTCAGAATGATTCCGATACAGAATCAGAGACGGATTCAATTGACTGGGATAACCTCGAGATCGAGGAAGATGTCCCCATTATCTCCAAAGGGAAAGCACCTGCTGAAGCTTCAAAGGCAAAGCCTCCTCCTACTGCTGCAGAAAAGGAAAAGCCCCATGGACCCAAGTCCAATCGGAACAAGAATAAAAACCGGTGCAAGAAAAAGAGGCAGTGCTCGGGGCATTTCGATTAACGAACCAATTGCTAGCCAGCCTCCCCACAGGAATTCATCAGCTCCACGAGAATCAAGGATTTTGAGAAAAGGGAATGCATTGGTGAAAGACATGTCAATGTCAAACCAATGAAGGAACGATCTGCAGTCTTTGGGACTTTGTTTGACCAGGTTGGTCTTGCTCCAATTTGCAACTTCCCTGAAAAAACTGGGTATTGTCCACACTCAGTTCGAATGTTTTATCAGAATGCTGCAAGTCTAATTGATCATGATGACGGACGTCGAGAATTTCATACTTTGGTTAAAAATATCAAAATCAAAGTCACTCCCCAACTGATTGGAGAGGTGCTCGTATGAAAGCCAGATCTGATGGACTCCATTACCTTAAAACTCAAAGCTTCAACGACAACTCCTGGAGAGTTGTAGTCAATGGAATTTGTCTTCCGGATACTTTGTCTACCGGAAATTCTGTATTCTCCAAAGAGCTTCGAACAGAGTATAAGTATATAAACTTCATTGTCTGCTACAACATTCTTCCCAACATGAACACGAAGGTTCTTCGATGGGATAGGATGTTATTCCTTTATCTTCTTGGAAACCCGGCCGCATTGATGGGAGCAAACTTGAATATTCCTTATCTCATTTGGTCTAGGATGACGCGGTATGTCGAACACTCTCACCCCACAGAGAGACTACCTTATCCCATGATAATCATGCGCATCCTTAAAAAGTTTAAAGTCGATACAAGCGCGAGCTCATACATGTACAGTTTGGGCACAATTAATGAGACAACAATTGTAAAGTCTCTATCGACAAAGCAAGATGATCCTCCATCTCCTCCAATCCGACAAAGAGCTCGACAACAAGCAACTACTTCTACAGCCCTGTTCCACACACAGCAGGCACCTCCATCCACTTCTGATGATGATGCCTCTGTCAGCTCTATCTTTAAAGAACAACAGCGACTCTCAAATGAGCAAGAACGGATGTCACAGGAATTCACTGAAATGAGAGGAGAAATTCAAGTAGTGAAAAAGGAGCTGGAAATCATCACTGCCTCTCAAATCACTTTGACCAAGTCCGTCTCTTCAATGAAGAAACTGATGAAGAAAATGTTTGCAAAAATGGGATGCACCACTTCTGATGACTCCGACTCTCAGGAGTAAATTTTTGTTCTAACTTTCTTTTGCTCTTTGCAGGATTTTCACTTTTCATGTTTGTTTATCTTTTTAACTCTCTTTTGTTTTGTAATTTTTGGCTTTGTTTCTGTGACAAAAAGGGGGAGAGAGTTTAGAGAGAACTTGAACAATGACATGAACAATGATGATGTGAAAACTGTGTGAATGTGTGAACATTAAGGTAAGTATGACTTCAACTTCAACTTTGGTTTTATCTTGTGATTTGTGCATGTCCCTACTAACTATTCGACTAACTATTTGGGCATGTAATATGACTAACAAGTTGATGTTGGACTAACATTTTGTGACATTTGGTTTTGAATGCTTAGAAGATATGTTGGTTTTTAACTATGATTCTCTTACATATCTGAATTCTCAAATGTCATGATGAGAATAAACTCTATCTCTGTACTTGGTTTTGTATGTTTCAATTCTTGAGGTATCTAACGATTTCTTTTGTCAAAAATGATTTCTTTGTGCAGAGAGTACAGATGTCTAAGTCTAGAGTCTGTTTTAGGAGTTTATCTCATGTTTTTAATTTTTGGATCTCCATTGTAAATTTTTGTTGTATGGTGATAGCAACAAAAATATCTTTTTGAATTTTCTTTTGTGGATTTGTGTTTTGTCACGAAACCGCCAAAGGGGGAGATTGTTACGGAATTTGAGTTGGCGTATTTCGTGAAAGTGTTAAGTCTTGAAGATTGAAGATGAAAGAACTTTGGATCATATACCTCAATCTCAAGAAAGAAGAATTCAAAAGGATCAGGTATGTTTAACTAAAGATTTTGGTGATCCGAATACTTCTTGTAGTGTAGAAACACCTGGAAGAATGTTTAATTGCATAAAAATCAAAAACTGGACATGGGACATGTTCAGGATCCGGATCGGGCTTGCAATCCGGATCCCGAAGGGTGTTCGTTCATACACTGGTTCAATCCGGATCGCAGCATCTCATGATCCGGATCCCGAACACTAGTTTTACCTTTTTGCTTGCACGATCCGGATCAGGATTTGCAATCCGGATCCCGAACGTTGATGTTTGGTGAAACTGTATGAACGATCCGGATCGGGGACTTCGATCCGGATCCCGAACTAGTGTTTTTCTGGAAATCGTCTTTCTTGCTACTGCAATCCGGATCGCCAATTCCAATCCGGATCGCCGTCCGTAAAATTTCCAGAAAAGGCTGTTTTTGATCCTTATCTTCTTCCAATGGTTTCTAACCTATAAATAGACCCTATGATTCATTTTTAGGGCATCGGAAAAATTAATAGAAAAATAGCCGAAAGAAAAAATCCACATATAGAGAAGAAAGGAAATCAATAGATTTATTCTATGTTTCTTCATCTATATTGATTGATTTGATTCTAGGTTTTCCATACTCACATTTTGAGTAGAATCAAATCAATGAATACTTAGATGGTATTTCCGATCTATTTCTAATCTAAGTATTCGGCGGATCATCACCACCCAAAAACAACGATTTACCCCAAATCGGCGCGTGGACTCGCGTGGCCTTGTGGATTCAAGGTGCAACCGCTCTCGTGGATTCGGAGCGAGGTACGTTCGTGGATTCGAAGCGTGCTACTGGGTGAAGACCGTGGATTCGGTCGGACGTCGTGGACTCGACGTTGGACGCTGTGGATTCAGCGTTGGGCGCGGATCGTGGATTCGAGAAGCGTCGTGGAGCGAGCGGAGAAGATCTACTAGGAGCGTATGGTAAAAGGTTGAGTCGTCTGTGAGTACGTTATATCACCTTGTACGTGTGTTAATTCTAGTGGATTTCGCCGTGTTATCGGTCCCGTGGTTTTTTACTCCGGTTTGGAGTTTTTCCACGTAAAAATCTTGCGTGTTCATTTTTTTTCCGCATTGGGTTTTATTGCGCAATGATTTTTTGAGTGTTTATTGTTTACACCTATTCACCCCCCTCTAGGTGTTTTTTCCCCTATTTAGATCCATATTAGTATAACCCAACAAGTGGTATCAGAGCGGGAATAGGGTTGTAAACAATGGTTGAAGGTGGAAACATCAATCGACCCCCTTTCTTTGATGGAACAAATTATGCGTACTGGAAAGTACGGATGAAAGCCTTTTTAATTTCCATCGACGAAAGGGTGTGGCAATCAATTGAATTAGGATGGTCTAATCCAACTGAAATTATTTCTGATGTTCGCACCTTAAAACCTAGGTCGAAATGGACCAAGGAAGAGATAGATTCATCTTCTTACAATGGCAAAGGAATTAATGCTCTATTTAATGCTTTGTCACAAACTGAGTTCTCTCGCGTCTCGGCATGTGAGACTGCGAAAGAAATCTGGGATGTTCTTCAAGTTACGCATGAGGGAACTAACCTTGTGAAGATTCAGAAACTGCAAATGCTTACGAGCAAGTTTGACTCTATCTCTATGGCAGAAAATGAATCTTTCACTGACTATTACACACGATTGCAAGACATCGTAAACTCATGTGCTAACTTGGGAGAGAAGATTCCAGAATTTAAAGTTGTAAGAAAAATTCTAAGAACTCTTCCTGAACGATTTCGCCCGAAGGTCGCAGCCATTGAAACAATTAAACACCCGGACGAAATGCGTGTAGAAGAATTAGTTGGTGCATTACAAACTTATGAAATGACATTTCCTACTAACTATTCTTCTGGAAAGGCATCCTCTTCTAAGTCTTCAGGTTACGCATTGAAATCAACTAAAGAAGAAGACGCGGATTCATCCTCCTCGGACGATGACGAGAACCTATCTATGGAGGACTTTGAGAAGCAGCTCGCTCTCTTGACAAGGAAGTTTCGCCGCAACTTTCGAAGGGGTAATTCAAGCAAAACTCCATCCTTCGGAAAGTCGAAGAAAGGCAAGGGTTCTTCAAGCTACAAGTCAAGAAAGCAAGAGAACTTCTCAAAGGATAAGAAAAGTTCAGAGGGACAAGTACAGTGCTTCAAATGTCGAGGCTACGGCCACATTGCAACGGAGTGTCCCAACAAGAATCCGGCAAAGAAGAAAGCGATGCAAGTCGTTACTTGGGATGACAACTCCACGTCAAATGAGTCATCCTCAAGTGATGAAGAAGACAACGCGACAGCTTTCCACGCGTCCACCACATCTTCACCCTTCATGTGCTTAATGGCAAGTACATCCGATTCCTTGTCCAACTCCTCCCTGTTGAAAAGATTGCAACGGACGATGAATCGAGCAATTCTGAAGGTGAAGATTTTGCTCTTGCCTACCATAAGCTTTTGAGGGATTCAAAGAAACTGGCAAAGCAAAACAAGGAGTTGAGAGGGAGATTGCAGGATCTCGAAGAAGAAGCAAAAAGGGCAACTTCTCTCTCAACCGATCTTGAAGTGGAAAGGGATAATCTAGTCAAAGCAAATGTTTCCCTTCAAGAGTCCAATGAGCATTTCGAGAAAGAACATGGAAATGGTGAACAAAGCGAATTACTTCTTGAAGCTCTACGGCGAGGCTCGACAGGAAAAATGGAAATGACAAAGACCATACGCCAACTAAAGGATGACTTAAAGAGATTTTCTTCTGGAAGGAGTAAGTTGGACAGACTTCTTGGTCTTGGTCAAACAAATAAGTTCGGCCTCGGATACACTCAAACTGGAGACATTCCAAGTTCGAGTGGGACAGTTTTTGTGCCTCAGTCGGTATCTCCTCCTCCGACACCGGAATTCACGACAAGCAACGACAACAAGCCTACTTCATCCTCCTCGGGATCGTCAAGACTAACATGTTTTCGTTGTGGCATTTCAGGGCAATAAAATTATTTAACTCTTAAAAGTTGGCCACTGTGAGGTGCTAGTATTTTTCTGCGATAGAGCGCGGAAAAGAAAGCCGACGGCGCGATCGGATCTGAAATCCGATACCGGGATCCCCCAGACGACTTCATCAAGGAGTGAATACTTGATTAAGACGTTTCACCGAAATCCTCACACCATTAGACGATAAAAAGGTTTGGCTCGCAAAGGGATAATTAGTTAATTAATTATCCAAGACGAAAAATAATAATTCTCTTACGTACGAATTAAAGAGAAATTAATTAAAGATAAAGTACGGATTATATAAGGGTCGGATCACTACAATATGTTAGTAGAGCATTTGCATCTCTGCATGGGTAAGAGATAGGTTTATCACTACTTGCATTAGCGGTTAGATTCTTGACGGTATCCTGCGAGTAGAGGAGGATCGTGGAGCATGATCAGTACAGTTGAGACTTGGTATTATACCGGCAGGTGTGACGGTTTGGTGGCAGCTCCAAGACTCTGATTGAGCACATGGGATGGACCGGTTGGCGCGGTATCATGCAACGACTGATTGTGGAATGAGAACTGTGACCCTTCTGCGAGTTGGACAGGAGGAGTACATTTTCACAGGTTGCCGAAGTACCCTTCATGCATCGATGGCTTCAGCAGCAATGGACAGACGCCACCACTAGAGCAGATGTGATGATTAGGCCTAGGGATTGTGCCCCTAGAGGTCACGGTTAGATCGTAGCTTTCGTTTTGTCGCCACAGCAGAAACGGCTTCAACACTTCTCTCCTTTTTTCTCGCATTTATGCTGAAACTTACGAACGTGACGAAAACTTCGAAAGGCTACTCCCGAAATGGAGATAGTGCTCGAACCTGTTCTTGTTTGATTGGGGCGAAGGCACTAGCCTTTCGAAGTTTTCGGACCTTTCGCTATTTTCAGCTGTTTTTAAATAGAGAGTTGGAGTTGATGACGTTCCTAATGGTGGGCCTTTACTTTCTTGTTTGGTTGTGTTGGCGTACTTCGGGTAGATTTAGTCGGGTTGGTTTGTGTTTTGTGGTTGTGTTTTAGTTTCGGGGACGAAACTTTTTTTAGTGGGGGAGGATGTAGTAGCCCCGATCCCCGTGTGGCTTTCCCTATGACCCATGCTGTGGAACACCTATTATTGGTGTGTCGGACCCGCAACGCGTCAATTGGACACGTTGGACGGACTCTGTGAGGCTTCTGGATTGAGCCTGTCTTCCGACTATTTGTCGGATTTTAGAAGGGCTTCAGGCTAATCCGAGGTCGGATTTGGATTCAGCGCGAAAAAGGCAAAAATCGACTATTTACTTGTATTTTTTCTGAGTCCGGTACCCACAAAAATGGACACCCGGAAGTTTTCTGCGTTGTTTGGTGCATGGGGGGAGCTGTGGACCGAAGGGAGGACACGTGGCGGCCCAGGATAGGTAGGCGCAGCGCTCGCGGACCTCGCGGGACGGCGTGGACCAGGGCGGGGGCCACATGACGGCCCCTGAGTGGAAGGCGCAGTGCGCACGGTCCACCCAGAGGCGAGGGGCAGGCGGGGCAGCTGGGGCAGGTGGGCGCGGCATGGCGCGCACGCAGGCGCGCACCGCCGGAGCCCCGCGGTTGGGCCGCGCCACCCGCTCCCCCCTGCGGGGGTCGGGCCACGTTGCGCGGTTCCCGGTTGCCGTGCCACGTTGCGTGGTGCTCCGGGGACACGTGGCGCGCCCCGGGAATGATCCGGGCGCTACCTTGGGTGTGCGCTGTTCAGCACCCGAACGTTCGAGCGCCCGAAAACATACCCAAAAGTGTCTTTTTTCCCCCTTTTTCTTGGGCTATAAATTGGCTTCCTCTCCCTCTCTTCTCTCTTTTTGCTTAGGTTTTTTCGAGTGGGAGTTTTTAGCAGAGCTCCTTCCACCTGTTCTCCATCTCTCACAGAGATTTGATGATTTTTGGAGATCTCGACATCGGCGATTTCTGCGATTCGGTGCACTACGACGTTCTTTCTTCGGGAGGCCTTTTCGTCGTATCTCGGTCCGACGAGGTCCCCAGAGCTACCCTGAAGGAGTTTTTGGGACGATTTTTGCATCATTGATTTCACGAGAGGTAGGCCTTCGATTTCCGTGTTGACACCTTGCTTC
>CM054946.1:0-46241 GCA_029168755.2 Tillandsia fasciculata | reverse complement strand
ATTTTGCAAAAAGCTTCCGAAAAATCCCATTTGCTCCGATTTTCGCGCAGAGTCTATATTAAATGTCCAATTTCAAATCTACAAGCTCTGTTTCACCGAATAAGCTCCCCACAGTCACTGTTTAATGTTGCACAGTTCCTGCGGGAGTCCGGATCATCACACAATGTGATAGATACTAAATGGATTTTCAAGAACAAGAAAAATGAGGATGGTACCATCATCAGGAACAAAGCACGTCTAGTTGCTCAAGGCTACTCTCAAATAGAAGGTATAGACTTTGATGAAACTTTCGCCCCTGTAGCTAGACTCGAGTCCATTCGTATCCTATTTGCAATTGCTTGTCATTTTAAAATAAAACTTTTTCAAATGGACGTTAAGGGCGCATTTTTAAATGGGTTTTTAAATGAGGAAGTTTATGTGGCTCAACCGAAAGGTTTTGTAGACCATAAACAACCTAACCATGTTTTTCGTTTGAAAAAGGCTCTTTACGGTCTAAAACAAGCACCGCGAGCATGGTACGAAAGGTTGACAAAGCACCTTTTGGAGAAGGGCTATACTCGAGGGGGAGCTGACAGGACTCTCTTTGTGAAGCATTATCAAAACAACTTCATTGTAGCACAAATCTATGTCGATGACATTGTATTTGGTGCAACGAGAGATAATGATGCTTCTAAATTCGCTGAAACCATGGAAAGCGAATTTGAGATGTCCATGATGGGCGAATTGACATATTTTCTTGGATTGCAAGTAAAACAGAGTGATGAAGGCATCCATTTGTGTCAATCCAAGTATGCAATGGAGTTGGTCAAAAAGTTTGATTTAGAAAATTCTAAAGATTTTCCAACTCCAATGGGAACTAGCAATAAAGGATTAGGAAGTGAATCTTTTAGTGAGAATATAGACGAGAAACTTTATCGCAGTATGATTGGAAGTCTACTTTACCTCACGGCTAGTCGCCCGGACATATCCTTTAGTGTTGGGATCTGCGCGAGGTATCAATCAGCACCAAAGGAGGTTTACCTGAAAGCGGTGAAACGGATCATCCGGTACATCAAGGTATCGTTTGGATGTGGAATATACCGGAATGAGTTATACCAGGTATAGGGATAAGCTAAGGGATAAACCTGGTTTATACCTAAATTGTGTTTGGTTGGAAATGAGGGATAAACCTGGTATAAACCTGGTGTAAGAAAATAGGTGTTTGGATTGGGGTTTTAGAAAAAGAGGTATAAAGTTGACTTTTTGTTTTAATGACGATGTGACCTTTACTTTTATGTATATTATAAATTTGATAATTAAAGAATGTATTAGAATATTTTAAGTAGGAGGAAAAATTTTAATTTTTAAATTTATATAAATTTTATAAAAATTATAAAAAAATTATATAAATTTTACAATTTTAAAATTAATATTATTTTTTAAAATTATAAATTTATAAATATATATATATAATAAATATAAATTATATTTATAATTTTAATAAATATATATATATATAAATTTATAAAATATAAAAAATTAATTTTAAATTATTTATAAATTTATAATTTAAATATTCTTTAAAATTTAAATATTCTAATTAAAAAAATTAAGTAAAATTTAAATATTTTAAGTAGAAGTAAAAATTTTAATTTTTAAATTTATATAAATTTTAAAAAATTACAAAAATTTATATAAATTTTATAATTTTAAAATTAATATTATTTTTTAAAATTATAATTTATAAATATATATAATTAATAAAAATATAAATTATAAAATTTTTAGTGGGAGTAAAAAAAAATGTTAATTTTAAAATATTAAGTAGGAGTAAAAATTTTAATTTATAAATGTATATAAATTTAAAAAGATTATAAAAATATTGTATAAATTTTAAAATTAATAATTTTTAAAAATAAAATAAAATTTTTACATTTATTAAAATATAAAATTAAAAAAAAAAAAATTTATAAAATTTAAAATTTAAATATTTAAATTTAATATAAAATTTAAATATTTTTTATAATTAAAAATTTTTATTAAAAATAAAAATTTAAAAATCCTGAGCTAAATCCTGAAACGAAAAAAAAAAAAAAAAAAAAAAAAAAAAAAAAAAAAAAAAAAAAAGGAAAAGGTCCCCTTCCCAAGGCACTGCCTTGGGAGGGACGGAGAGCGAGAGAGAGGAGGAGAGAGAGAGAGAGAGAGAGAGGGGGGGGGGGGGGGGGGGAAGGGATAGGGAGTAATACCAGGGTGGAGTTGGGTTTTGGATATCCCAAAGCCGAATTTGGGATATCCCCGTTTGGGTGGGATATCCCAAACGGGGATATCCAAATCCGTTTGGGTATAAAGGGGGATATCCCCCCTTTATACCACATCCAAACGGGGCCCAAAGGAACAATAAATTTTGGAATTTGGTATCCTATGGGAACAAGTCTGGACATAGTTGGATATTCAGATGCCGATTGGGCAGGATCTGTGGATGATCGGAAGAGTACGAGTGGTGCATGTTTTTATCTTGGCCACTGCCTAGTTGCATGGCACAGTAAAAAGCAAAACTGCATTGCACTCTCGACTGCCAAAGCGGAATATATCTCAGCGGGTAGTTGTTCAACCCAACTCATTTGGATGAAAAGTGTGTTGAGCGACTTCCGGATTTCAGCAACTTCGGTAACGATTCTTTGTGACAACACAAGTGCTATAAACATTTCCAAAAATCCTGTGTTGCACTCAAGAACAAAACACATTGAACTTAGATATCATTTTCTTAGAGAGCTAGTTGAATCAAATATTCTTCAACTTTCACACATTTCAACTGAGAATCAATTAGCTGACATTTTAACAAAACCTTTGGATCAAAAACGATTTATTCACTTGCGTAAGGCAATTGGAATGCTTTCCTTGAAATGATCTCCTTTTTGAAACCAATCCTTAGGTTAGGTTTTGTTTTTGTGTTTGTGTTCTTTATCTATGTTTGTACATAGGACATTAATTGAGCATTAGTTATATTGACTTTAATTGCATCTTTTCACGCATTTAGAAATTTATTATGCTTTTGACATCATAATATTTCAATGTTGCAATGATCATTTATGTTAATTAAGTCATCTTTTAAGTGATCAAAGTCAATTTCTCTCTCAATGATCTCTTGGTATAGTCATTATCTTATTTGACTATTTAGTCGAGTATGAATGCGAGATCAATTTTTGGTTGAATACCTTATATCTTAAATAATTGATAGCCAATTGAGGGGGAGTCAAAGAAAAGTAATATGCTCAAAAGATGTGGAAAGAGTTACATCCCAATGAGGAGTGTGAAAACTACCACCACATGGAGGAAAGAGCTACCACCTCGGTCGTCCGAGTACTGTGTGCAGCTACCACATGTATACCAAGCATGGTTTTTCAATTTTTGATTAAATAAAATGCATGTTGAAATACTTGACTCTGTCAAATTTCAAGGTTGGTATAAGGTGGGAATTTTAATGAAAGATGCTCAAAGAGCCACTCTCTTCAACAGATTGTCTAGATATATTATCTAACTTATTTGGGATTTCAAACATCTATTGATCTTTGTATTTCATTTTTTTTACCAAATTGATGATTTGATAAAGGCATTACGCATAAGATCATGTTAGATGTGATTGAAGTTGTTCAACTTTAAGGGATTTAATTTTTATAAATTTTCGTTTCATTTTTGGATATTTTTGGATAGATTTGGCATAATCTATTTCTTGTTGTATGAAACGATGACTTTTATTTAAAGTTGATACACAAAAGTGCTTACAATCTTTTTCTGGTTTTTTCTGGAATTTTTATAAATTTTTCTGAAGAAAAAGTTTGGAGCAGGTCCGGACATGACAAGTCGGTCCGGACCCCGAACGCAGGAAAATCCTGCGGGTAGCCGATCCGGACAGCATGTCTCAGAGGGTCCGGACCGCGGCGAGGGTTTATATAGAACAAAAGGGTTTTTGATTTTTCTTTACTCGAATCTTTTGTTTCTGAGTTTCCAAACTCTCTCTCTCTAGAAAGCAAAGATCTTGGAGCCCTTCTGTAGTGTTCTGATTTTTCCCCGTACAGTTTTTTCGTCGAATCCACTGTGTAGAACACCTAGTGTTGGTGTGTCTGGCCCATGGTGCATCAAAGGGGTGCCACAGATGGACCCTGTGTGGTATTTTAAGCTGATTTGGCCTTCGGCTGTGTTTGTCGAATTTTAGAAAGGGAATGGGCCAAATGGAGTTGGGATTTGGATTCAGCGCGGAAAAACGCTTGAAAACGACTATTTATTTGTCGAATTTGGAGTCCGATGACCAATGCGGCTTCCGGAAGTTTCGGGGGATTTTCTGGTTCACAGGGAGCTCCGTGGACCGGTCTATGCCACGTGGCGGCTCATTATTGGCCGCCCATGTCGCTCGGTCCACGGAGGAGGCGCGGCGGTGCATGGACCGCGCGGCGGGCCACGTGGCATGCGCGGAGTGGCGGGCTCACGCGGTGCGGCGCAGCGGGCCGCGCGCGGATCTGGTGGACCGGGCGTAGACACGTGTCGCCCGGGATTCGTTGGCTCACTCACCAGCGCGCGGTCCACGAGCGCATGGAGCGGCGCCTCGGGGCGCGTGCCAGCATAGTGCGCCAGTGCGGCTGGTCGGCCGCACATGGCCCGCACTCGAGTGCGGGCCACGTGTCGGCCCGAGGTTGGCCGGCCGCATGCAGGGTTGACCGGGGAGTGGGACGCGTGGCGCGCTGCGGAGCCGCTTGCACGGCTGTTTCGTGTGCGGGTACACGTGGCGGCCCCACAATCTTTCGGGAGCGTCGGAGGATCCCCGTCCAACCGCCTTGGCGGATTCGGGCGCCCGAAAGTTGGCGCCCGAATCCGGCCAAGGGGGGGGATTTTGGGCTGGGCTATAAAAGGGAACTTGGGGGCCCTTTTTGCTCACCTTCTGTGTGGATTTTCACAGGGCACTCTTAAGGAAAAATTATCCTCTACTTAAAATCCTTCTTGCTGATCATTCCTGGGATTTTTAGGAGCGAGTTTTTCGAGGTTGGCTATTTTCCGGCGCGGCGCGACGCTCGTTCTTCGACCACCCGATTCGTCCCTTCGCAGTGTTTAAGCTCCCCCGGCTCACCATGACCTCCGATTCGGGTGATTCTTGCGCCGTTGGAGTATCGACAGGTAGGGCTTCATTTTTGATATTTTGAGTTGCCCCTGGTTTTCAAGTGGATTTTGAGTTTCCCGAGCTTCTTTGTGACCCATTTTTCCTCGCGGAGTTTTGGACAGCACCTGGTTGTTTCGGCTATAACTTCGCGCTCAGGCATCGGATCGAGGCGATTCAAAAGGCGTTTCCATCTACATCTCGCAAGAAATCTCCTGGAATTTTCTTAGAATTTCCTGAATATTTTTCGAAGGTGGAAATCTCCTTTCTCTGTAACTTTTTGGTACAGAAATTCTGCACAGTTTTGTTTGGGTGTTTCCCTTGCCGAATTGTATCTCAGCGAAGGAAGCTCCGTGCAGGTACTCGTTTCGACGGGTTCGTCGCAAAGAACGCGACGGTATTTTTCTTGGAATTTTCTGAGCACCCTTCGCAGGTGAAAATCTGAGATCTTTAGATCGGTAATTTTGGGACAGATTTTGTGAGGATTGAAGGACTAAAATTTTGTATGTTCTTCTTGGAGGTTTGGTACAGCATTGCGGTGAGTTTTGGTGCGAGCGCGGGTTTTCGCATTTGGGACAGGATTTTAGCGCTCGAGGTGGGTACCGTTGTTAACCTCTTACTTTGGACAACCCACTAGGCATATTGGAGCTTGTATTTTGTAATATGGCCAACATACTAGTACAAAGGACTTAGCATGCTTAAAGAAAAGAAAAGGAACCTGTAACTGATACTTGCATCTTTAGAGGACTAAATATTCATAAACGGTAATTCCTATAAGTGATAAACTGATTAGAATCCCTGAAAATTTTGCTTAAGCTTTGGTAATAAGCGGCTAAACTCATATCTTATTTATGCATAATAGGGAGGTATAAGCATGTGTATTCATTGACTTGTGGCAGGGTAATACTGTAGATATTCAAATAAAGGCATGGTGTAAATCTTGTAAGAATTAGAACACTGAAATTATTCTGTTATTAAAGGACTTTTGCATGCTTGAATAGTCACTTAGTTAGGCCATCTTTTTCTGCTGAACTATCATGCTGGAATTGACTTAGGAGAAACCATGATTTCATTTTATCCAGTTATCTTGACATAGGGGATGTCATGCCTGGGTTAGGGCAGGGGCTGGGATAGAGTAGGCAGATACTTGGGTTTCGGGACAGGCAGGCTGTGTAGGCAGGGTATTGCGGCGACCGCGGATTTGGGCGGTTGACCGGACAGTTGTTGTTGCATCAGATCGGGGAAAGGATTTGGGCTTCTTTTAGTGGATAGTGCTGTTCCATTTAGATCAGTGTCATGATCCAGTCCTGCGGACTTATTGTCACGCCCCGGGGTCGATACTGCGACCCGGGTTCGCCAACAGATCCGCCACCTATGCCAAACCCGCATAGGCGAAGCGTCCTACCTGCAAAAAGAGCTACAGCTAAACAGATATCAGAGCTAAAAGATAAACTGCTATAGAAATAAAATCAACCACTGTACAACTGAAGATAAAACAACAAGGTCCATCTCCCAAAAGATAATCATACAATAACCTCGAGTACAAAACTCATAACTCAACAGGGAGATATCTCGATACAATATCAGTGTACAAGCTCTCAATACATCATATCCTCACTACATCAGTCTCTCAACAAAAGGGAAATAAAAACCAATCTACCGACTAAACTGAAGATCTCCTCAAAAGGGGGGTACCGCTACTCTCCAAAGATGGGTCTGGATTTAGCTCGCTACTCCCTCACCACGAACAGCAGCCACAGAACGGCAACACCCGCCAAGACTCTGCAAAACAAAGGAGAGAAAGGACAAAAAGGGGGAAAAACCCCCGACGGGCGTGAGAACTACGCAAAAAGGGAGTTCTCAGTGGGTATCGCCACTAGGCCCGACGATCTGCCCACCAAGACTACTAGAGGCAAAAGATAACTAAAGCAGTAAAACTGAAAGGAGATGCTGGAAACACTCTACAGCTACCATGCCTCTATCAACAATGCTCAAATGGGGAAAACACTGATAAAGATATGCAACACTCGCACACGAGGTACTCAATCGACCCAATCGAGCTGACTGCCACATGGGGTCCAGTCAAACCTGCGCCCACCTACAACCACCTCCCGCTGACGGGCAGGAATTACGTAGGGCGTCCAAACGGACTAACTCGCTATCGAGTAGTGGCTCATGCAGGCCATAGTCAAAATCCATGCCCTCTCTCTCAGAACGGATAGACATCCAGATGAACAACCTCTCGCGCAATGGTCAACGAACTCACATCGACCACGGGACCACCGTCAATCCCCAAACGGTTCCCGACAACACTAGCACTGGTCTACGCATAGCCGCTAGACTCCACTCAGTCCCCCTGACACGAGTGCAACAATAAAGTAAATATCTGTAATAAACCCAATCTGATGTCACCAGTAAACACTGGTACTGCCTGCTCTGCTGTCGAACTCAAGAACCCAGCATGGTGCCCGGCGCTCTGCACCGTGGAACTCAAGAACCCAGCATGGTGCCCGGCGCTCTGCACCGTGGAAAGCCTACTCCGGAGTGGCACTCGAGGGGAGCGACCCACACGAGTAAAGTATCACTGTATCACGCATCACTGCATCAAATATCACTGTATCAAGTATCACTGTATAGCAGGACTGGATCAAGACCAAGATCAAGTGGGATAAACCCTCCACAAAAAGGGGAAACCCGATCCCCAACTGAAATAACTGGAAACAATAAGTGGAAAACTCCAACCACTAGAGAAGCCTGATACCCAATCTGATGCATAAACAATCTCCGGTCAACCGCCCAATGTCCGCGGCTGCCGCAATATCCCATGAACCACAACCTATCACAATCCGGCACAACCTGTCCCCGACACTGAGACCCCAGCTACACTATCCCAAATCCCTGCTCGAACCCGAGCAACGCGAATCTAGTATCTAGAAAGAAAAGGAGAAGAACAAACATGGTTTCTCCTAAGTCATATCCCAACATGAAAGTGTAGCAGTAAAAGGTGGCCTAGCTATATGTCCATACAAGCATGCTTTTATCCTCAAAGCAAAATAAAGAAAAATAAACCTCATGCCAAAATTATCAATAACCATACCTGTACATAATCCTCAATCCATAATGGCTCCTCAGAGTAGAACCTGCACATAACTACATAATCCTATCCCAATGCATAAACCAGCCTCATAAAAGGTTATGTGCTAATATGGCATGATAATTAATCATCTATGGTATCCTTGCCTTAGGTAAGCTTCCACTAATCATCAACATGAATATTTGATTAATACCATTGTCATACTATGAACGATTCACTTGCAATTTTCATAAAACCCTCATTGTTAAACTTACCGATCAATCCCCGCCATTGTACCATACACTTGCATGCAATGTTAATATATAACAATTTAGAGAACCGTCCACCGGTTCCGAGAATAAGGCACCCACCTGAAGTGCTGACTGTCCCAAATCGTACAGCTGAAAATACCAAAAATTCCAATCTCTTGATCCAACAAGTTCAGCACACCTGTAACACTCCTGGCACAATACAAAGCTCCCTAATTAGACTTAGGCTCCCAATTATAGCACTAATAATCACATACAACCTCGAATTCTGAACTGTTAAATTATCACCTGCAGAAATTGCCCAGAAAATTCCAATAAAAATATCACGGCGATCCTCGCGTCGATAGCTTCGCAACGGTACCTTGCACGCCCAAATCCGAGTTCTGCACATCAAGATAAAAATTCGGCAAGGGGGCACACTCATACAAAAATCTGTATTAAGGACAGATTACTGTTCACTGAGAAAACAGTAATTTTCACCTCGAAATAAAATTCACAAAAATCCAATAAAAATACGAGCGCGTTCCTTGCGATCCGTAGATGAAAAAGTTGTATAAGCTCGTTTCCGTCAGACGCTCGTGCGCGAAGATATGGCCAAAATACTCCGATGCTGTCCTCACATTCCTCACAGAAAAAGGGGGACCATTGTTACCTCGGGATCCGAGCCAAAGAAGCAAAAATCAGAATGCGCGATCAAAATCAAAGTTGAAGCCCTACCTGTTAGGAGTCTTTCGGCGCAAGAATCACAGAAGAAGGAGCTCGGGGTAGACCAGGGGAGCTAAAACACTGCAGCTGCGCCGAAGAAGAACACAGGAAATGCAACGTCGCACCGCGCCATAAAATCAAGATCTCGAAATCCGTGTCGCCCGAAGATCTGAAACTTGGTAGGTGTAATCTCCTCTTCATGGAGAAGAATTCTTCTTCTCAGGCCACAGGGAGAAAGAAGCTCGAAGAAGGTGGAAATGGCCCAGCAAGCTCTCTCGGATTGCTAAAGAAGGAAAATCCAAATCAAATGCCCCCAGAAAATTCGCTGCGCCCGGTGCACGTGAGCCACCCAATGGAGGCGCGCCACGTGGCCACACCCACCGTGCACCGCGCCGTGGACCGCGCACGTCGCACCTGCCCGCACGTCGCGTACGGCACCTGCTCCACCCATTGCGTGGACCGGGAGCACAACACCGCACCAATCACGTAACGCCACGTGTCCACAGACCGGTCCACCGTGCACCCGAAGAACTCCGTGGACCGCGCGCTGTGAGCCGGCCAACCACCATCCGCCACGTGGCACCGCCACGGTGCACGCTCGGGCCGCGTGGACCGGCCGCCTGCCCGCGCCGCGCGCGCGCCGCTGCCCTGCCCGCGCCGCGCGCCGCCGCTGTGCCGCCTGCCCGAGGCCGCGCCGCCGCCCGCCGGCGCTGCCCGCCGCCGCCGCCTGCCGCCGGCGATCGCCGGAAAGTACTGTTCCGGCCGTGAACAGTACCCGAGCACCAAAAATACAAGTGGGTAGTCCGTTTTGACCGTTTTCGCGCGCTGAATCCAAATTCGCCGTCCGTTTTGCCAAATTCCGACCCGATAATTTGCCGGAGGCTCCCGGAAGGGTATTTTCAATCCGAATTTCGCGCCGAGTCCAAATTTGATATCCGATTTGCGCGAAAGCACTTCTAAACATCCGACGGGGTCCCCCCGATTATCCACGTGATCTATTTTATGTCCGGAGTTCAACACTAGAGTCCAAATTGGCGCACGAACACCGCCGACATGCCGCGTGGGCTTCAGGAAGCTGCTGGTCACACTGTAGAAGCTCTGCAAAGATCCGGGTCACCACATCCTCCCCCACTAAAAGAAAGTTTCGTCCTCGAAACTAAAGCAACTCCCAAGGAGTCTCAAAAACCAGGGGTCCATACTCAATACCGCCGTCTCCAGCTCCCAAGTCACCTATCACTCCCCGTGATTACTCCACAACAACCACAACAGCAACAACCAGAACGGCAAAGCCCGATTGCGCAATTCCCTCACCTCACGAGCCGGAATTCGCAACGGGCGTCCCTCGTACACCAAACTCTCATAGGGCTCAAAAGAAGCGAGTCAATCACGGGCGAGGGGTCCAAAGCATAACACTCCTGAGCTGAGACGCAGAAAAACCTCAAGAACTCCAACAAAAGACTGGGGAAAGGAACGAACAGCCCGAGCAACATGCTTAAGAATCACTCCCAAGAGCCAACTCAACCAAAGCGACCCGAAACACAATCACACAACACCTGCACAGAAAAGGGGCCCCAATAAGCAGGGGTTCACACTCGGTCGCCCTCAAAACTCAACCACCCAAGTGGATTGCTCAGCCGCGGCCTCTAATCAAAAGATATCCTTTAGGACACAAACTCAAACCCTGTACACCAAGATGGCCTCACACAGCGCCAATTAGAGAATCAACAAACTCAAACCCAAAGCTCTTCTGCTCCAGGTATCCGCCACCACAGCGGCCCTATCGGGGTGATACAGGATGCTCGACAAAATCCAATGATAGCTCTACAGCCACTATGGGAGGTATCACTATAACTCACAAATCCATCTCCCACCACTGACTAGGTTAAATTCGGCGCTGGTACCAAACTCGTCATCTGATCATCAGGCTCTGCTAGCACTATCCGGTCCAAAAGCTCCTCACCCCAACAATAACGGTCGATCTCGGCCAGTCTTACATAACATCCATTTTGGCTGTATTTCCACAGTCGCCCCTATGGCTTGAATAGGCAATCCAGGAAGACATGCTCTCGAAGCTAAACTTGTACCGCAACGACTTGGCATAAAGCTTCTTCCTCACAGACCTTGCCATAGCATCTACAAATGCTCCACAAGCTCAGAATCATTCGGGAAGGGGGTAAAGCCAAAATATCCCTAGAGAATGCCGCTATCAATCCGTTCAAGTCCCACTGGAAAACAGAGTTCCTCAATCTTAAAGGCAACAGGGCATTAGTCATTCCATTGGCTTCACTGTACTCATAATGCCCCTAGCGTCTTCTGTACGCCATCTTGGCGAAATACTCAGCTGTAAATCCAAACTGGTGCAGGCATCATAATCGATCAACAGCCGGGGCAGAACTCCATCAAAAGGCCCTAAATAATACCTGGACCTGACTGGGCTCCAATCACAAAGGGCTCTCACCGTCGTATATCAACGACAAGACACTAGGTCAAACGGACCCTCTATCCATCAAATCCACGCACCTAAGACATCAACTCTCGCCGCTCTATAGGCGATATCCAATGAGGTGCTATGAAGTTGGCGCGGTTTTCAGAACAACGTCAACCACAATCTTAATTTCCCTTTCGGGCGGCATAATCATCGGCTTAGGTGGTCTCACACCCGGGATCTCACAATCAATAGGGATATCCTTAAGTCCCGCTGTCGCCGTAGGCACCTCTCACACTGTCGCTGTAATCGGTGTGCTCTAACAGTCTCAACAAACAAATTGCCTTCCATTATCTGCCTTGCAGAAAATCAAAGCCCTTTCTCTCGACAGTCAAACATCCTGTGGCACTGCGCCAACCAATCCCATGCACTGGGTCAACACTAAGCTGCCACAGACATCAATATGTCTGCCGGCATAACTCATGGCCTCTGCTACACTGGACACGATCCACAAGCCTCCCCCACATGCACCATGCCAACAGTAACCTGTACCTCAAGTTCATGTGGTAACGACTCTACCTCTAGTCCATGCAGGAATGCAACATGCTCTAACTCCGACTGCTGTGATGAAATCATACCTGCGACAACTCAATCCACTACCGTGGCGCCCTCCGACCGGGCGGCACAAATTCATCCGCTCGATGCAAGCGGTCGTCACTCAGCCTGCCAAAATATCTAGACCAATCACAAAGGCGGCACGACCTCTATCCATGCTCACACTGAGGTGCCGAATGTGGTCTCTCGCTGACAGCCAACCCACGCTGCCGCTGCACCCTTTTGATCAAAGGGCTGTTGCTGTCATCAGGGTCCACCCAACCCCTGATGTCTCAAAAATCCGCCTGGATATCATTGTCATAAGACCAAGCACAATTGATTCATGCAATTCCTTATACAATTATCCTTACTGAGCTCACCCCTCAATCACGTCCATTGCACCCCAAACATGCCAATTACCCAACACACCGGGTAACATCCCCCTGGGATAAACTTACATAATCCATCCACGAGGATATCCACCAACCAGGAAGGGAAAACGAAAATGTCTCTGCCGGCCGATCTATCCTCCATCATCTGGCATCAAGCGCCTCTATCCAGAACTTGCCTCTGACAGCAGATACCCATCCAAAAGAACTGCAGCGCCAGCTCCATAAACACTGCCTCCACCATCGAAGCACCCCAAAGTCCAAAACCTGCAAAAGATGGTCCGAACAAACGGAAAGGCATCCTGGCGCAATCCACTCTCAGCCACGCATATCCTATGCGCCTCGTTCCTCAAATCATAGAACGCGCAGTTCGACAACTGCGTACACCCTTTAGACACCAGGAGGCTGCCAAAGAGTCTCTCCATCATCACCAACCACGATTCTACCCCAAGAGGCTCCAAACCTAATCCTAAGAATCGGGGTGGTTTATCTGCCGAAACTGGCTCAACTGATCATTGGTGTCCCATAGCTCATCAGCTGTCAACTATCCACCCTACCTCGGCGCCTCGACACTAAACATTGGCACAAAGGGGCTACTCACTCCATCAGTACTGCAGAAATCCCCGCCCTTGAGGATGCTGCAATCGGGTGGTCTCAGAAGGAAGCACTGTCGAGCTGCCCGCTGTTCCGATAACAGTGTCACAAAACCAGATGCTCGCTCACTCTGCCACTAAAAAGCCTCTGACAATCCTGTCGTCTGGGTCCGGAGCTCTCTGACTCCAATCTGGTATCCGGCCCGAAACAACTAGCTCAGACCCAACTGCTGCACCAAAGTGCACCCAGGTCAGGGCCCAACGTCGGGGAGACACCGCTCGCCACGACAAACCGCAAATCAGCACATCCCAAACACTCGACCCAATCTAGCGAAAGTCAAAGACATCCCCCTATTTTTGTAACTTTATGTTGTCTGCAGCCAACATAACTGTCCCACAAAAATAGGGTATGTCGATCCCTCTTCACTCACAGGAAGAGTCAAAACCAAATCACCGACTTTCGCAAAATGTCGCGTCTCTCACACCCTAACATCCTAGGGCCCGCCATAAGCCTAGGGTTTCCTAAGTCCCACTGACCTATCCCTAAGCTCTGATACCAACTTAATCTGTCACGCCCCGGGGTCGATACTGCGACCCGGGTTCGCCAACAGATCCGCCACCTATGCCAAACCCGCATAGGCGAAGCGTCCTACCTGCAAAAAGAGCTACAGCTAAACAGATATCAGAGCTAAAAGATAAACTGCTATAGAAATAAAATCAACCACTGTACAACTGAAGATAAAACAACAAGGTCCATCTCCCAAAAGATAATCATACAATAACCTCGAGTACAAAACTCATAACTCAACAGGGAGATATCTCGATACAATATCAGTGTACAAGCTCTCAATACATCATATCCTCACTACATCAGTCTCTCAACAAAAGGGGAAATAAAAACCAATCTACCGACTAAACTGAAGATCTCCTCAAAAGGGGGGTACCGCTACTCTCCAAAGATGGGTCTGGATTTAGCTCGCTACTCCCTCACCACGAACAGCAGCCACAGAACGGCAACACCCGCCAAGACTCTGCAAAACAAAGGAGAGAAAGGACAAAAAGGGGGAAAAACCCCCGACGGGCGTGAGAACTACGCAAAAAGGGAGTTCTCAGTGGGTATCGCCACTAGGCCCGACGATCTGCCCACCAAGACTACTAGAGGCAAAAGATAACTAAAGCAGTAAAACTGAAAGGAGATGCTGGAAACACTCTACAGCTACCATGCCTCTATCAACAATGCTCAAATGGGGAAAACACTGATAAAGATATGCAACACTCGCACACGAGGTACTCAATCGACCCAATCGAGCTGACTGCCACATGGGGTCCAGTCAAACCTGCGCCCACCTACAACCACCTCCCGCTGACGGGCAGGAATTACGTAGGGCGTCCAAACGGACTAACTCGCTATCGAGTAGTGGCTCATGCAGGCCATAGTCAAAATCCATGCCCTCTCTCTCAGAACGGATAGACATCCAGATGAACAACCTCTCGCGCAATGGTCAACGAACTCACATCGACCACGGGACCACCGTCAATCCCCAAACGGTTCCCGACAACACTAGCACTGGTCTACGCATAGCCGCTAGACTCCACTCAGTCCCCCTGACACGAGTGCAACAATAAAGTAAATATCTGTAATAAACCCAATCTGATGTCACCAGTAAACACTGGTACTGCCTGCTCTGCTGTCGAACTCAAGAACCCAGCATGGTGCCCGGCGCTCTGCACCGTGGAACTCAAGAACCCAGCATGGTGCCCGGCGCTCTGCACCGTGGAAAGCCTACTCCGGAGTGGCACTCGAGGGGAGCGACCCACACGAGTAAAGTATCACTGTATCACGCATCACTGCATCAAATATCACTGTATCAAGTATCACTGTATAGCAGGACTGGATCAAGACCAAGATCAAGTGGGATAAACCCTCCACAAAAAGGGGAAACCCGATCCCCAACTGAAATAACTGGAAACAATAAGTGGAAAACTCCAACCACTAGAGAAGCCTGATACCCAATCTGATGCATAAACAATCTCCGGTCAACCGCCCAATGTCCGCGGCTGCCGCAATATCCCATGAACCACAACCTATCACAATCCGGCACAACCTGTCCCCGACACTGAGACCCCAGCTACACTATCCCAAATCCCTGCTCGAACCCGAGCAACGCGAATCTAGTATCTAGAAAGAAAAGGAGAAGAACAAACATGGTTTCTCCTAAGTCATATCCCAACATGAAAGTGTAGCAGTAAAAGGTGGCCTAGCTATATGTCCATACAAGCATGCTTTTATCCTCAAAGCAAAATAAAGAAAAATAAACCTCATGCCAAAATTATCAATAACCATACCTGTACATAATCCTCAATCCATAATGGCTCCTCAGAGTAGAACCTGCACATAACTACATAATTCTATCCCAATGCATAAACCAGCCTCATAAAAGGTTATGTGCTAATATGGCATGATAATTAATCATCTATGGTATCCTTGCCTTAGGTAAGCTTCCACTAATCATCAACATGAATATTTGATTAATACCATTGTCATACTATGAACGATTCACTTGCAATTTTCATAAAACCCTCATTGTTAAACTTACCGATCAATCCCCGCCATTGTACCATACACTTGCATGCAATGTTAATATATAACAATTTAGAGAACCGTCCACCGGTTCCGAGAATAAGGCACCCACCTGAAGTGCTGACTGTCCCAAATCGTACAGCTGAAAATACCAAAAATTCCAATCTCTTGATCCAACAAGTTCAGCACACCTGTAACACTCCTGGCACAATACAAAGCTCCCTAATTAGACTTAGGCTCCCAATTATAGCACTAATAATCACATACAACCTCGAATTCTGAACTGTTAAATTATCACCTGCAGAAATTGCCCAGAAAATTCCAATAAAAATATCACGGCGATCCTCGCGTCGATAGCTTCGCAACGGTACCTTGCACGCCCAAATCCGAGTTCTGCACATCAAGATAAAAATTCGGCAAGGGGGCACACTCATACAAAAATCTGTATTAAGGACAGATTACTGTTCACTGAGAAAACAGTAATTTTCACCTCGAAATAAAATTCACAAAAATCCAATAAAAATACGAGCGCGTTCCTTGCGATCCGTAGATGAAAAAGTTGTATAAGCTCGTTTCCGTCAGACGCTCGTGCGCGAAGATATGGCCAAAATACTCCGATGCTGTCCTCACATTCCTCACAGAAAAAGGGGGACCATTGTTACCTCGGGATCCGAGCCAAAGAAGCAAAAATCAGAATGCGCGATCAAAATCAAAGTTGAAGCCCTACCTGTTAGGAGTCTTTCGGCGCAAGAATCACAGAAGAAGAAGCTCGGGGTAGACCAGGGGAGCTAAAACACTGCAGCTGCGCCGAAGAAGAACACAGGAAATGCAACGTCGCACCGCGCCATAAAATCAAGATCTCGAAATCCGTGTCGCCCGAAGATCTGAAACTTGGTAGGTGTAATCTCCTCTTCATGGAGAAGAATTCTTCTTCTCAGGCCACAGGGAGAAAGAAGCTCGAAGAAGGTGGAAATGGCCCAGCAAGCTCTCTCGGATTGCTAAAGAAGGAAAATCCAAATCAAATGCCCCCAGAAAATTCGCTGCGCCCGGTGCACGTGAGCCACCCAATGGAGGCGCGCCACGTGGCCACACCCACCGTGCACCGCGCCGTGGACCGCGCACGTCGCACCTGCCCGCACGTCGCGTACGGCACCTGCTCCACCCATTGCGTGGACCGGGAGCACAACACCGCACCAATCACGTAACGCCACGTGTCCACAGACCGGTCCACCGTGCACCCGAAGAACTCCGTGGACCGCGCGCTGTGAGCCGGCCAACCACCATCCGCCACGTGGCACCGCCACGGTGCACGCTCGGGCCGCGTGGACCGGCCGCCTGCCCGCGCGCCCGCGCCCTGCCCGCGCCGCGCGCCGCCGCTGTGCCGCCTGCCCGAGGCCGCGCCGCCGCCCGCCGGCGCTGCCGCCGCCGCCGCCTGCCGCCGGCGATCGCCGGAAAGTACTGTTCCGGCCGTGAACAGTACCCGAGCACCAAAAATACAAGTGGGTAGTCCGTTTTGACCGTTTTCGCGCACTGAATCCAAATTCGCCGTCCGTTTTGCCAAATTCCGACCCGATAATTTGCCGGAGGCTCCCGGAAGGGTATTTTCAATCCGAATTTCGCGCCGAGTCCAAATTTGATATCCGATTTGCGCGAAAGCACTTCTAAACATCCGACGGGGTCCCCCCGATTATCCACGTGATCTATTTTATGTCCGGAGTTCAACACTAGAGTCCAAATTGGCGCACGAACACCGCCGACATGCCGCGTGGGCTTCAGGAAGCTGCTGGTCACACTGTAGAAGCTCTGCAAAGATCCGGGTCACCACACTTATTTTTCCTTGGATACTTATTACTCAGGCATTTTACTCGTGTGGGTCGCTCCCCTCGAGTGCCACTCCGGAGTGCGCGATATGCAGACTTGAGTCCTCGAGACTCCTATCCCCTATCGGTGATATGCGTAGGCTGGCATACCCGATTTGGCAGGCACCACAGGCAGTTCCAGTGTTTACTGGAGTAGTGATTGGGTTATTCAGACAGGCTTTGATATTCTGATGCATACCTTTAGCTATCTTTTTAGCTGGGCATGTAGAGGCATATTAGTGGTATTTTTATCAGTATCCATGCATATAGTTTACCACATTATTCTTTTCGCCTCTGGTAGTCCTAGTGGGCATGTTCGAGTTGAGGTTTACCCACTAGGGGAGGCTACTGTCTTTATAGTAGTTCTCACCCCCACTCTTTTTCCTTCTTCTTTTTTCCCCTTTTGTTTTGCAGAGTCCTCTGCGGGAGTTGCGGGACCCGCTTCTCAGGACCGAGGTAAGAGGATCGTTGATTAGCTAGCTGCTTCCCTGATCCAGAGTTTGGTAGATTCTGACTTATCCCCGGTACACTCAGACGGTTGTATCTTTTTCTTTTATTTTGGGTCTGGCTTCGGCCAGCTGGATGTACTTTTATTTTGTGAGCTGGGAGAGACATTTGTATATTTGTGAGAGCTATGTTGTACTTTCCTTTTCAGCTTTTGTCTGAGTTGTACTAGTTGTAGTTTAGCTCTGTTTATGCTCTTTATTATATCTATCTATCTGAGCAGGTTACCAGCGCTTCGTGTACACAAAAAATTCCGTGTGCACGGCGGATCTGTAGACGAGCCCGGGTTCTGGTTTACACCTGGGGCGTGACAGATTAAGTTGGTATCAGAGCTTAGGGATAGGTCGGTTGGGACTTAGGAAACCCTAGGCTTTTGGCAGACCCTAGGACGACAGGGCGTGAGTGGCGTGATATTTTGGCGAAAGTCGGCAATTTATTTTTAAACTCTTCCTGAGAGTGAAGAGGGACTAGCATATCCTATTTCTGGAGGACTATTATGTTGGCTGCAGACAACATAAGGTTACAGAAATGGGAGGATGCTTATGACTTTTGCTGGATTGGATCGAGAGTGGTTTTGTTTTCTGATCTGTTGTTTTTTGTGTGGCAGGATGCCTCCTAGGCGACGGATGCCTACCCGGGGTACTTCTACACCCCCGGAGGAGCCGGAGCAGTCCGGGCCATCCGAGATTAGCGAGCTGAGGGCCCTGGTGGCCCAGTTGGCGGAGAGTCACCGCCGACAGGAGCAGAGGTTCGAGCAGTTACTTGCCCAGGTTGGGGCACCTCCCCCTGCGGCTGTAGAGGCCCCTGTACCACCGGTTGTACCGCCGGTTGTTCCACCCGTCCCTACGGCACCGTCGTCGAGCAATGGGGCCCAGGGGATGTTCAGGCCATTGACCCCGGCGGAGGAGCAGGAGTTTGCCGACAAACTCTCACAGTTTTGTCAGTGAGGACCGCCCAGGTTCTCAGGGCGGAGTACACACCCGTGGGAGATCGGTACGTGGCTGGCAGCGATGGAGAAGCTATTTCGGGACTTCTTCATCGACCACAAATACAGAGTGCATATGGCTGTGCACTGTCTTGAGGGGGATGCAGATGCCTGGTGGCGTCGAGTTGAGCCTGTGGAGTTTCAGATTACCCGGCAGCTGCCTTGGTCAGAGTTTCGACGGATGATCCTGGACACCTATTTCTCCACGAGCGTGAAGAAAAAGATTGAGGATGACTTGAAGAATCTACAGCAAGGTGATCGGGCTGTATGGGACTATTTTCAGGAGTTCACGCAGTTGCTCAACTGCGTGCCCTATGTGGCCAGGGATGGGCCGCACCAGGTCGAGCTTTTTGAGACGGGTTTGCGCCATGAGATTTATACGTTGGTGCACGCCCAGAGGCTTCAGACCTTATCAGAGGCAGTGGATCACGCACAGTGGGTCGAGAGGGCAGACCACGTAGTTGCTAGGCGTGGGGGCGCGGTCGCTCAGAGTTCTGAGAGGAAGCGACCAGCGTCCGACGATGGGGGACAGGCCAGCTCCTGGAGGCCGCCCCGACCGCCACCGCCTCAGTTTTCGGGCCGTGGGCGATCGGAGCGGCGAGGGTCTGGGGGATCCCAGAGGCCCCCGCAGCATCAGCAGCAGCCCCAGCGACAGCAGCAGCAGAGGTCGCAGTCCCGACAGCAGGGGTCACAGCGGCAGAGGCAGCAGCAGCAGCAGTCGAGGCAGTCTCAGTCGGCGGTCAGGTGCATCTTTTGCAGGGGACAGCACCCGTCGGATTGTCACGCCCCGAGGTCGAAACTGCGACCCGGGCTCGCCAACAGATCCGCCATCTGTACGGAAACTGCCGCACAGACGAAGCGTCTACCCTGCAAGTCAGATCTAGAGCTAAAAACATGTATCAGAGCTGAAATAAAACTAGAAGCTACATAAATCAACTGAACATTTGGATAAAATAAAAGTCCTCAATACAAAGTCTGTCTAGCTATAAGAAATAGCAACAATCCTCACAAGCCTCTCAGAATATCCAGTACAAAAGTGGAATCATAAAATACCCCGGGTACATCTACCTTAGACTCTCAATGCTGGTAAGGAACTAATCGGCCGCGTCCTCACGTCGATCTGCTGTCTCCGTGCGATCCAAGCCGGAACAGCTGCCTCAAACCTGTCACCGCAGCGGGTGTGAGATCTACTGCAGAAGGCAGATCTCAGTGGGTACCGTCCCAATATCCACGGTATGCCCACTAAGTCTACTGGAGGCAAAACAGATAGGTATGCAGATAGATAGATAAAAGGAAAGCAGGAAATGAACTACAGCTAATAAGTAACAACATCATGCTGAAGGAACTCTACTCTGACCCTGCTATGCATACACTAACACTGCTAATAATATGCCTCAAGTACTATGCTCAAGGGAAACTCATCAATGAACATGCTATGCCATCACTCTCTCAATGTCACCCAATCTCAATGACTGCCTCATAGGGTCCAGTCAAGCCTGCGCCAAACCTACTGCCACCTCATCCACACTGGGACGGGACTTACGTAGGGCGTCCCACACGGACTATCTCAAGCGAACTCTAGTGTATCAACTAGTCGCATCATCGCAGCCTCGTCAGGCTCGGTAACATCATCGCACCCGGGGCGTAGCTCGAGGGGAGCGACCCCACCGAACTCAAGTAACACATCTGTCTCACTGTCTCAAAGCGGCACATGCAGGCTATAGTCCACGATCAAACAGATCGGTACCTCAAGCTCAAAGCACAACTCAGTCGGAAAAGAATCTCGACTAAATCAGGAATAGCCCAAACACTCTCACAGCTATGTCGGAGAACCCTCAACGACTCAATCTGATAATGCATGACCATGGCTGAGTCGGGAAACCTCCACGACTCGATCTGCCAGAACCCCAAATATCCTCAAAGCTAAATGGGAGAACTACCTCCGCCACTAAATCATAAACACAACCCATGATCCCAACAAGGAAGAAGAACTCTCATGACACTAGAACTCGACAGACGATGCTCTAAAAATACCCTCGGCCCTCTGGCACGAGTACACAATCAATTCGAACAATCTGGACCATTCATAATGTTCTAAATAATTAAAAATCCTTTTAAAAAAAATAGAGTTTTACTTAAAACGGGATACTAAAAATATATGAAGGTCCAGATGCAGCCTGAATCTCAATGAACATGCAGTCTAGTGTCAAATAACCTCTAGATCAACTAAAAATATCCGGGGCTCGAGAATGTCATTCTACAATTTTCTAGGCAAGTATCAGATTTATCAATATATAATAAATCAGCAAATCATGATCAATATATGATAAATAAGCTAAACATGATCAATATGCTTATAGAAGCATTAGAGGGCATTCCATAAATTTTGGAGAAATTCCAACCCACCTGGAACGCTTTCCGCAGGCAATTGCTGAAGTCGGTGAAGTGCCGGAACCTCGAACTGACGAAACCTCGAAAAACGCGCCGCACGCGCACACTGTTGCGTACTCGGAAAAATCCTCGGATGCTCATCTAAAATTCTTGAGTCCACTATCATTAATCCAGCGTACTCCGATCACTCCCCAGCCTACACACAGCACAACAGAGGCTCAAGCATACTTAAAGCTCCAATTGTACATTAAAAACAAATAATGCTCACATAGGCTCCACCTCTTAATTCCATCCACACTCTCAAGTTGCATCAGTTCACATCAAGTCCATCACAAAGAAAATAAATTGCTTGCATTTAAATACATGTCCACATAAACACCTTACTGCATAACCAAGAAGTCACAGCACCACCACTTAGCCTTAGCCTCCACGAAGTCCTCCACTGCACTTAAAAATACAAGCTCCAATGCATACAATAATTAATGTCCCAAAACCCAATTTAAGTTCACCTCATCACCAACAGCACATTTTAATAAAATCCCAACAGCTCACTTAATAAAATCCCAACAGCAGACTTTAAAGCTCCTCTGCACACACAAGGCCACAAAACTCTACAGACACCAAGTCCAAAAACACCCACGCATCAACACAATTCTAGTAATACCCTCAACTGGCTCACAGCACACGCGTAAATCCACAGCCACAAGAAGTTCCTCTTAACATCTGCTCACTAACATTAAATGCTCACATAACAAAACTACACAATCCACCACGCTCTCACAGCACAACACACACAAACACTACACTTTCAATTTCTCCTCTCCTGCACACTCTAATTATATACACATAATCCTTAGCACAAAATAACGATCAACAACTGTCCATTCACCCATGCCTCACGAGGTTCATAAGCCATACATGGAACCCTCCGCCAACATGTAGCTCCAAACTCTGATGGTGATTCCTCGTGCCGTCACTGTCGGCACCATCCGCCCGCGCGACACCGAGCTCGCCGTGAGTACCCAAGCAGCTGCATCAACACAGAGAGAGAAAAAGGAATTGCTGTTAGACATGCCCAGCAAAAGAATTTGCGCGCGTCCGTCGCAACGAGAACAGCCATGGGTCGACGAAAACGCCGTGCAAAGTACCCTGCGCTCGCCAAAGTGCGCGGCCAGACGTTGCCCGCAAGGCGCCCCCCGCCTGCCGCAGCTCCTGCGCGGCATCGCTGCAGCTGCCGTGGCAGCTGCGCGGCGCCCTGGGCCTGCTGCGCGGCGTTTGGGCCCGCCGCGCAGCGGCCCAGCCCACCACGCGCGAGCCTGGGCGCTTGCGCAGCGGCCGCGCGCGCCTGCGCAGCGCCACGCGAGCGCCTGGGCGCTTGCGCAGCGCCCGCGCGGCGCCTGCACAGCGCCGCGCGCGCACCTGCGCGGCGCCCTGGGCCCGCACGCGCCTCACTGCTTGCCTCCAGCCACCCCACACCAGCACCCCCAACCCGGCCAAAATAAAAACCCAGCCAACACCAAGGGCAAAACCAAAAATAAAAACCCATACCAAGCTCTCCCTCTCCCTCCAATCAATAAAATAAAAAAAACTGTAGCTTACCTCGCCGAGCTCGACGCGCACTCGCTCCAAGCTGCCTCAAGCCGAAAGAAAACATCAACAATTACTCATCCACCCATCTCTCTCTCAACTCAACCTTCTTCTTCTCACCTCTCCACTTCCTCTGCTTTCTTCCATTTCCCCTGTTTCACCAGTGGAGGAGTTGATGACGTGGAACTAAAAACATAATTAGGGGATGCATTGAAGTAGAGGTGGTAGTTGGCTAATAATAAATGCACCAGGCCTCATTAATGCTCCACAACAAATATCTCAACATACCCCTTAAAAACCAACCCCATTCTTTTTCTTTCTTCTTTCTTTACCTTGTTTCAACACAGACATCTCACTTAAATTAATTAATTAATTAATTAATTAATTAATTTCTCCAAATAAGTCAATTCCAAGTCACTTTTTGCCCTCGAGGCCTCCGCACCAGTCCGGAACCTCCCGAACCCCGCTGTAATATGAAAATACACATGTCCACAGCTTTTTCTCCTTAAAAAGCTCATCCGTTGAGTCGGGGTTCTCAATCCAAAAATCGGCTCCAAAATCGTCAGTTCCGACTCACTTTTTGCCTTCGGGTCCTCCGCGTCAACCCGGAACCTCCCGAACTCCGCTGTAATCACAAAGTATACCTGTTCCCAGTATTTTCAAATTTTTCTGCACTCCACGGTGAAGTCGAGGGTTCCCGAAGCCAGTCCTCTATCGGCGCACAATACCCGGAAAACCCCGAATCAAGCTGGGGCTTCCGTGTAGATCCGAACCAACCCGAACTCAACTGTAATCCAATACGGAACACGCTCAAGGCGATTTCTCCGCACCATGCCATCTTGAGAGGTCGGTGCGCTAACCAAAATTTTTGGTACTCTACACGGATACTTGTGATCAGAGGTATGGCCGCTGTTATCGGTATGGACAGTCTGGCCACATTCGAGCTACTTGCCCTTTCTCGACATCGCAGGCCCCTTCTTCAGCATCAGTTCCTTCGGTGCCCCAGCAGCGGCCTTATGCTCCAGCGAGCAGGGCTCCTTCCTCCCATCCTGCAGATTACAGACCCCCGGCACAGAGTGGGCGAGTCTACGCCGCCCAGGTAGAGGACTCCGCAGCAGCCGATCATGTGGTGGCAGGTATCACTTTACTTTTTGGTACTAGAGCTCGCACTTTATTTGATACCGGTGCATCGCATTCTTTTATCAGTAGATCAATTGCATCATCTCATGGATTAGAGTTAGATCGGTTGCCTCATGCTTTAGCGGTACAGATTCCTGAGCATACATTACATGTAGCGGAGTGTTGTTGGTCTTGCCCTGTACAGATTGAGTCCTGGATTCTGCCAGCGGACCTGATGGTCCTTGGTCAGCTGCGGGATTTCGATGTAGTGCTTGGGATGGATTGGCTGGCTCGCTACTTCGCTACGATTGACTGCGCCGCGAGGACAGTGACTTTTAGCGAGCCAGGCCAGGAGGTATTTGTTTACAGGGGGTGCCAGAGTACTTTTTTTGCCTCAGTGGTTTCGACTTCTCGGGCGAGGCAGATGATGCGCAGTGGATGCGTAGCCTTTTTGGCTTGTGTGGTCAAGGAGCCTACGGCGGCACCGGGACTCACGGATATCCCTATCGTCCATGAGTTTCCGGATGTATTTCCCCCGGAGTTGACTAGTATGCCGCCGGACAGGGAGATTGAGTTTTTGATTGACGTAGTCCCAGGAACTGCACCAATCTCTAAGGCTCCTTACCGTATGGTACCGGCTGAGCTGCGAGAGTTAAAGGCGCAACTTCAGGACTTGATGGATAAAGGCTTTGTGAGCCAAGTGTATCGCCTTGGGGAGCGCCGGTGCTATTTGTGAAGAAGAAGGATGGATCACTTCGACTGTGTGTTGATTATCGAGAGTTGAATAAAGTGACCATCAAGAACAAGTACCCTTTGCCGCGCATTGATGATCTATTTGATCAGCTGCAAGGGTCTTGTGTCTTCTCCAAGATTGACTTACAGTCTGGTTACCACCAACTGAAGGTGAAGGCCGAGGACATCCCGAAGACAGCATTCAGGACGCGGTACTGGTATTATGAGTTTACCGTCATGCCTTTTGGATTGACTAATGCCCCTGCTGCTTTTATGGATTTAATGAACAGGATTTTTCGACCATACTTGGATCGATTCGTGGTGGTGTTTATTGATGATATCCTGATCTACTCACGGAGTGATGCGGAGCACGAGGAGCATCTGAGGATTGTGCTGCAACTTCTCAGGGAAAAGAAGTTGTATGCCAAACTATCTAAGTGCGAATTTTGGCTTAGAGAGGTCACCTTTTTGGGGCATGTGATCTCCGCCGCAGGAGTGGCCGTGGACCCGGCGAAGATTGAGGCAGTCCGGGATTGGCCCCGACCAACGACAGTATCTGAGGTTCGCAGTTTTATGGGCCTAGCCGGATACTACCGTCAGTTTGTGGAAGGTTTTGCGAAACTTTCCACACCCCTCACTCGTCTGACTCGTAAAGGGATTAAGTTTATTTGGAGTGAGGATTGCCAGAGTAGCTTTGAGGAATTGAAGAACAGATTGATGTCGGCTCCTATCCTTTCCCTTCCTATCATGGGGAAAGGATATGTGATTTATAGTGATGCATCGCACAGTGGACTTGGTTGCGTGCTGATGCAGGAGGGTAGGGTGATCGCTTATGCCTCTCGGCAACTAAAGGATTATGAAAAGAACTACCCCACCCACGACTTGGAGCTTGCTGTAGTGGTTTTTGCATTGAAGTTGTGGCGCCATTATCTGTATGGGGAGCACTGCGAGATTTACACAGATCACAAGAGCTTGAAATACTTGTTCACACAGAAGGAGCTCAACTTGAGGCAACGCCGATGGTTAGAATTATTAAAGGACTATGATGTGGATATACTCTACCATCCCGGCAAGGCCAACGTGGTTGCTGACGCCCTGAGCAGGAGAGCAGTACAGAGCCTATCTCTGATGATTACCGATCAGGCGCCATTACTTGAGCAGATGAGGCGGTTAGAGCTCGAGGTTGTGTCCCCTGGGGTCTCTGCTAGACTTATGTCTCTAGTCGTGCAGCCCACTCTGTTGGACAGGATTCGAGAGAAACAGAGTGAGGACCCCCACTTGATGAGGATCCGAGAGCAGATCCAGACGGATTCGACAGGGGACTTCTCAGTTGATGCTTCGGGAGTACTTCGGTACAGGGACCGAGCTTGTGTGCCCATGGATACAGATATTCGAGAGCAGATCCTGAGAGAGGCCCACTATACACCTTATACCATCCATCCTGGGGGGACTAAGATGTATAGGGACCTCAAGGCACAGTTCTGGTGGAACGGGATGAAAAGAGACATTGGGAGATTTGTAGCACATTGCTTAACTTGTCAGCAAGTAAAGGCTGAGCATCGTGTACCTGCTGGCAAGTTGCAGAGTCTCCCAATCCCTGAATGGAAATGGGAACACGTTACCATGGATTTTGTCACGGGGTTGCCGAGGGCACAGACAGGAGCAGACGCGATCTGGGTAGTCGTGAACAGACTCACCAAATCCGCTCACTTTTTACCGGTGCAGGTGACTTGGCCACTAGACCGACTGGCACAGCTGTATTTAGACGAGGTGGTGAGATTGCATGGCGTGCCTGCCTCCATTGTATCTGATCGAGATTCGAGGTTTGTTTCGCGCTTTTGGCGGAGTCTACAGGCCACTTTGGGGACGCAGCTCAGTTTCAGCACGGCATTCCACCCACAGACAGACAGACAGTCAGAGCGGACTATACAGATTCTCGAGGACATGCTCCGGGCTTGCACGCTAGACTTTGGAGGAGGTTGGGTGCGACACTTATCACTGGCAGAGTTTGCGTACAACAATAGCTTTCAAGCGAGCATCCAGATGGCTCCGTTTGAAGCATTGTATGGACGCAAGTGTCGTTCCCCACTCTATTGGAGCGATGTGGGTGAAAGACGGACTTTGGGTCCAGAGTTGTTGCGAGAGGCAGAGGATAAAGTCAGAATAATCAGGCAGCATCTTCAGACAGCTCAGAGCAGACAGAGGAGCTACGCCGATGTGCGGAGACGAGACGTGGAGTTTAGGATTGGAGATCATGTCTTTTTGAAGGTTTCGCCTTCAAAGGGTATCCGGAGATTTGGGATTCGTGGGAAACTGAGCCCTCGTTATATTGGACCTTTTGAGATATTGGAGCACATAGGGCCAGTTGCCTACAGGCTTGCACTTCCTCCCAGGCTTGCTGGTGTTCACGATGTATTTCATGTATCGACCCTGAGGAGGTATGTTCATGATCCGTCACACATCATCGATTTCATCCCACTGGAGATTGCCGAGGATCTGAGCTTTGTTGAGCGACCATTGAGGATCTTGGACCGCGAGGTTAGAGAGTTGCGCAGCCGGGCCATCCCTTATGTGAAGATCCTCTGGAGCGGTCGTTGTTACGGAATTTGAGTTGGCGTATTTCGTGAAAAGTGTTAAGTCTTGAAGATTGAAGATGAAAGAACTTTGGATCATATACCTCAATCTCAAGAAAGAAGAATTCAAAAGGATCAGGTATGTTTAACTAATTAATTTTGGTGATCCGAATACTTCTTGTAGTGTAGAAACACCTGGAAGAATGTTTAATTGCATAAAAATCAAAAACTGGACATGGGACATGTTCAGGATCCGGATCGGGCCTTGCAATCCGGATCCCGAAGGGTGTTCGTTCATACACTGGTTCAATCCGGATCGCAGCATCTCATGATCCGGATCCCGAACACTAGTTTTACCTTTTTACTTGCACGATCCGGATCAGGATTTGCAATCCGGATCCCGAACGTTGATGTTTGGTGAAACTGTATGAACGATCCGGATCGGGGACTTCGATCCGGATCCCGAACTAGTGTTTTTCTGGAAACCGTCTTTCTTGCTACTGCAATCCGGATCGCCCAATTCCAATCCGGATCGCCGTCCGTAAAATTTCCAGAAAAGGCTGTTTTTGATCCTTATCTTCTTCCAATGGTTTCTAACCTATAAATAGACCCTATGTCACGCCCCGGGTGTAAACCAGAACCCGGGCCCGTCTACAGATCCGCCGTGCACACGGTATTTCCCGCGTACACGAAGCGCCAAACCTGCTCAGATATATAAGAGATATAATAAAAGAGCAATAAAAACAGAGCTGAACTAAAACTAATACATCTCAGACTGAAGCTGGAAATAAAATACAATACATCTGTCTAAATGATACATCTGTCTCTCCCAGCTCACCAAAAATAATAAATACAACCTGCTGGCAAAAGCCAGTCCCAAAGTAAAAGTACAACCGTCTGAGGAAACACGGGTACACCAACAGTCCAGCTAACACGCTCAACCTGCCTCGAAGTCTATCTACTCGGCCGTCCTCTCTCCTCGACCCGTCGCTGAAAACTCAGCAGCACCCGCAGAAGACACTGCAAAAGAAACAAAGGGGAAGAGAAAAGAGAAAGCAGTGGGGGTGAGAACTACTGTAAACAGCAGCCTCCCCCTAGTGGGTAGACCTCAACTCAAGTGTGCCCACTAGGACTACAAGAGGCGAAAAAAGATGAACAAAGGTGGTAAGCTGTAAATAAAGCTGTCGATGATGTAAGAAGCTACCACTATATGCCTCTAAGGTGCTCAGCTAAGAGTATGGCCAACTGTATGCATCAGAATAAGAATGCCTGCCTGGGTAGCCCAACCTAGTCACCGGCGAACACCGGTACTGCCCACTATGCCTACTAAGTCCCAACTCAGCTAGGGGATGCGGACCGGCTCCTGACCGGCACGGTCCCATCCCGAGGGCGACAGACCGGCTCCTGACCGGCCTGGTCCCGCCCCAAGGCAACAGACCGGCTCCTGACCGGCACGGTCACAAAATACACACTCCGGAGTGGCACTCGAGGGGAGCGACCCACACGAGCATAGTGCCTCAGTAATAGGTATCAAGTCAGCAGAACTGGATCATGACTCTGATCAAAGTGGGAAAACCCGTCCACTAAAAGGAGACCCGATCTCGATGATGATGCAAGATAGGCAAATAGTGGAAAACTCCACCTACTAGAGACCTGATACCCAATCTGATGCATAAGCAGCAATCACTATCCGGTCAACCGCCTACTGTCCGCGGTTGCCGCAATGCCCTGCCCTCACAGCCTGCCTGTCCCAAGACCCACAACTGTCTGACTACACTATCCCAGCCCCTGCTCGCACCCGAGCGCACTATCCCCCAAATGTAGATAAAAGAAGAGGAAAAAGCATGGTTTCTCCTAAGTCAATGCCATCATGATAGTGTAGCAGAAAAAGGTGGCCTAACTAAATGTCCATACAAGCATGCAAAGTCCTTTATTTAAAAACAGGGTTTAAATATATTATCTTTCCCAATAGAGAGGTATGCCACTAGTTAAACTTTCATTTGCCAAGTTATCCCATATCCATTTTAAGAAAGCTCTTCCCAAGGTTTTAAGCGGCATATTAATTACAAGAATTAACCATTAGTCAGCACTTAGTCCTTTGAAGTCACAACCTCTAGTTATAAGCCCAATTCTCAATCAACATGCCATTTTCACTTGTACCGGTTCATTAGCAAGATAATAAAGAAGCAACTCAAATAGGCCTAGTGGGGACATCACAAGTAGGAGGTAAACAACGGTACCCACCTCGAGCGCTAAATCCAAGTCCCGGCGGCGAAGTCCGCGCTCGATCCTCAACCGTCCCCGAAATACTGCGCCAAAAGTCCCAAAGAACACACACAAATTTACTAATCAAGTTTAATCCAAATCTGTCCCCAAAATCAGATTTACTGTTCAGCCATTTTTACCTGCGAAACGTGCCCAATAAATTCCCAGAAAAATGCTATCACGATCTACGCGACGAACCGGTCGAAACGAGTACCTGCACGTTTTCCCACGATTTTCCTGTGCTGAGAACGAAAATCGACAAGAGGGGCACCCCAAAGCAAATCGATCACAAAAACTGAATCTGAAGATACTGTAAAAAGGGGGTTCTCACCATCAGGGAAATTCCACAAAGTTCCACAAAAATTCAGAGAGATTCCTTGTGATGCGTAGATGCAAATCCCCTTTTGAATCGCCTCAATCCGATGTCCGGTTGCGGAGATATCACCAAAACAATCCAGCGCTGTCCAAAACTCCACCCCAGAAAATGGGGTTACAAGATGGTCCGAAAAACCCAGGAAAACCTCGGAATGAGGGAAAACCCGTAGAAATAAGAAATGTAGCCCTACCTGTTACGAAGACGATGGCGCAAGAATCGCTGAAAAATACTGCCTGGTTAGCTCGGGAGAGCTAAAACACTGTCGCTGCGCCGAAGAAGAACCCAGGGATGCAACGTCGCGCCGCGCCGAAAAATCCAAATCTCGAAGTGCGTGCCACCACAGATCCTCAAACTTCACCAGGAGATGGAGAACTCGAAGGGGAACAACTTTGCTGAAGACACCATGGTGAGAAGAGGCTCGGAAATGGTGGAAAAAGCAAGGTGAATGGGCTTCGGGTTGCTTAAATAAGCCAGTCCAAAAAATCTTTTGAAGAAATGACCAATGGGTCCCATCTTTCGGGCGCCCGGAAATTTCCGGGCGCGCACAGTGCGGCCCGGCCCGAACTTTCGGGCGCGCACAGTGCGGCCCGGCCCACAAAGCCCCGTCGGACGGGATCCAACAGACTGTCCGACCCGCCCCAGAGGCTGCCACGCGTCCACCGAACAGGCAACAGCCGCACCCACCACTCCTGCGACGCCGCGTGGCCACCTCCGGGGGTCGACACGCGTCCCCGACCGTCGTACCGCCGCGCCTGCCCGCACAGTCTGCGGCCGCTGCCCCCACTGCCCGCACAGTTGACCGTCCAATAGTATTGTGCCACGTGTCCTGCCTCTGACCGGTGCACCCGGTGCACGAACCTCCGAACACCGAACCAACCAAAGCCTGCCACGTGTCCACCCTGGTGCACCGTGAACCAAAGCCAACTTGAATACTCCGTGGACCAACGCCTGTGAGCCCGCCAATGGGGTGATGCCACGTGTCCTCCGCCTGGTGCACGCCCGCCGCGTGGACCGGCCGCCTGCCCGCTCACCCGCGCGCTGCCCGCGCCCTGCCCGCGCCGCCTGCCGCCGCTGCTCCGCCTGCCCGAGGCCGCGCCGCCGCTTGCCGGCGCTGCCCGCCGCCGCCGCCGCCGCCGGCGATCGCCGGAGTTACTGTTCCGGCGGTGAACAGTAACCCGAGCCCAAAAATGCAAGTAAATACTCCGTCTGAAGCGTTTTCGCGCGCTGAATCCGATTTTGACGTCCGTTTCGCCAAATTCTCACTCTAAAAATTGCCGAAAGCCCCCGGAAAAGTATTCTTAGTCCAAATCTCGCGCCGAGCCCAATCTCAATATCCGTTTTGCGCGCAAACACCTCTAAACAACCGATGGGGTCCCCCGATCACCCACGTGATCCACTTGAAGCCCGGAGTCCAACACTTGTGTCCAAATTGGCGCCCGAACACCGCCGACATGCCCCGTAGGCCTCCAGAAGCTGCTGGTCACCCTGTAAAAGCCCCAAATACCTCCCGCACACTGCGTAGACCTCCAGTAGCCACCTCAAAGCACCGCAACAGCTCTGCGGAGATCCAGGTCATCACACCCTATGATTCATTTTTAGGGTACGGGACTTAATAGAAAAATATAGCCGAAAGGAAAAAGATCCACATATAGAGAAGAAAGAAAATCAATAGAACTTATTCTATGTTTCTTCATCTATATTGATTGATTTGATTCTAGGTTTTCCAAACTCAGATTTTGAGTAGAATCAAATCAATGAATACTTAGATGGTATTTCCGATCTATTTCTAATCTAAGTATTCGGCGGATCATCACCACCCAAAAACAACGATTTACCCCAAATCGGCGCGTGGACTCGCGTGGCCTTGTGGATTCAAGGTGCAACCGCTTTCGTGGATTCGAGGCGAGGTACGTTCGTGGATTCGAAGCGTGCTACTGAGTGAAGACCGTGGATTCGGTCGGACGTCGTGGACTCGACGTTGGACGCTGTGGATTCAGCGTTGGGCGCAGATCGTGGATTCGAGAAGCGTCGTGGAGCGAGCGGAGAAGATCTACTAGGAGCGTATGGTAAAAGGTTGAGTCGTCTGTGAGTACGTTATATCACCTTGTACGTGTGTTAATTCTAGTGGATTTCGCCGTGTTATCGGTCCCGTGGTTTTTTACTCCGGTTTGGAGTTTTTCCACGTAAAAATCTTGCGTGTTATTTTTATTTCCGCATTGGGTTTTATTGCGCAATGATTTTTTGAGTGTTTATTGTTTACACCTATTCACCCCCCTCTAGGTGTTTTTTCCCCTATTTAGATCCATATTAGTATAACCCAACAAGTGGTATCAGAGCGGGAATAGGGTTGTAAACAATGGTTGAAGGTGGAAACATCAATCGACCCCCTTTCTTTGATGGAACAAATTATGCGTACTGGAAAGTACGGATGAAAGCCTTTTTAATTTCCATCGACGAAAGGGTGTGGCAATCAATTGAATTAGGATGGTCTAATCCAACTGAAATTATTTCTGATGTTCGCACCTTAAAACCTAGGTCGAAATGGACCAAGGAAGAGATAGATTCATCTTCTTACAATGGCAAAGGAATTAATGCTCTATTTAATGCTTTGTCACAAACAGAGTTCTCTCGCGTCTCGGCATGTGAGACTGCGAAAGAAATCTGGGATGTTCTTCAAGTTACGCATGAGGGAACTAACCTTGTGAAGATTCAGAAACTGCAAATGCTTACGAGCAAGTTTGACTCTATTTCTATGGCAGAAAATGAATCTTTCACTGATTATTACACACGATTGCAAGACATCGTAAACTCATGTGCTAACTTGGGAGAGAAGATTCCAGAATTTAAAGTTGTAAGAAAAATTTTAAGAACTCTTCCTGAACGATTTCGCCCGAAGGTCGCAGCCATTGAAACAATTAAACACCCGGACGAAATGCGTGTAGAAGAATTAGTTGGTGCATTACAAACTTATGAAATGACATTTCCTACTAACTATTCTTCGGGAAAGGCATCCTCTTCTAAGTCTTCAGGTTATGCATTGAAATCAACTAAGGAAGAAGACGCGGATTCATCCTCCTCGGACGATGACGAGAACCTATCTATGGAGGACTTTGAGAAGCAGCTCGCTCTCTTGACAAGGAAGTTTCGCCGCAACTTTCGAAGGGGTAATTCAAGCAAAACTCCATCCTTCGGAAAGTCCAAGAAAGGCAAAGGTTCTTCAAGCTACAAGTCAAGAAAGCAAGAGAACTTCTCAAAGGATAAGAAAAGTTCAGAGGGACAAGTACAGTGCTTCAAATGTCGAGGCTACGGCCACATTGCAACGGAGTGTCCCAACAAGAATCCGGCAAAGAAGAAAGCGATGCAAGTCGTTACTTGGGATGACAACTCCACGTCAAATGAGTCATCCTCAAGTGATGAAGAAGACAACGCGACAGCATTCCACGCGTCCACTACATCTTCACCCTTCATGTGCTTGATGGCCAGTACCTCCGATTCCTTGTCCAACTCCTCCCTTGTTGAAAAGAACGCTACGGACAACGAATCGAGCAATTCTGAAGGTGAAGATTTTGCTCTTGCCTACCATAAGCTTTTGAGGGATTCAAAGAAACTGGCAAAGCAAAACCGGAGTTTGAGAGGGAGATTGCAGGATCTCGAAGAAGAAGCAAAAAGGGCATCTTCTCTCTCAAACGCTCTTGAAGTGGAAAGGGATAACTTAGTCAAAACAAATGTTTCCCTTCAAGAGAAAATGAGCTTTTCGAGAAAGAACATGAGAAATTGGTGGATAAAGCGAATTATTTCTCAAAGCTCTACGACGAGGCTCGACAGGATAAATTGGAAATGACAAAGACCATACTCCAACTAAAGATGACTTAAAGCGATTTTCTTCTGGAAGGAGTAAGTTGGACAGACTTCTTGGTCTTGGTCAAACAAATAAGTTCGGCCTCGGATACACTCAAACTGGAGACATTCCAAGTTCGAGTGGGACAGTTTTTGTGCCTCAGTCGGTATCTCCTCCTCCGACACCGGAATTCACGACAAGCAACGACAACAAGCCTACTTCATCCTCCTCGGGATCGTCAAGAACTAAGGTATGTTTTCGTTGTGGCATTTCAGGGCACATAAGGAGAAATTGCAAGACGGGAGCCAAACGCACACCTCAAGCACCTCTTGCAATGACTACCAAAAAGGTGATTCCTCAGAAATCAATGCAAATCATTTGAAGGAAAAGAGCCTTGGTAGTTCACCGCTCAAGACGACATCATCAAGGAGCAGCAATTCTTCAACAAGACGCTTTCACCTAGGAGAATAACTTCACGACCATTACCGACGCATTCCAAAAAGGTTTGGGTGCGCAAAGGTGAAATTTTCCCTTGTCTTGTTACCAATGTTTCCTTGCATGCATATGATAGTTCGTCTTGGTATCTGGATAGCGGGTGTTCCCGTCACATGACCGGTGACAAAAACTGTTTTCAAACCTTTGAGAAAATCTCCGGAGGACTTGTTGTTTTCGGAGATGGTCGGTCTTCCAAAATTGTTGGAAAAGGAACTATAGCTATTCCGGATGGCCCGGTTCTAAATAATGTGTTATTTGTTAATGGCCTTAAGACTAACCTCATAAGCATAAGTCAACTTTGTGATAATGGTTATTCAGTTAATTTTTCATCTGATGAATGTACTGTAACTGACAAGAACCATGTTTTCTTTTTAAAAGGGGTTAGATCAGAAAACAATTGTTATGTAGTTCCTATAAATTTTCTGAAAAATGTAACCTAGCTTCTTTGAAAAATGAAACTCTTTGGCATGAAAGGCTAGGTCACATAAACTTTAAGGAACTTGCTAGAATTTCAAACAAAGATGTGGTCAAGGGGGTTCCTAAACTTTCTTTTGAACAAAACATTGTGTGTGGCGGTTGCCAAAAGGGAAAACAGTCTAGGACTGCACACAAGAACTTGAACCACATAGGTACAAAACGGCCTTTGGAACTTTTGCACATGGACTTAATGGGGCCAACTCGTCAACCATCTTTGGGAGGTAAATGGTATATTTTCTTATTGGTTGATGATTTCTCTAGATATTCTTGGGTAGCATTTTTAAAAGAGAAAGCTGATACTTTTGATTCTTTTCACGAGATTTGCCATCGTATTATGATTGAAAAGAATGAAAAGATTACTCGTGTTAGAAGTGATAGAGGTGGAGAATTCATAAATTCTAAATTCATTGATTTTTGCACTTCAAACGGCATTAAACATGAATTCTCAGCACCCTATACACCTCAACAGAATGGTGTAGTCGAGCGCAAAAACAGGGTCGTACAGGAGATGGCACGTGTTATGCTTCATAGCCGGAACCTACCGTTATATTTTTGGGCTGAAGCGGTGAACACTGCTGTCTATGTAATTAATCGAGTGTATTTGCGCCCGGGGACTTTGAATACACCATATGAACTATGGTTTTGTAGAAAACCTAACATCAAATATTTTCGTATCTTTGGGAGTCGGTGTTTTATTTTACGTGACCGCGAGAATCTTGGAAAATTTGACTCTCGAAGTGACGAAGGGATTTTCTTAGGTTATTCTACAAACAGTAGAGCATATCGAGTTTTTAACTTAGAATCTAAGACGATCGTAGAATCGATAAATGTTAAAGTAGATGAAGCTTTTCACTTTGAATCTGAAAAATCTACCCTCGATATCTCTCTTGATGATGATACACCTGCTAATGCATCTTCTTCTAACAATTCTTTCGATAATAATGATGCATCTAACGGTTCTTCAAGTTTATCTGATGTGCAGGAATCATCTCGTGTACCTCCGACTACTCCTTTACCTCAAACGTTACGCATCTCCAAGGATCATCCTGAATCGAACATCATTGGAGATCCACAAGAAGGAGTTAGAACTCGGAGACAATTGGTTTGCGGATTCGCATGCTACGTATCTCAAATCGAACCAAAGAATGTTGATGAAGCTCTTCAAGATGACTACTGGATTGAAGCAATGCAGGAAGAGCTCCATCAATTTGAGCGAAACAAAGTCTGGGAATTAACGAAGCCTCCGAAGCAACACAATGTGATAGGTACCAAATGGATTTTCAAGAACAAGAAAAATGAAGATGGTACTATCATCAGGAACAAAGCAAGGTTAGTTGCTCAAGGCTACTCTCAAGTAGAAGGTATAGACTTTGATGAAACTTTCGCCCCTGTAGCTAGACTCGAGTCCATTCGTATCTTATTTGCGATAGCTTGTCATTTTAAAATCAAATTATTTCAAATGGACGTTAAGAGCGCCTTTTTAAATGGGTTTTTAAATGAGGAAGTTTATGTGGCTCAACCGAAAGGTTTTGTGGACCATAAACTACCTAACCATGTTTTTCGTCTGAAAAAGGCTCTTTACGGTCTGAAACAAGCACCGCGAGCATGGTACGAAAGGTTGACAAAGCACCTTTTGGAAAAGGGCTATACTCGAGGGGGAGCTGACAGGACTCTCTTTGTGAAGCATTATCAAAACAATTTCATTGTAGCACAAATCTATGTCGATGACATTGTATTTGGCGCAACAAGAGATAATGATGCTTCTAAATTCGCGGAGACCATGGAAAGCGAATTTGAGATGTCCATGATGGGCGAATTGACTTATTTTCTTGGATTACAAGTTAAACAAAACGATGAAGGTATTCACTTGTGTCAATCCAAGTATGCAATGGAGTTGGTCAAAAAGTTTGATCTAGAAAATTCTAAGGATTTTCCGACTCCAATGGGAACTAGCCATAAGGGACTTGGAAGTGAATCACATAGTGAGAATGTAGACGAGAAACTGTATCGCAGTATGATTGGAAGTCTACTATATCTCACGGCTAGTCGCCCGGATATATCCTTCAGTGTTGGGATTTGCGCGAGATATCAATCAGCACCGAAGGAGGTTCACCTGAAAGCGGTGAAACGGATCATCCGGTATATCAAAGGTACAATAAGTTTCGGAATTTGGTATCCTATGGGAACAAGTTTGGATATTGTTGGATACTCAGATGCCGATTGGGCTGGATCAGTGGATGATCGGAAAAGCACGAGTGGTGCATGCTTCTATCTTGGCCATTGCCTTGTTGCATGGCACAGTAAAAAGCAGAATTGCATAGCACTCTCGACTGCCGAAGCGGAGTACATTTCTGCAGGAAGTTGTTCAACCCAATTGATTTGGATGAAAAGCGTGTTGAGCGATTTCCGGATTTCAGCAACTTCGGTAACCATTTTATGTGACAACACTAGTGCTATTAACATTTCTAAAAACCCTGTGTTGCACTCTAGAACAAAACATATTGAACTTAGATATCATTTTCTTAGAGAGCTAGTTGAATCAAATATTCTTCAACTGTCATATATTTCAACTGAGGATCAATTAGCTGATATCTTAACAAAACCTTTGGATCAAAAACGTTTTATTCACTTGCGTAAAGCAATTGGCATGCTTTCCTTGAAATAACCTCTTTTGAAACCTTTGCTTAGGTTAGGTTTTGTTTTGTTTTGTTTTTGTTTTGTTCTTTATCTATGTTTGTACATAGGACATTAATTGAGCATAAATCATAATTGACTTTAATTGCATCCTTTTATGCATTTAGAAATTTATTATGCTTTTGATATCATAATATTTCAATGTTGCAATGATCATTTATGTTAATTAAGTCATCTTTTAAGTGATCAAAGTCAATTTCTCTCTCAATGATCTCTTGGTATAGTCATTATCTTATTTGATTGCTTAGTCGAGTATGAATGCGAGATCAATTTTTGGTTGAATACCTTATATATTAAATAATTGATAGCCAATTGAGGGGGAGTCAAAGAAAAGTAAAATGCTCAAAAGATGTGGAAAGAGTTACATCCCAATGAGGAGTGTGAAAACTACCACCACATGGAGGAAAAGGAAAAAGAAAAAGATACCCCATGTATGCAAAGCAAATTTTGTTTAAAAATTGTTGATGAAATGCATATTGAAATACTTGACTCAGTCATATTTCATGGTTGGTATAAGGTGGGATTTTTGATAAAAGATGCTCAAAGAGCCACTCCTTCAACAGATTGTCTAGATATATTATCTAACTTATCTGGGATTTCAAACATCTATTGATCTTGGTATTTCATTTTCTTTACCAAAATTGATGATTTGATAAAGGCATTACGCATAAGATCAGGATAGATGTGATTGAAGTTGTTCAACTTTAAGTGTTTTAATTTTCATAAATTTTCGTTTCATTTTTGAGTATTTTTGATAGATTTGGTATAATCTATTTCTTGTTGTATGAAACGATGATTTTTGTTTAAAGTTGATATGGTAAAGTGCTTACATACTTTTTCTGGATTTTATGGAATTTTTCTAAATTTTCTGAAGAAAAAGTTGGAGCCGATCCGGATCGGGCAAAGTGATCCGGATCCCGAACGCAGGCTTCTTCCTGCGGGTAGCCGATCCGGATCAAATCTCGATCCGATCCGGATCACGGCTAGGGTTTTTAATAGAACAAAAGGATTTGATTTCTTTTACCCTAATCTTTTGTTCTCAAGTCTCTAGAGCTTCTCTCTCTAGAATTCTTGCATCTTGGAGCTTCCAAACTCAAGTTCTTCGAATCCAAGTAAGTTTTATTGATCAAAATCTCGTTTTTCACAGGTTTTCTCTATTTCTTCAAAACGTGATGAGAATTTTGGATCTTTTTCGTTTGTGAATGGTTTTTGATCAAATTTCTTTTGAAATAAGAACTCTGGGTAGATTAGTTTTGATTATATGCTGGGTTTTCTCAAGATTAACGAATTTTTGGGCTTCGATTTCTGAAAATTCTGTTTTAGGGCATAAAAGAGGAATTTTTGAAAATCATGCGATTGATCTATTTTTAAAATTCTTTTTGCAAAACTAATTTGATTCTTAGCTTCTCTACATGATTATGATTGTTTGGGTACAATTTTTCAAATTTTTGAAAATTGACGATTTTTCATGTGTTCTTGAGTTGGTCTTCACAGGAACTTCAATTTCTTAAGGCACTTGGATCAATGGGTTTCTCATGGTTAATCCCTCTCTTGGTCACAATGGTGCACACTCGTGCAAATGTTAAAAAGGAACAAGAGGACTCACCTCGAGACAAGACAAAAACTGATGATGTAGATAGCTCCGACTTTGATGAAGAAGAATGGGAAGAATTTTTCACAGAAATTCAACAAAAAATTGATGAGGAGGATAGGCAATATTTGAAGAACAAAAAGCTAAAGAAATCTGCCTCAACAACAAGACAATATACAAGACGAAAAAGTGTCAAAAGAAGCGGCATTCAGATTACTGAGCCTCTTACTAGAGCACGCTCACTTTCTGGAATTCAACAGAGTAAATCACCATGGATTGAGGGCCAGGATGCACCAACTGCATCTACGCAGAATCCATCAACCTCCGAGAGAATGACTGCTGAAACAGATGCATTGGCATCCATTCGCCAAGAACAGCAAAGACTTTCTGCTTATCAGGAAAGGCTGTCCAGAGAACTTCAGCACATTTCATCTGAGCATAAGAAGATCAAGAAGAAATATTCCAATATTTCGAAGATGCTTACACTACAACAAAATAGGCTTTTAGTGGCAATTTAATAGCGACAATTATAAAATGGCCGCTATTAAATAATATCTAATTATACTTTAGCGGCAATTATTTTAATTTTATTTTTTTACCGACTAATAATTTTATCTTAAATTTGGCTGGTTATTTTTTGAAAAATAAATTTGGACAAAAAAAAAAAAAGGCTCAATAGAGCATTTTAAAAGTGATTTTAATTTTTAAAATTAAAATTTTAAATTTTTAAATTTTAAATTTTAAATTTTAAATTTAAACTTTAAAATTATATATTTAAAATTTAAAATTTAAAATTTAAAATTTAAACTTTAAAATTATATATTTTAATTTTCAAATTATAATTTTTAAAATTTTAAATTTTAAATTTTAAATTTTAAATTTTAAATTTTAAATTTTAAATTTTCAGCCCTAAACCCAACCTAAACCCAACCCTAGCTTCCCTGTTGACACCCACGCGAACGGCCCCTTTTCCCGAGCTCGAGCTTGAGCTGTCCGAGCTCTCCCCTTTATCTCCATCCTCTCCCTCTCTGATCTCGAGCTCTTCCCCTCTCCTTCACCTCTACTCATCCCCCTCTCCTTCACTTCTATTCACCTCTACTCGAGCTCTCCACGTCCTCTCCAAGCTCCGATCCCATTCCCAACATCCAGGACACAGCGATCAGATCCGAGACCTCGGCGGTGCAGCTTGTCAATTTGGTGCTCCGATCCATTGGTAAGATCTCTCAATCTCAAATTCTTAGTTTCGTCCTTGAATAGATTTTGTTTTTTTTCTGATCTCATTTGGTTTTGCTGTGAATTTATAATTATGGTTCGATTTTTAGTGATTATTCTCCAAAATTTAAGGATAAAGAAGTCTTGGTGATCGAATTGTGGTGCAAATTTTTAGTATTAAATGCCACGCAGTAATTATATATAGTAGGTTATAATTTGCTCTTACTGTTAAAATTTGTTTTACAAATTTGTTAAAATCTAAACAGTAATTGTTTACCTAACTATGATTAGAGGTACCAATTTCATGCTCTCCTCAAAGTAAAATTTAGAACATTAGAATTTCAAATCCTTTCAGTTTTTTTTTTTTTCCTTTCTTGACAAAATTTTACAAGTAATTGCGAATAAAATGAAAGAAAATCTGTGTTGGAAGTATAATATTATTAGGTATGGATGTTGATATTTTACATGTAAAGCGTATTTCATGTAATTATTTTGATTAATCTATCTAAATTTTCAAACCAATTAAGCAAGTAATTTTTTTTTTTTTTTTTTTTCCTGTTTTGATTTAAACTAGCCTATGCATTGCACTAACTAGCAATATGCGTGCCTAGCTATTATGGAAATAGGTTAACAGTAGGTTAACATTGTTTTTCATATTTTGATGAGATTCAAACAGAAAAAGCTTAAACGGGTGGAATTCAAATTAGGAAAGTGAGTGCATGCGTAAAATATGGAGCCTAATGCAATACTTATGTACAATATGGGAATAACACAAGGACTATCTAGATCTAGTACAGTTATATCCAGATTTGGCATTCTACACTTCATTTCCTAATTGTTAGGGTTTAGAAGAGTCCTAGTATGATTCAAAGTAGTCAGACTGTTAAAATTCGTAGAAAGGATAGCATTGGTTTGTTATTTACATGGTAGATTTTCTTTTGCATGAACAAATTTATTTGTTTTTTTAGCTGGACTTCACCTTACTCTGTTTTATCTAAATCTCACTTGGTATTCTCTTCTTCGTTTCTCCTTTTTAATTTCTTCCTGAATATTAAAATGTTATGATATATTTATTTTTTGGCATAAGGCTCAAACTAAATGGGATTCCAATTGCATTGTTTGGTCTAATCTATTGTTTAAGCAAATTGAATCTTACTACCAACAAGCACCCAAAACAGCTTTTGGGATGAGCTACAAAGTTAAGATTTCCCTTCGCTCGCGGCATGATCTCCTTCGCCCATGTTAAGACTCGACACTAAGTCAGTGCTTAGAAGACTCGAAGAGATTGGAAGGTGAAGAGGACAATGCCGCTTTATTTTGTGGCGTAGATTAACTAACATCCTTTGCGAGCTTTGATCATGGGTTCTCTTTCGTGCAGGACATGGTGGAGCCATGTGTAAATGCCTTTAGTGCAATCAAGTGACATGGGCAAGGTTGGATTGTTTGGTTCATTTAAGTGGATTGCATCAATTCACATATTTTACTACTTCAAGAGTATATTTTTTGTAACACTAATATCTTGTACAACATAAATAAAATGGATTCTGTTATGAGTTTGCTAAAATGTTTTCTTATATAAACCATTAATGTGTCAGTTAAAAGGTTTTGGTTGGGTTGATTCATGCATACGGTTCGAGTCATATATAGATTTGTCATAGCATTTCTTTGGTAAGTTAGAGTGGTAAAAAGATGTGATTGAATAAAAATAGTATTAATAAAATTTGTAATATTATCTGATAATATTTGATTAGGTGGAAAACAAATTATTGAGGTAGCAGATGTTCATATACGAAGTAAAGATTTCCCTGAAACTATTGTGAGTCATGCCATTGCATCGACTATTGTTGTGTTATCACACACCATTTTCTCAACAAGAGGATTTACCTCACAGAGGTAATGTACTCTATGGTCCTTTTCATTTGGATTACCCTGCTCCTAATTGTAGAATTTAAAGCAAACAATATGAAGTTGAATAAGAAACTCATTATTCCTCTTTTGCTCATTTTTGGGATGTCTCAGACTCTCAGGTTCTTGAACTTGGATGTGAATTTACTCAGGGGATGCCCAAAGAAGATTGATCACGAGCAACGCAAACTTCACCTCATTGACTGGGGTCTTGCAGAATTCTACCATCCTGGGAAAGAATATAATGTCCGAGTTGCTTCGAGGTTAGCATCCTTACAGGTTTGCTTATTGTTCTTATGAGGACTTTTCTGATTCTTTTCAGTGAATCCTATAACAAGTTTCTCGAACATCATTTTCGTGTATCTAAATGGTCATTCTTATTATCTTGGCTACTGAACTTATTTTTTTTACATGTACATTTAATAACTTATCTAACATGATTACTAGCAACAATTGCTTCTCTTCTATTACAGGCCTGCTCATTAAGGTTTTAAATTAGCCATTTCTTATTATACAATTTTTCCAGATAGATGTCATAACACTTTTAATGTTTTAAAATTTTGATTACATTTTTTTTTTTTTTTGATATCTTGGCTGGTTGTTACGTCCGAAATTTCTCAAGTTCATTTCAATTAATAAATTTAGATTACAAAATATATATTACTAGAACAGGAGAAATAAGATAATGGAGCAGTTGCACTTGGATGATAACTGAATCACCTTTTTGCTCCAAATGATGGCGCGGTGCACCTCATCTTGTTTTGCGTTGTTATTTGTAATTGCTCTTAAGCTTGTTTTGCCTCATTAGTCCACATTCTTATTCCACCTGTTTCAAGTTAGTGTTTTTTTCTTCTTGATATTATCAATTAAATTACTCTTTTCTCTATGTTGGTAGATACTTCAAGGGCCCAAAACTTCTTGTGGATTTGCAAGATTATGATTACTCATTGGATATGTGGAGCCTTGGTTGTTTGTTTGCTGGGATGGTAAGTGTTGAGGCTACTCAAAACCATTCAGCAATCTTTCCTTTTCTTGAGCACTAGTTATCAGAATATTAGCACCTTTCCTTCGTAATAGATATTCCGAAAGGAGCCCTTCTTTTATGGCCATGACAATTATGACCAGTTGGTGAAAATAGCTAAGGTATATGTCTACTTTTTCTTTCCATAAGGTAATTATGATCGGTGTTATGTCCATGTTGTTCTTTTTATTTCCTTTTCTGAATTAGCATGCATTATGCTTATTTTCCTCACTATAGACCTATTAATGGGACTAATGCATGTGCCAAAGTAGTTCCCATGTGTGACACACTTGCATTTATGTTGGACTTTCCGATTATCCGGAGTGAAGGAAGCTGACAGGAAGGATCATATGAAACACTTATTAGTTTGGTTAGTTGAATTAGTTGAATGCTTAAGTTTTTGAATGCGTGAAGTTTGAAGGCCAAGGATCTGAGTGAAACTTATGAATAGTTCAAGGACCTACAGTGCAGCTTACCCCTGGTTGCAGTATATATGCTTATTTGTAGGTTATCTGATAAAGCTAATGAAACAGAATTACTTTTTGATCTTTGCATCGAAACTTATACGCTTGATTTACAATTCTAGTAGTGAAGTGATGACTGTGCAATGAAACCTTTGACTGATTTTGTTTTTTTGGCTGTTTTGCACTGATAATTAGTTGTTTAATGACCTTGATGGCTGATAAAATGTAGTCAACCACCGGCTGAATGATTGAATGTGGATTATTATACTGGTCCTCATAAAAATATTTCAAGCAAAAAACTAGTCAACAGATTCTCATACGGTTCCTTTTATGAAAAAAATTAATGTCATTCATTACTTTCTCTCTGGAATGTTAAGTTGCTCTGCCCACGTGATTACTTTTCTTGAACTAAATTACTTAATATTCAGATTTCATCATATAGTCCTTTATTCATCTTTTTCCACAATAGTTATCTGTAACTCTCTTATCTTTTTGAGCTTCACTCAAGTCTAATGTTCTGCTATATGTTCTTGGGACAGAGGACTTGAATGCTTATCTAGCTAAATACCGTTTAGAGCTAAACCAACAACTCGAGGCGATGGTTGGGAGGTACCAATTCACTCTTTCTGATTCATCATCCTATTGTTTTCTCTTGTTAGTAACTTGATTTGACCATGCTTGTCCTTGATAAATTGATCAAACTAACTTGATTTGACTAGTTTTTGATCTATGACCGGGCAAAGAAGCACCTTGTTAATGAGGTTAGTTGACCATATTTAAGTTCTTTATTTTAGTATTTAAGTTGTGTTGTTGTTGCTGCTGCTGTATCTTTGATGGACTTGTGCCTGTGAATTGGTTGTTTTAGCTGAAGTATCCTGAGAGCTGCTTGCGATTTGAGTATGATCCCGAATTTCCAATCAGGGGTCTGTAGTATGATAAACTCAATGGATGCCTTCTGAAACTTTCTTTGGATTCATAGAGCTAGATGGTTGCTTTTTCGGACGTCAAAAGGTAACAAATTTATTTATGTGCCGTAGAAATGTACGGAATCTTGCAATTTTCTGCTAAATAAAAAAGTATTAATTAGCATTGCGATTATGTTGGCATTTAATGCTTTGAGCTAAGCAATTTGAGATTTGCTAAAAAGAATCAACAGGCACATGTTTCTGTAGCTTATGTATATTAGATATTTGTTCACATAATTAAACTAATAAAATTATGTCAGCTTATCAACTAGTAAAGGTACACTTATATAATTTACATGTAAAATAGATATTTGTTCACATAATAAAAGCTAATCAGCATATTATCTACTAAAGTTACTTTAATCTTGAAATTTAGCTGTAAATAGTAACATAGTAATAAAACTAGTAAACTACAGGTTAATTTCTCAGCACCTAGTGAAGTTTACTTGTTCATTTAAATTTTTTTTAATGCCTTATAGATACTCAAAACTCAATAGCATAAACATTCTGTCTCTTTCTGCAGCTAAACTTTCTGTTGTTGCTGATTAGTCCTGTTGTGGGTCTTCTACATAGTGGTGTTTCTCGAAGCTCCTATATATTTGTGTTTCCTTAAACCTTAACATCGTTCTGATGTCATTTCTTTTCTCAACATCATCATCGGTTTTCTATATAATGAAGATCAATATATTGAGATATATTAATAGAAATTTGGCTGATTTATCATTATCTTCTAATTAACTGTTCTGTTTCTGTTGGTTGCGAGCAGCTTAGCTTGGACAAAATAGTGGAAATCTATGGTCACTCGGCTTATTGGCTGAGTTCAAGCACTTAGACTTGTGGGTCTGATGGATTTTTTTTGCTTTAGTGGGTTGATTTAAAGTTTATGCATACCATGCATCAGAAACAACAATATTCTCGATACGCCTTTGTACTTGTGACTCTTATATTTGATAATTGATAATGATACTATCTTTTAAAAGCACTAAAAGGACACAATTCCTCTCTAAATGGTATTCTGGTACTCACCAAATTTCTCTATTTCATATCTTTTCAGAGTCAACAAAGCCGTTGAAATAAAAAAAGGAAAGCAACAAGAAGCTCAGGATAGGAAGAGTTCCTTCGATTTTGTAAGCTAAAAAGTTCTTCTTTTGTGTAGTTCAATTTGCATCTTACTATTTTATCTTCTACTTAAAGAGATTTTGATGGATTTTAGGTTAAGCCTTGTGAGAATGGAGGTCATCCTCAGCAAGAGACTAGGTTTTTAATGCCATCAAAGTCATTTCCAGTATCTTTCCAATTTTTTACTATTAGAGCACAAATTTAACTGGCCACTTTTGTGGAAACAGTTCTTTGGTTGATAGTATTAACTCATCTACGTCGAATGATAATGAGAGTAAAGAAGAAGTTCCTTCATTTGAGTTTCCTGTCCAACCT
>CM054945.1:23541998-23642332 GCA_029168755.2 Tillandsia fasciculata | reverse complement strand
TTTTTTTCCCTACATGTACTGAATTTAGTATTGTACAACTTGCATGTAACTATAGATAACTAGTTGTAGACATTTAGTAAATTTTAGAGTTTGTAAATTTTTTGTCATTGGTAGAATCCAGGATGAAATAAATTAGAAAATGAGTAATAGCTAGCATTGATTGATTTGTTAAAAAATAAACTTTATATTTCCAAGCCGGGAGAAAACTTGATTTAAGACACCGGGGATGATATTGAGAATAAAAATGCATATAAAGGAAAATGAAAGTTAGGTTAAATTTTAGGATGATTGAGAAATTTACCTTAGAGTTGAATTAGGGATGGAGGGTTTTCTTTTGTGTAGAGAGCATGTAATTACCAAATAGAGGTATAGTGGAAGAGCAGAATGCAAAGGAATTCCTACTGAGTATTTTGTCGATAATTTTTTTTTGTTGACAAAAGAAAAGTACTTATATTGTAGATGTTCTAAATATCTTAGATTTGCATACTTAAATTCATTTGTGTTAAACCCACTTCGAATATTATATTTCACACATACACCTATTAGGAAATTATATTTAAAATTCCGTGAATGGAAATATTAATCGTCGTGCATTAATTCAACAACCCAAAGGTTTTTCTAAACATCGATTGAAATAGAATTCATGGATAACCTTCTACATATAAACCCTAATATCATACAAATATTCTCAACACGGAATATCATGGCACAATATCAATTGATTCAATGCATGGTCCGACCCGCATATTTGGGTCAATTAAATAATCCTATAGTTCAACTTGAAAAGAATTGATTATCGACATCGTTACATGGTATCACATTGTAGGTTACCTACCTATCCTAAAGTAAATTTCATCCTCAAATTCAATTGATTGAAGTCCTCAATAGTTAGGAGAAAATATCCATTAGAAGTAATTTTTTATTATCTCAATTGTCCAAGAACTCATGATCATGTTTTTGGATGATAACATAATTAACATATCGGCAAGCAAATTCTTGAACATATGAACTAGGGCTCCTCTAGAAAAGCAATTGGCCCAATCAACTTTCCTATACTCTTCCTTGTGTGAAATATACAATAAATTTGTTAGAAACATATTTGTTGTCGATCAAATTTAATATTCAATCTGTTCAATTAATGAACAAAAATTCACAGCTTCATTTAGAAGGAAAATTTTATCACCAACATTAAGTACATAGTACCACATCACTAATCACCTACACGCACCAAAGTAAGTTTCATCCTCAAATTCAATTGATCAAGCACCTCACTACTTAGATGGAACTATTCCTTGTAAGCAATTATTATTTTTTTCTCAATTTCAAAATTCTTTAGTACGCTTTCCGTGCGTAACATAGTTTACATACCAACAATCAAATTCTTAACCATCCAAATTAGGCTCCTCTAAACATCAATTGATATAAATTTCCTGAATCGGCTTCTAAATATTCTTCCTGCCATAATCATTATACAAACTCTCTTTAGATAAATTTGCACAAACATTATGCCACAATCTCAATTGATTAAATTATGCATTACATAATTTACATACCACCAATCAAGTTCTTGAACATCCAATCAATTTTTCATCCTCGAAACAAAAAATAAATTACATCTCAAAAAGTTTTCAATAAGAGTTGTTTAATTTTTCGTACTTCTAACTTACTTATGTTAAACTCATTTTAAATATAAAAATTCATGTATACACCTACATAGGAAATTATATTAAAAATTCTATAAATTAAAATACTTAATACTAAAAACTCAATTGTCCACGTTACAAGAGTGCTCGAGTAATACGCCTTTATCAATAAACAAGCATTTTGATTCAACTATACAGGGTCAACTAAGTGCCTTTCTAAGACAGTACGTCTTTTCTCATTGCTCTATGTAGTGTAATTATATATGGTCAGTTTTACCCTCTAAATGTATCTTATACTTTTATTCTGGTTGGTTATATGGTGTAGTGCATTTTGTTGAAGTGTTGTTTAGCTGTACTATTTGAAGAAGCACTAAATGCTTTGTTGCTAAAACTCCCTTGATTTCTATTAAAATCCTTCTAAGAATATTTTTTGCTTTTGTGGCTCGCATGCACATTGCAACTTCCAAACATTGCAAAAGCTCCAACCTTTTTCATTTGTTAAATGATTTAGTGTAGGTTATTGTAGATGAAAGTTGAAGCAAAAGCTAGACTGAAGGGGTACTAAGTGCTAACTTGATTCGGTCCGTTTTTGCAATGTCAGTCAAGGCATTGTTTTCTAGGTGAAAGTTGGTCTAGTGCCTATTTGGTGTAGTGTGAGACTTGAATTTTGCATATACTTTCAACTACAAGAATCTCTACTAGAGCATTTTGAAAGGAAAAGTTTGAATCTTTTGCTGTAGTTTGGAGCTTAGGATCCTTTGAAGCATAAACTTTAATTCGGAGCTTTTGTTTCTTCTACAGAGGGAAATTTTTTGGGGATTTTAACAAAAAAGCAGTTAATGTATAGTTTATAGGATATGCAGAATCTAAAAATATATGAAATTCGATACTAAACATTTTAACATGTCAAGTAAGGATTAGAACTTGTTCTCGGGGTCTTAGTAGTGCATTGATCGGTTTTATTTTCTTTTTAATCGTTGAATTACTTGTTTTATATTATACATTTGTTTCCATATTTGTTTTATTTTTTGGGTTTCAACATTAATTAGTATTTTAAGCAAGATGGTAGCTTTAGTTGTTTTAATTCATAATTGATTTTATTTTAGTTATAATTTTTGATTGAATACACTACATATTGAGATAATTTATACATATTTTTTTGTCTCTATCAACTTTCGTTAATCTTGTAGTAATCTCTAGGTATTTATACTATCTTGGTTGTGTGCTGTTGAAGATAATAAATGAAAATTATCTATATGACATAACTTAGTTTATACACTTTTTAATTAGGGATTGCACATTTAGGGGGAGAGATTATGAAAAATGAAATGTTATATGCATAAAAAGATGTGGAAAGAGTTACATCCCAAAGGGAGTGTGAAAACTACCACCACATGTAGGAAAGAGCTACCACCCCGGCCGTCCGGTAAGTGTGTGAAGCTACCACATGTTTTTGATGCATCTAAAAAAAAAAAGATATCTGGTGATATAAGGTTGGATATGATTAAAAGATGCTCAAAGAGCCACCCCTGGTACTTAAATTACGCAATCTTCTAATTAGAGATTGCACATTTAGGGGGAAAGTGATTATGGAAAATAAAATGTTGTATGCATAAAAAGATGTGGAAAGAGTTACATCCCAAAGGGAGTGTGAAAACTACCACCACATGTAGGAAAGAGCTACCACTCCGGTCGTCCGGTAAGTGTGTGAAGCTACCACATGTTTTTGATGCATTTTTTTAAAAAAAAAGGTATATGGTGATATACGGTTGGATATAGTTAAAAGATGCTCGAAGAGCCACCCCTGGTACTTAAATTATGCAATCTTCTAATTTTAGAGTTTATTTGTTAAGTTTATGTTATATAGCAATCTTCATTATTTAGCTTCATGATCCATTACATTTTGATAGTTTTTGTACCTTTGGATTGCTTTTTGATGACGTGAGTATGATGTATGTTGGTTTTAAGTATTTTTACAATTTTTATTTGGAAGCTTGATGTTTTTGGATTAAAATTTATAGTTTTTGTGAAATTGGAATGATTTTGAAGCATCTTGTGTGAAGATATAATGTATAAGTACTTATAATATTTATTTCTATGTTTTACGAGTTCAATAATTTTGAAAAATTCAAATTTGAGACTTGGATGATATTTTTTACTTTTGGTAGTCAGAAAAGTGCACTAAATCAACAAACTACTGATGTTGTGCTGATAATATGCTACATGTTTCTAAAGATCATCCTTGGCGGCCTTGTGATTTTTAATTATAGAGTTTAGAAGTAGACACCACATGGCGCATCATGAAGATAAGTTTCTTTTTTTTAAGTAGCATGTGCCTTTAGTGGGTTGATTTGATAATTAATATTACACAAAGCAATGAGAATAGACTTGATGGCATTTAATTTGACACAAAATCTTGCCCAAAATATCTGCAAGTACTGATTTTCTTTTAGGCGCCCCTGTATAATTGAATTAAAAACTTGTTTATCGATAAAAATGTCTTCATTGAGTATTCTCTTAGAGAGGACAATGAGTGACTCTAGAAGAGCGCCATTTAATATCAAACCTGAGGTAATCATCACTAACTGCCGACCTGTGTTTAAAATCTGTGACACTATATGTATTGCGCAAATTTTACATGTAATTTTGAATTTCTTTGATAGATGCGAGAACTTGGAATATACTCCCGGCTTGATCAAGTATTTGATTCTCCTAATGCTGTAAAAGATGTTTTGATCAGCCCAGCTTCTTTGGATAATTCGGTATGCTTGCTTTATAATTTCCTGTAATTTAGTTTGCCTATTTTGAGTAACTAGTGTAGGGCAAGCGCTTCGCAGCGAGTAGATAATATTTCAGTTAATTAAGATATATAATTATTAAAATTTTACGGCTAAAAAAATAATAATAAAAAAAGGAAAAATGTATGGAGTAGCCTTATGTACATTTTTTTAAAAAAAACGCGAGATTAGAGTGTTAATTGCATTTAGGTAAGAAGAAAGAAAGTTTGACAAAAATATCGTGCAATTAACGTGAGCATAGATTATTGACAATCGGAATTGGTAAGAAAATAAACAGACAGATAGATGCATTAATAATAATAGTAATCATTATTCTAGAAGCAAAATGAATCTGAGGGATAGTATCGCGTAAAAGAAGGAAAAATAATTTATTTACTAATTATGATTTGTTAATTCAAACTAAGACATGGTTAGGTCACAAACAGAAACTAATAAACAATTAAAATGTCAAATTTAAGTTATTCATTAATAGGGTAAAATGGGTTACTATTATTTCTTTCTCAGTAAAAGATGTATTTTTAGAAGAAATAACTCAAATTGCACAACAACAATTCAAATTTTAGTATCAATAGAAACATATTATTTCATTAATATGTCACATCCAAACTCAGCAACAGATCAAAAAATATCAAATTTTGAGCACAACCCAATAGAGATAATCAAATCCAATTCTCACCTTCGACGAAATAGGAACCACAGAGATTTAAATAAGCAATTCAAATCAAATTTGTAAGCAATGTCTAATAAACCCAAAAAATAATTATAAAGAAACTTGATATTGTATCTAAAAGATAAAGCCTAAATTGCTCAAAATTAGTAAAAATCTAAATGAACAACAATCCAAACTGAAGCAAAAACCTAAAAGATCAAAAATTGACTGAGATCGATTAACAAATAAATGGATTAACAAATATAAAATTGAAGTGGTTTAGACTCAGATGATTAACAAATACCTGAAAAATTGTCAATGAGTAAAATCCAACTTGACACATATAGGCAATTACAAATTCTCATTGAGCACAAAAAGAAATAGATTGAGATGGATTTACCTTCAATGGATGCAAGAAATGCACTACAATTAGAGTCCTGCATTATAAGATTCGGCCAAATTCCGCGAAGAATAGTCCCATTTGCTTTGGTATCGATGACCGCAGCCTCGATCGTGGCCTTTGCGACTCCACCAATGAGAGAATCATAAGTTAGAACTATATCAATGTTAATAATAGAAGGTCTTTCAAAATGGCTCTGACTATTAAGGCCCAAAAGCAGGAAACTAAAAAAGCTAATGATCTTCACATTGGCCATCATCAAACCCTTTTTAAGCTTAGGGTAAGCCAATTTCTTTATCTAGTGAGCCTCTGTTTTAAGAAATCCATCCCAGATCAGAAGATACTTTAGACATCTACCAGAAAAATTGTAACTTTAGCTTGACTTCTTAATCGAGAGAGAGTACGTCTCAACGGCACGTAGGAGTCGGATGAGTGCAACAAAAGTGGCGCGTAGGAGGCGGAGGGGGAGGGAAAAGCGGCGCGTAGGAGATAGATAGAGAGAGAGAGAGAGAGAGAGAGAGAGAGAGAGAGAGAGAGTGGAGGGAAAATCAAGATATGGAGATTATATGGCAGCAAGTGCGGAACGAGTGAACCTTTCTTGTCTTTTTATGTGTAGTAGGTTCTAGAACCTTGTCCTTGATATCTACTTCCATGCATAGTCCATGTATTCTAATTGATGACTTAGTTGAGAAATCTCCATGGTTGCAGATTTGGATGTTGGTGACATAGAAAATATTAGGTCTAGGGTGGCTGAACTTGAAAGCAATATTATAGATACGGAGGATAGCCTAAAATCGCTCCAGAAAGAGCAAAGGTAGTTGGAAGATGAAATGGCGAAGATACATAAGAGACGGGTTCGTTTTATTGTTCATTAAGGAGGGGATTCTCTTCATTTTTTAGGATTTTACTATTTATTTTTCTCTCTCTGCTTTTAGGAGGAAATTACTAAAAATGTTAAGTTTGAGAAAAAGAGGTGCCAGGAAATACAAAGGTGTGTCGGTACGTGCCAAACCTATTTCCTACACATCTTTGTGTTCTTTGTTGAGTTGTATGGTAGGGCTTATCTGCTCTGTTCTTTACTCCAGATATGAGGAGAAGATGCTAACAAACTTTCATGGATTTGGTGTTTCATGGATTAAATTAACAAACATATATATTTTCATCATCTAGATAAATTAAATTAACAGGACATGGGGTGTTTCATGGATTTGGTGTGCCATTCTTCTATATAGGACAGTATGCTGACCTGTTGTAAAAGAATTATTCTTGGTACATGACAAGTCTAACAAACTTTGTAGTTAATGCTTTTGAGTTTGGTCATATTTCCCAATTGATTTGAAACAGGGCACAATTTCCAATTGATTTGAAATACGGCATTTTTTTTACGATCCTTTTTTAAGTGACAATTTATATGGTTTCATAATTCTATTTTCTATGTGATATGTAGGCCTTTTTTTTTAGTTCATTTAATTTGCTTCCCAACACATTTATTTTCGGTTACTTCAATGGAATATGTGTTGTATACGTACTGAATCATATCTTGCACCCAATTAGTTTAGTTTTCTCTTAAAAGCCTCTATTTTTTAGCTAGATGATGAAAATATATGTTGTATATATGCTGATTGAATCATATCTTGCTGTCAAGTTTGTTCATTTTGCTCTCGTAAAGCTCTTATTTTCAGTTCGATGAAGATATATGTTGTATATCACTAAATCATATCTTGCTGCTCAATTCATGTTGTTCTCTTAAACCGCAAAGTTGCAGTTAGGTTGATAAAATTCATGAGGTAAATTACTAATTTGATGTCCAGTCAGTCATTTGGCTCTCCTAAAACCGCAATTTAATTGGCTTGATGATTATATGTGTTGTATATATGCCCGATCATATCTTGCTTTATGGTTAGTTCTTTGTCGTCTTAAGTACTAATTCTTTTTAACACGATGTTTGACTTGGTTGCAAGACTACAATTGCTATTTAATTATAATAGCTACGATATGAGGCTGGGGGTCCTAGTAATATAGGCATGTAGGCGAGGATCTTTCCTTGTTGTCGCTTATATTCGTAAGGTACCACTTATGAATGAGTCTACGTCTAATTATCAGTTAGGCATACATGCAAGTTGTGGCAATCTTACTTTTTAAGCTTGATATTTCAGTTTGCTTGCACATAACTCTAATTATCGGTTAGCGTCACAGGTATATGCTGGTTAGTGTTTAATTATTTCTTGCAATCTAATTAGCCTATGTTGCTCCCCTGACACTAATGCTTAATCAATTTGATTAATATGTGGGTATTGATTAATATATATGCTGGTTGTGTTGAATCATATTTTGCTCTCTAAATTATTCTTTTTTCTCTAGTGAACTCCAAATTATGAGTTAATTTGTTTACTAGTTGTGTGATGAATTTTATCTTCTTATCCAATTAGCTCATTCTGCTCTCAATAAAGCTCTAATTTTCAGTTTGTTTGATGAAATATATTCAGCATGTGTGTTGAGTCGTATCTTGTTGTTAAATCCTATTTGTTCTCGTAAACCTCCAATACTTATTTTGATGGAAGTATATGATATATATTGCTAAATCGGATCATGTTATTCGGTTCAGTTTGCTCTCTTAAACATAATAAAATTTTAAAATATAGTATTCGATTGTATGCAATCAAACAAATTATATGTAGTTTGATTATTTTTTACTGTCTAACGAAATAAAATAAACGTATCTGTTGCATGTAGAGCAATGCTAGTGGTACACTCCAAACACTACAACACAATAAGGTTATAGCGACACATTGTTGGGACACTTTTATATAAGTGTCCCATTTATAAATCAACACCCAAATTTAAACCCACCAAAAAAAAATATTATTTATTTCTACTCAACCCACCACACACCAACTACAAACTTTGGGCCCAAGCCCTCTCTTGATCCTATAACGTTAATTAAATTCAAATTAATTTTTTGATGGGTTTAAATTGATTTTTACTCTAGTGCCCCCTTTTGATCCGACAGTTTTGTATTTGGGTCCCAAAATGGATTACTCTAGTGGCCCAACACAACTGAAAACTCTGGTGCCCCTCTTGATTCGAAACAGGGAGTTCATTTTCTCTCCACCCTCTCCCCCTCCTCCCCGCGCCCCCCCTCTCTCTCTCTCTCTCTCTCTCTCTCTCTCTCTCTCTCTATAGCTCTCTCTCCCCACTCCTCCCTCTCTACCCCTCTCATCCTCTCCCTCTCTCCTCATCCTCATCCTCTGCGAGAGGAGTACGACGAGAAGGTGAGATCGCAGCCGCGGCGGAAGGAGTACGACGAGAAGGTGCTCGTGGAGATCTACAGATCGATTCTCGCCCAGGGCCCGATCGTCTCTGCCATCGTCTCGAGACTCGTGGAGATCTACAGATCGATCTTCGCCCAGGGCCCAATCGTCTCCGCCATCGCCTCGAGATCGCAAAGTGAGCTCTCTCTCTCTCTCTCATCAAAATTCTCATTTCAAGAAGTCTGAGAATCGCTCTATGTCTCTAATGTGACAAATTAATCATCCACTAAGATTTGCAGTTAGTACAGACCTCTACTTGTGCACAATTTCTTTATCATTGTTGTTAAAATCATTATCTACAAAGTAGGATTGCATGACCCTACAGATAACACAGAGAACTGCATACTTAGAATCACAATCTGGGATGTACAATTGCATTGTATGGGCCTATGATTAGGTAGGCTAGAGGTCATATCAAAGAGCTATAAAGGAGTATTATCACTGACTTCTATCTTATTGTTGCATGTGAGTTTATGCACCGTTGGATGGTTTGTGGATGTTAGCATCCTTGATGTCTTTTATTCACAACATTGGCTTGGTATTATTTTCGATGTCTATTAATTTGTTAGGACTAAATATTAAATACTAGGGAGATTGAAGTTTGAATATTTTGTATGGATTATCAGAATATTGTTAGTTGATACTTGGTTAATGACCGTTTTTCAAATATGATTTGTTGTGAAAAAGTTGCCTACATTGCATTTTCTAATAATATAACTAGATAACTATCCTAAAATTTTAATATCCTTATATCATCATATTGATGTGAGCCACAAGATCAAAGAAGTGCTCTATCATTTAACAACACCACCTTACACTTCATCACAGAATATTAATTGATTTTCATATAATATAGAATAGTACAATCCTTAAATCTAATTTTATATTCTAAACGTGAATGCCACCTTAGCAATTCTAAGGACCCTGATTTTAGCAACCTTGATCTGTAGGTTGAATTAAACAATATAGCAAGGGAAAGCTAAATTCTCTAAAACATTCCATCAGAATCTAGTAGTTTATAGCTGTATGACTTACAGTAACATATCCACCAGACGCAGACCAAGGTTGCGAAGTCCACGTGTTTATCTCCCATAGATAAAAAGTTCCATCGCTGAAAGGGTGAAATATACACGAAAAATCTTCAACTGAAAAGATGAAAAATCCTTGGGTTGAGCTTATAAGAATTATAAAATGAATAATGTATTAATATGAAATATGAATTATATATATATGAGAAGTAAGATGAAAAAGAAAATTTCATCTGAATAAAGTCTTTGTAAGATTCTTCACCCAAACTAATAGTCTTGCTAACTGGATCCCATGAAGCACCACTCAATCTTTTCAATTGGGTGGTTCTAGACCACTTTGTCTTGAAGGTACACAGCAGATTTTTCACTTCAGTCTAACTACATGAAACTTAATTGAAATTGAAATTGAAATTGCCAATCTTTTGTTTTCCTATATTATTTCCCAAACTAAGATAAACTAGCATCGAAGTCGTTGCTCTATCTGTGGTATGGCATTAGTTAATTAATTTTGACAACTTTGTCCTTTGAGATTAATTTAAGAAACAAATGGTTGATACCTCCCTTATTAGTCTGTGATGTAGGATTGCAAGTCTGTGCTGGGTGCGATATAAAGCCTAGTAGGGTGTTTGAGAATTTTAGGTGGTTATCCGCCAATTTCGAGCGTTTTCCCAATAGTTGTTAAGTAAATATTTAACTACATCTCTGTGTTGAGAAGGCCTCAGAATTAAATTTTGACCATATTTTAGGATAATCATCTAGCTGACATCAAGCTTTTAGGTAGAGTTAGTTTTTCTCTTATTTGTAGTGCTTGTGTACTTCTTGTTTGATTCACTAATGTGTGATGGAACCATGCCTTACTATTGTAGTGCTTGTGTATCTATTGCTGCCATGCCAAATTAAAAAGTACCTAGAAATATAAACTGGGTCTCATAGCTTATCAGACTCATATTCAAATTCAAATTCAAGTTTGAAACCTAATATAGTTCAGCTATTTGAAACTCAACCCAGTGTCTTCGGTCTGTTAGGATAAGAATCCAGGTCATACAACTAGAGAGCTTGTTGGTATTCTGATGTGTATCCGTATGTGCTGCAATTTTACATGTCGAGATAAAAAAAGTATTTATGGATACAAAGTATATATTTATAGTAATCCAACTTTATGCGATGATTAAGATTATGCTATATAAATTTAGTAACTAAAATATACAACCACTAAGAACCCTAAATGCTTTAATTTGTTACTCCACTATCCTCAACTTTCTTAGCAACCATCTAACATAGCTTTGCCTGAAGTAGAGATGATGATTGGACATTATTTAAATGCGGAGTTCTAAAAGCATCAAAGGAATGTTCAGTTATCTGATGAATCAGAAACTCTTCAATATAGGTATTGCAATCTCTTGTCAGATAACCATAACCAACATAAAAATAATAAGATTCAGTTTTAATATAGTTTTTATGATCCAAGATAGATTCGGTGTACGAAATGAAAAAAGTTTTGATCCGCTCCGAATTTGTCTTGCCACGATCAGTCCAGAAAATTATTTATATTTTAATAAAATACTTGTAAAAAATAATATATTCATAAAAAAGTTGGTGTTTTTATTTTTCATGTATTTAAAATTTTTTGTCACGAACATTTCTCAAGTGAGTGACATTTCATCCTTACGACCTCCTATTCTTTAATTTAATTTCGTTTGTTATTTTCACTGTGTGATAGGTTCTTAGAAAATTTTCTTTTAATGTAACAATTTGCTTATTATTATTGTAGTTCGATGCGAGAAGTAATGGGAGCACAGTACATGCAGCGCCATTTGTCAAAGATGGAACCTTTTCTGCGCAAAGTGGTAGAGTTAATGCTACTCAAGTATATTGTTATTGATGAGTATGATATTGAGAAATTGAATTTGACAATTTAATTCATGCGGTTCTGTGTTTCTTTCCTTATACTTGAGAATTGAGAAACAGAAAAAAAAAAAAAAGAAAAAAAAGAAAAGAAAGTGTTTTACCCCATTTCAGAGATTCTGCTTCTTGTTGCAGTGTGAATCTGGTGGGCAATTCTAATAAAATTAATTGATTCGAACAGCGTTATTCAAAGAATATCTCAGAAGCTTTGGTTGTTCAAAACAGGCACTTAGTTAGATTTCAGTCACTCGTCTTGAAACCTTCTTATTCTGTCGATCTGTGTATAAATCCAGTAAAATAGGAATAGCCGCATTTATTTTCCTATCATCTTTTAGCTGCATCGTCTGTTGATAAATTATATCTAGAGATGTTTTAAAATATACAGCTTTTGTGAAGTTCGCGTAATTTTAAAAAATATTGTATTGGTTGTTGCCTGCTTCATTTGTGTGTAGTTGGAAATTTTGTGATACTTGTGTTGTATCTGCATATGTATCATTAATATATGGGGTAAAACATATGGACGCCCCTCCAATATTAGGCTATCTAAAATTATGTCCCTAAACTTCTTTTATATATATATATATATATATATATATATATATATATATATATATATATATATATATATATATATATACTTTTGATGCCACTCGAAAGGTAATGCTCCTTATTTTCTGATATGTTGTGTTCTTTTATGGATATCAGGTGCAAGAAGAGGTGGAAAAAGCTCTGTATCGTCATGTGCGTTTAGCTCCGAAGTAAGCATTTTAGTAAACAGATGCCATACCGCTGTCATTTTAAGTTATATATTAAAATGCTTTATATTATAGTCCAACACTTAATATCGATTAATAGTTCGTTAGAATCGACAAGTATAATGCACAATAGAGTTGAAAAAAAAAAAATCTTTGTAACATTTGTATGCTGTTTGAAACCATTTTGCCATAATTTTATCTTTAAAGAAATCTTGCCGCTTGGTTTTATTTGTCTTCTTTATTTTGGGAACATATTCGGAATCACCTATTTTTTTTAAATTTAAGGAGGGGAGGGGGGGAATTGAGACAATTTAAAGAAATTTTATTTGCAAATGTTGGGGCAGCAGAAAGTTAAAAGATGTGGGATCATATCACTGGAAAAAAAAAATGATGAACCAGTGCAACTCCTCCCCCACCCCGCCGGTCGCTCTAAGCAACAAGAGATTTTGTAAAAGCGTCAGAAAAATTTAATTTGGTGGTCTTTTTTCTCAGTAAAGCTGCTTTAAAATCTGCTGATGGACATGCAGCTATCTTACAATTGTTTTTTTTTTTGTCTCTTTTCTTACTATCCTTAGATGCATTTGTATTTTGTCTTTTAGAGTTCCTCATCAGATTAAGGCGACTTCAAACAAAAGATATCGGCTCCAATTCCAGGGTACTCTGCCCCAAACACTCTTCACAGGCAGCAAATTAGAAACCGAGAACAAAAAACCAATTCAAGTTTCAATTTTCGATACGGAATCAAACCGGGTAGTATCAACCGGTCCTTTATCGTCAATCCAGGTCGAAATTGTTGTTCTTGATGGTGATCTTGGAACGGATTCACAATTGGATTGGACTGAAAAGGAGTTTAGCGAAAATATTGTACGTGAAAGAGAGGGCAAAAGGCCTTTACTCACTGGGGAACTGGCAATCACACTGAGCAATGGGGTTGGTTTTATTTGTGATGCCACTTTTACGGATAACTCCAGCTGGATAAGAAGTCGAAAATTCAGGCTAGGCGTGAGGGTCTGTCAAAATAATTCTGGAGTTGAAAGAGTACATGAAGCATTTAGTGAAGCTTTTTGTATTAAGGATCACCGAGGAGAGTGTAAGTCCATATCTTGTCAACTTTTGACTATTTAAATTTAAATTTTTCTGCAAAATAACATATGCACCCTATAAATTTGTTAATGGCTTTTAAAGTTGGCAATATCATATAAGCCTTTATACACATCAAAAATACTCACAATGCCCTTAAATATCATTAAGTGTCCTTGAAACTGATTTTCATTAAAATCCTCTGGAAAGGGTATATCTGTACCAGGAAATCAAATTTTTTAGGCATATTTGTGAAATTTTGATGCTTTATAGGTGTATGGCTCAATAAATTTTTGTTACCTGCATCATCTAATTTCTTTTTGGAATTTTAGTGTATAAGAAACATCATCCTCCAGCATTGCTTGATGATGTGTGGCGGCTGGAAAAGATAGAAAAAGATGGAGTTTTTCATAAAAAAGTCGCAGATTTTGGGATCATTACTGTTCAAGAATTCCTGAGGAATTTGGTGGTGGATCAAGATAGGCTTCGTCGGGTAAGAAAACCATATCAATTATGATTTCTTTTTGGAGTTGAAGACTTCCTTGTGCACAAACTAATGGCCCTCGTCCCCTCCCCTCTCTCTCTCTCTCTCTCTCTCTCTCTCTCTCTCTCTCTCTCTGTCTCAATTTTATCTTGCATACTTCATAGTTACTTGGCAGTGGAATGTCAAATAAAATGTGGGAAGCGACCACGGAGCATGCTAGAGAGTGCATTCTAGAAGACAAGCTATACTCATATTGTAGTGAGCAGGGAGTTGTGCTACTGTTTAGCTGTATATATGAGCTTGTGGGGACAATAATGAATGGCAACTGTTACAGTTTGGATGAACTTACTGCAACTCAAAAGGTACTTCTGCCCAAACTTAATTTATCCTCTACTTTTTTATATAAGCATCAATTTTGTGTTAGTGTTTTTGTCTATTGTCAAGTATTTTTTTTTAATACTAATAGTTTTGATGAAGATTTTGAGTTCTTTTGACGCTTATGCACTGAAACTTTTAATTGCACTTAACATCTCTACATCCTATAATGTATGTTACTTATCGTTGAAGGTTTGATATTTGTTGTTTGTTCTGTGGAAATTATAAGCCATTCATGTTAATTTGAATGATATCGTTCCTACATATATCTAAATTACCCTTGAATTTTAGTATTTTATCTTCTTGTCTTCTCTTTCCTACATCTCTCAACCACTCTCAGGCGATTGACTTGTCCTCTCCTTCATTCCATCCTTCACCAATTATTATTAAAATTTTTTGAATGTTGTTAAGAATTGAAATTAATATCTTTAATTTTTTAATTTTTATAGTTGATGTTGTTATTTAAAATTTAAATTCGTGATCGGATCGCGAATCAAGGCGATCGACTATTTCGATCAGGGCGTGATTCCGTGTGGACGCGAGTAGAGGCCGGGCGCGTGCGCGGCTAGCAAGGACGAACAATTTTTACCAACGATCGTCGGCTTCGCGGTGATCTCGACCCGCGCAAGGTGAAAATTAAATCATAATTGATAAGATCAATTAGATTACCCTTATTAACGATCTAAAACAAAACACGAGGTGATCTTTGGTTTAGAAAAATTTTATTTGCGTCTCTTTCTTCCGCTGCGCATCTCCGACTATTTTTCTTACAGTGGTATCAGAGCCACCCTCGTCGTTTGTTTTAGATCTAATCTCTTTTTCGATGTTGATTGGGTTTTCTGAAACGATCAAAATCAAAACAATGAAGATTGTTTTTGCGTACATTATTTTGATTGTTTTGAAACATTAATTAAAATTAGCGCACGATGCACTATTGGCACGGCACTAATTAGTGCATGCGGGCAAGGTGCTGCAATGCTAATTAAATTAGTGCATGCGGGCAAGGCGCTGCAATTCTAATTAATTAGCATTGCCATGCATGACGGATTAGTGTATAGCAACACTAATTGATTAGTTCATGGTTTTCATTGCACGTGCTTGCCGCAATGTGTTTTGAACGCATTTACATGGTGCAGTCATGCGCGCCATGTGGTTGCTTTGTGCAAAATCACAATTTAAAATTAATTCGAACCCAATTAATTAGAAATCGAATTAGAGAATTTTATTTTATATTATATGCCTGTGATGTGTATGAGGTGATGATCATGGATAGCAACCTTGTGATGTACATGTATCATGTGATGATGTGAATTGGTGTAATTTAATAAGGACCCAGTGTTAGATTTATTTTGGGTGCCTGCGTGCACCAATTATATTATGTAATTTGGAGACCTGCGCGTCTCATTATTATTATGGGTTGTATTGTAATTGTTGCAAAATTAAAGGGTAAAAGGGTAGTTCAGGTTCCATGACGATTTGTTCCATTCAAGAGTTGATGCGGTGCATATCAAGTTTGGACCAAATATTGATCGAGGGAGCCGACAAGAGTTGATCTACTCAAATCCAATCAAGATGCAGAGCAAGTTTTTTTTTTTGTGTGTGTAATACCCTCTGACCCGATTCCGGCCTAGTGGCTCAGGCCCGAATCAAGTTAAAATCCATGATCATCACCGGTAGTTATTATTATATATATGTGATATATGTGTGCATATGATGCGATGGTTTGCATGAGATGTAAATTAATAATAAATTAAAACTGATGAGATAATAAATCTCCCTAAATAAAATATTAAGTTAGTGTTGTTATGAACCCATTAGTGGCCTTCCATCGTTGTAGGGTGTGGGCGTCTCTGTAGTGTTGATTGATGCACCCGGACACGGGGGTCAGTTGCATTAGGGAGCCGCAACCATTCTATTGGCATGAGATGCTATGTGGTAATAAAGGGGTTGAATCCAAGAATCTGTCTGGATGAGGATTCAATGACTTTTTTTTATTTTGCATGATGAACGGTGGGTCTAACTTAACCAAAAGATAAGGTCAAGAATCTGTTAGGATGAGGCCTATATTTTTGAAGGCCAAAGATGAAATTGCGATTTGCTTGAGAAGCATTGAACAAGAGTTGTTCACTCATTTTTTTTACTCATTGCCAAGAATCTGTTAGGATGAGGTAGTGTGCAAACAGATGGGACCGCAATTCCCACTAGAAATTTTTAGTAAAGTTTCCGTTTTCTCCACTCGGAGAGTGTGGAGATTCGCTAAAATTAGTGGGAGGCACCATTTAGATTTAAAGACCCTAATCAAAATGGATTATGATTAAGTACACAACTAATTAGAATCTTAACCATCTGCAGAAAATGGCCGCCTCTAACTCATTTGTCAAAATACTTGATACTAATCGCTTAACTTGATCGAATTTCACCGATTGGCTGAGGAATTTGAGAATTGTTCTCAATCCTGAGAAATTAGCCTATGAATTTTAATTAAAATTTTGAGGCATTTAAAATTCTAAATAGAATAAAAAAATTATTTCAAATAAATTATAATAAAAAATAAATAATTATAAATAAATTATGTTTGAAAAATTGAATGGTTTAAAAATAGACCTATCAAATAATCAATTGTTTAAATTCAAATAATATATTTAAAATTAAATTTAAGTTTGAATATAATTTAAAACTTTAATTTAAAATTTTGAATCAATTCAAATTTTAAAAATTCTAAAAATATTTATACATTTTTTAAAGATTTTTAAAGATAACAAATTTTAAATTCCAAAAAATAGGAGACCCGGCCAGGCCCGGCCCGGCCCACCCAGACCAAGCCCGTCCCGGCCCGTAAAAAAATATATAATTTACAAATTGTACTACGGGCCGAAATTTAAATTCAATTAAATTATAAAAATATATATAATTTTTGTTAACTCTTATTCAAATACTTTTAAAAATTTTAAATTTAATTTTTTGGTATAAATAATTAAAAGGTCTAAACTTTAATTATTTTTAACTATAATATCTTATTAATAGTTAAAAAAATATTTATATATTTTTTATAAATTTTTCAAGATAATAATTTTTAAATTCAAAAAAATAACTAGGCCCGCAGTTGCCCTGTCCGGCCCGGCCTAAAATTTTATACGGGCCTAAAATTTCGAGCGAAATTGGAAAATTATATTCTTTGGGTCTGGTCACTCGCGGTGCACTTACCCACGTGCGCAACAACCTCAAATTTCGCTCGGAAATATTTTTTTCGTTGGTTGTTGCCTTAAAAAATTCGGGGTTATCATTAATCGGCATGAGAGTACCGCATGGTTTGAGATTGATGGAATCTTTATATATATATATATATATATATATATATATATATATATATATATATATATATATATATATATATATATATATATATATATATATATATATTTGAGATAGATACAACTTTAAATAAATAAATAACTATAATTAAATAAAAATATAATGGTTTAAACATATAAAATAAGCAATTTTTAAATTCAAATAATAAATTTAAAATTAAATTTTAGTTCTAAATTTAATTCAAAAATATAAATATAAATTCAATTTTTAATTTAAATTTTGGAATCTACATTACTATAAAAATTTGTATGTCATGGAACCCATTTAAAATATATTTAGAAACAAATCAAATTTGTAAATAAATTAATTAAAAAATAGATTTATGGCATCAAAAATCATTTAAAGTTTTAAATTTAAAACCCAAATTAAAATTTTATTTAAATTTAAATTTTAAATTCTAATTTAATTTAATTTACAAATGGAGCGTAAAAAATATATTCTGTTATTTTCATCGAATTCGGATGAATCAAAATTGTAAGTATGTGTTTTAATTTAAATACAATACAATTTAAACTCAAGTTTTAATTTAAACATTATAAATTATATAAATAAATTAAGATATGAGTAATATATTTTTAAATTAGATATAAATAAACTAAGATACATTTATTTCATATATTTTATAAAATACATATTTAGTATGCATTTTAAAAATAAATGTATCAAAATTTGAATTTTATTTTAATTAAAAAATTTAAATTTAATTTTCCAATAATTTAAATATTTTTTAAAAATTATGATCCATATACATTTAACATTTAGGTCTGGCGCGGCGCGACGCGTCGGAGCACCATATTAGGCCCATTAAGGACCAGTGCTCTTTCCACATATTTGAAACTAACAAGGTTTTCTAAATTACATAATAAATTTTCGCTCAAATGTACCTAACATAAGATGTACCCCCAAATATTATTGATGAGAATAATTTTGTTATTCACGGACAAAATTATTACGTTAATTTGCTAAATCATTAATTATTCACATAATTTTTTTTTTCATATGACCATTCTTAAACTTCATTGTATATTTATTAATGGAATGTGTGTATTATGCTCTTTCTTTTTGTTTTCTCCACAAATTACTATCCTATATATTATGTTAACACCTCCCGAAACTTCGGCGTATCTAGTCAACACCTTCCGAAATTTTTACGTATCTAGTTTCAATTTTACCCGATAATCCAATAATCCAAAAACAGTCCAAATTATCGGATCCGATAACAACTCCTTTACCCTAAACTCTAAACCCTAAACCCTAAAATCCTAAAATCCTAAAACCCTAAACCCTAAATTATTAAATTTTGAATTTTAAACATTTTAAATTATTTATATACAACAAATTATAATTTATAATTTAAAAACTTTTGAGTTGCGTGAAATTCTAAAGAAAATAAATATATATACAAAAATAATATAAAAAAATAATAATAAAATTATGTTTGATGAATAAGTAGATTTAAAAATAGATGTGTCAAATCGACAATTATTTAGATTCAAATGATAAATTCAAATCAAATTTATATCATAATTTCTATTCAAAAAATAAAATATAGTTTATAATTTAATTTTAATGCACTTTAATTAAAATTGCTTTTTCAGAATTTTCACTTATTTACATACGAAAAAATAAAATTTATAATTTGAGAACTTTTGAGTCACGAAAAATTCTAAATAAAATAAAAAATTATACAAAAATAAAATACTAAAATAATTAAAAAATATGTTTGATGAATAAGTTGATTTAAAAACACATATGTCAAATTGACAATTATTTAGATTTAAATAATAAATTTGAAATTAAATTTTTATTTCAATTTTTATCCATAAATTTAAATATAGTTTATAATTTAAATTTAATCCACTTTAATTAAATATCGTTTTTAAAATAAATATTTCAAAATTTGAATTTTTATTCGATTAAAAAATTAAAATTAAAATCTCCTATAATTTAAATATTTTTAAAAAATTTTAATTCAAATTTATTATGTAGAAAAAAAAATTAGCAATATATAGTAAACTACATTTTCACGCTCCTAAGTGGGTCCGATTACTGCCTGGCCCGATAGCTGCAAGATCTCCATCCCGGTTTGGCCCGCTCGAATCCCTACTCGGACCGAGACTCCTTCATGGTTCGATTCCGATCCAATTCCTGCCCTGCCCGATAAATGATTATTGGTTGATATATAGGAAACCACATTTTCTCGGGCCTAAATGGGTCCAATTCCGGTTTACATTGAACCGAATTCTTTTATTTTGGGTTTTCAAAATTTTCACTTATTTATATACAAAAAGTTGAAATTTATAATTTGAAAAATTTTGAGTCACATAAAATTCTAAATAAAATAAAAAACTATACAAAATTAAAATACTAAAATAATTAAAAATTATGCTTGTTGAATAAGTTGATTTAAAAATAGATATGTCAAATCGATAATTGTTTAGATTTAAATATTAAATTCGAAATTAAATTTATATTTTAATTTTTGCGTATCTAGTCAACACCTTCCGAAATTTTTGCGTATCTTGTCTCAATTTTACCCGATAACCCAATAATCCAAAAACAGTCCAAATTATTGGATCCGATAACAACTCCATCACCCGAAACGGCTCGGTCCGGAGCAATCTGTGCTGCCCGGCCCAGCCCATTTCTCCACTGTATGGGCGGCCCGGCCTGGCCTGGCGCAATTTGTGCGGCGCGGCCCGGCCCGGCGCCACGCGGGCGCCACGCGTCCGCCACACGGGCGCCACGCGGCGGCCACGCGGGCGCCACGTGGCGGCCACGCGGGGCCACGCGGGCGCCACGTGGCATCCACGCGGGCGCCACGCGTCCGCCACGCGGGCGCCACGCGGCGGCCACACGGCGGCCACGCGGGTGCCACACGGCGGCCCGTCCGGGTCGGGCCGCGCCGGGCCGGGCCGCGCCGGCCGCGCCGCTCCGGGCCGGGCCGAAACGGCCGGGCTGGGCCGCGCCGGGCCAGGCCGCACCGGGCCGGGCCGCACCGCGCCGCGCCGGACCGGGCCGGGCGGACCGGACCGGGACGGACTGGGCCGCGCCGGACCGGGCCGGGCGGACCGGACCGGGACGGACTGGGCCGAGCCTGACGCGCCGGGCCGGGCCGGGTCGGGCTGCGCCGAGCCGGCTCGCTGCTCGGCTCGGCTCATCTCGGCGGCTCGCGGCGCGGCGGCTCGGCCCAGCCCAGACCGTATTGGGCCACAAATTCGACCTCCTGCTAGACGGTAAGCTCGGCCCATCCATGTTGCCGAAGAGAGAAAACAATGTGCCACATTATTGTTCTCTGGCCCAGACCGTATTGGGCCACAAGTACGTTTGATGAATAAAATGATTTAAAAATAGATATATCAAAACAACAAGTGTTTAAAATCAAATAGCAAGCTCAAAACTAAATTTTTATTTTAATTTTTATTTATAAATTTAAATATAATTTCAAATTTAATTTTAAACTATTTTAATCAAAATTTGTTAATTGTTAATTCAAATTTAATATCCAAAACTATATTTAGCTCATAATTTAAACTCAAATTTTAATTTAAAAAATATAAATTTAATTTAAATTATATAAATAATTTAAGATATAATTTTATATATTTTGATTCGATATAATTTCGTATAACTTTTTAATTACGTATTAATTGTTTTTTTTTATTTTCCGTATGAATCCAAAAGGTAAGAAATCGTTTTTAAAATAAATGTATCGAAATTTGAATTCCCATTCAATTAAAAAATTAAAATTTAATTTTTATCAAATTTAAACATTTTTAAAATTTTTTAATTCAAATTTATTATCCAAAAAAAAAATAAATGAATAATATACAGTAAACTAATTTTCACGGGCCTAAATGGGCGCGATTCCTGGCAGGCCCTATTTCTGGTCCAGCGCATGTAGTCAACACCTACCAAAATTTTTGCGTATCTTGTCCCAATTTTACCCGATAACCCAATAATACAAAAACAGCCCAAATTATCGGATCCGATAACAACTCCTTCACCCGAAACGGTTCGGTTGTGCGTCGGCCCGGCCCGAATATATTGGATAGGCTCAGTTCGGTCTGGCTTAGCTGGGCCAGGCCTTTGAAGGCTCGGCCTTGCTTTTTTGAGCTGGGCTAGGCGTTACAGGCTTTGTACATACAATCAGCTATTGTTTAGTAAATTATAAAACTAATTTTCACGGGCTTTGTACATACAACAAATAAACCAATTTTAATAAACTATAAAATTAATAAAACAAATAAATAAAATTCAGGTTCCAAATATAAAATGATTTAAAAATAGACCAATCAAATCAGCTTTAGTTTCAAATAATAGATTCAAAATTAAAATTAAATTTTAAGTTTGTTTCATAAATTTTAAATCTAAATTCAAACTTTAATATAAATTTTTAAAAAAACTCAGATTTTCAAAGTGTGGATGTACCATGCTAGAATAATTTGTATGTTTTGTAACATATATAAATAAATATTTATGATACTAATAGATAAAATTAATAAAACAAATAAATAAAATTCAGGTTCCAAATATAAAATGATTTCCTAAACCCTAAACCCTAAACCCTAAAACCTAAACCCTAAACCCTAAAGATAGTCCATATTTATAATTTATTAAAACGTTGATTCAAATATTTTAAAATTTTATTTTTTTGTTAAAAAAATAAAAAATAAAAAATTTACATTTTAAATTTTAATTCTTTTTAACCATAATATCTTTTGGATTTTTAGTTTTTAGGCCCTGGGATAGTTGGGTCGACTTTTTGTTTTTCTTGCTTTATTCATATTTTGGTGGGGAATTGAATTTAAATCCCCATTTAGCCCTTCCCCAATTCTCAATCAGGAAGTCTATAAAGTTTTGGTTGTGTATGGGCTGCATAAATATAAAAATTTTTAAAACTTAAAAAAAAACACGCTACGTCCGCATGGGCCCAATCCGAACCGGCCAGTTCTAGGATAATGGTTCTTATTTTTGGCTCGGCCCGGGTCGGACCACATTCGGCCCGACCCAGCCTGCAATTGATAAGTAGTTGTTTGTCGTGGCCTAAACAATATATATATATATATATATATATATATATATATATATATATATATATATATATATATATATATATATAGTAGGGCTTATGTATTTTTTAAATACAAGTCTAAATATGCTTTTGAATTTTTTATCATTCGATTTGTAGTGAGATTTGTGCTATTATAAAGTCAACAAAATAAAAAGAAAGAAAAAATAAAGAAAAAGTAAATAGCACAAATCTCAATGCAAATACATTGATAAAAAATTCACAAGCATATTTAGAATTATTCTTTTAAAAGCATATAAGTCCTACTCTCTCTCTCTCTCTCTCTCTCTCTCTCTCTCTCTCTCTCTCTCTCTATATATATATATATATATATATATATATAAGCAGATGAAAATTTTGAGACTAATAAAATTCTAAATAGAATACACAAATAATTTTTAAAAAAATAAAAATAAATTAGTTTTGAAAATATAATGATTTAACAATAGACCCATCAAATCAGCAATTGTTTAAATTCTTATTAAAAATTTTATGTTTGATTCATAAATTAAAATACAAAATTTAGATGAAATAAAAATTTATAATCAAATAAAAACAAATTATATTAAAATAAAATGTATATTTAAAATTAAATTCAAATTTGATTATTTGTTGTGATCAATAAAGAATTAATACAACTACTAAATACTTATAGATAGAATTCAGATAATATTTAAATATTCACTTAAAAAGAAAAGATATTAAATGATATAAAAATTTATAAATTTAATTTTATATAATTTAAATTTGAATTTAATCAATAAAGTTTTTAACCTCATATTTGTTTGTCAATTTCAATCTATCTAATTTTTTAAAAAATTCTATTTTTTAAAAAAAATAATTGGTTTAAGTTATGCCTAAATAAATTTACTAAACTCTTATTCAAATACTTTTTTTTTGTAAAAAAATTAAAAGTTTTAATATTTTAAACTATCTTTTAACAGTAGTGGCTTTTTAGTTGTTAAAGATTTAAATTTTTAAAGATAAAATTTTTCAAAGCCTCCAAAAATGAAAAGGAAATTAAATACCTGGCCCAGCACGGCGCGTGCTAGGCCTGTCCACCCAATTATTGTTAGGGCTTATTTTCTATATGGGCCAGGCTTATTTGGGGCGTAGTGGCCCGTTTAGGCCCGAAGTTGAGTGGAGCATTTGTTTGGGTATGGTCACCCCTGTGAGCTCACCTTACAACCTGGTCTGATTCCCAGCAAAATATTTATTTTGTGGGTTGTTGCATAAATGAATATGAGGTCACAGTTATCAAATTGTGAGATATATTTCTACAAAATGGGTTCTTAAAAATATATTGAATAGTAGATATATTTTTACAAAATTTAATTTTTTATATTTTTTCATTCAAAAGTTCTAATATGCTTATATATATTCTTATCATCAATATTCATTAGAAAAGTTGAACTATGTAGAGATATCTACTATTCGATATGTTTAGATAGATCTGTATAAAATTAACCATATATATATATATATATATATATATATATATATATATATATATATATATATATAGCCTTAAATACTATTAATAGTATCAAGTCATTCGTTATATTAAATTTTTAATCCTTAAATTAAAATATGTGTGGTTGAGATGATAGTGGGTACCTTGGGTTTAATAAGTAATTGGAAAAATAGTAAAAGAATACGAGTAACAATTGCTCGAGTGTGATTACAGTAAAAGAATACGAGGCTACAAAACAACAATGTTTGGTTAACATTATATTGACTAACAGGCTGGATCGGGTTGGTACGGACGGAGTTTATTTTAGCAGTTGTTTGAATATGTTCACCGCCCTTCATAATGTTTGGATGAAAATTAATTAAATGTGAATTAAAATTGGATAAAAGTTAAAATTTAATTTTTGAATTAAATGTGAATAAAAAATTTGATACATTTATTTTAAAATACATATTTAAATTTTAAAATTTTCAGAATTGAAAAAACATACAAAAATATTCAATATATATACATAAATTTATATATATATATATATATATATATATATATATATATATATATATATATATATATATATATATATATATATATAATTTTTTAATTTAAATTTTTTATAATTTTTTGAATTAATATGAATCATAATTATTTATTTATTTATTTTTGTTGTTGATTTCAGTAACCAAATTATAGTAAAATAAAATTAGCCCAACGAGATAGTAAAAAAGTGTTATGACGATAAAATTAATAATAATTTATAATTAATAACAATTTATAATAATTTATAACGCATTAATTAATATTAATTAATATATAACACTAAACCCAAAATTCTCAAATCCTAAGCCCATTTTGTCAAAATATCTTTTGAGTTCAAAACGTAAACCATTATTCTGAAACGAGGGGGCGGGTCCAGTTTAGCCCAAACAAATTTAAGCGGCCCAATCCATCTGTCCCAATTCCGGAACGGGCGAGGCGGATCCCTTCTTTATTCCTATCAAGAACCCACCATATGATGCGAACCCCCGAAACACTATCCGCTCGTCTCTCTCGTTTCCGTTCACTCTTCTTTCTCCTCGCTTCCTCTCCGGGTTTCTTCTTCGTCGAAGCTCGCGTACGGGTTACGAGACAACGGACGCGGAGCTGGTGGAGGTGCAGAGGCAATTGGAGTCGGCGCAGCAGACGCGGTCGAGCGTGTGCCTCTCGGAGCGTAGCATCGTCGAGCTCGTCCAGAAGCTCCAGGAAAGACACGTTCTCGACCTCCACCTCCTTCGCATCGTCTCCAGAAAGAAAACATCAACCATGTAATTCCCCTCCCCCAAAATCCGTTCTCACGTCTGATTCTGCTTCTGTGGGGAAGTTTTGTTGTTTTCTTTGGATTTTTCTTTGATTTTTGCGAGATCTCGTAGTTGAATTCGATTCTTGTTCGCCTGGTTTTGGACGGTTCTTGCAGGTGTTTACTAGTGTTTGGTTTGGATTTTTTTTTTTTTTGGAATTTGATCCTTGCTTGAATGATTTGTAATTATTTTCTCTAATTATTTTAAATTTTACCAAATTTAGAGTTTTTAGGGTTTAGTCCGAATTTGATTTCTGATTTGCGACGGCTCATGGAGAGATTAGGGTTTTATTTTGGCGAAATTCGATAGAGTTGATTTTTGCGTAGAAGAATTCTTTTATATCTTTAATTTATTTTGTTCAATTTTTGCCTCAAGAGTCTTAGAATTCAGTTTTGGCAAAAACAATTTGGTATCAGGATCGTTTGAGGTTCGAAATCGAGACAGATCAAGAAACTGGGCCGCGATTCTTCGATCGATCTCTCAGATGTTATTGGGCTGGATCTGTACCACATAGAGAAGAAACAAGCGCAGAATACCGTCTCGGACGATCCGGGGCTTAAGCTGATTAATGAACAGCTTCGCTTACAGCCTCATCAAGATGTTGGATCTGGTGAGCTCCTCGCCTTATTTAAGCTTGTCCTTGATCTAATACTAGTTGGTAACATAGTTTAAAGTGAGTCGTGACTTTCTCTTGGATGGAGATATGTCACTTTTGCTATGTTTATTTGTATTTTCTTTTGGTTGTTCAATATTGAAACTGTTCATGAATGGAAATTCTAGCATCCCTGCAAGATCTAGTTAGTTACAGCTGTGCTAGTAAAATGGTGTTATCAAGATGAAAAAACATGCAACCAAATTTGTTTATTTTTCAAAAATGTGTCTTTATGTATGTTAGTAAATCAAATAGTTAATACTTAGTAAATTAACTAGTTGTTTGTTAGATAATTAGTATATACAGTCAATATATAACGCATTAATTAATAACAATTTATAATTATTTGAAAGGAAATCAATAGTATTAGCAGGAAGGAAACCATCCGTCCCTAACTTGCTATTTGTATGCATGCGAACTTGTTTTATCTTCCAAAAATGTGTCTTTGTGTATATTAGTAAATCCAATAGCTAATACTTAGTAAATTAACTAGTACTTTGTTAGATAATTAGTATATGCAATCAATATATAATGCATTAGTGAATAACAATTTATAATTATCTGGAAGGAAATCAGTAATCCTAGCGGTAGAGCAAGAAGGAAACCATCCGTCCCTAACTTGCTATTTGTATGGGAAGACAATGGGAAGCTTGCTACTGAAGGAGCTACCCTTTTCGACAGGTGATGTTGTTCTCTTTACTTCGTTCTTCTACTACACACCGTTTTGACTAAAAGTTTTGTTGTTGTTGTTGTTGTTGCCATCTGTAAAGTTCAATAGTTTTTTTTTTCCCTACATGTACTGAATTTAGTATTGTACAACTTGCATGTAACTATAGATAACTAGTTGTAGACATTTAGTAAATTTTAGAGTTTGTAAATTTTTTGTCATTGGTAGAATCCAGGATGAAATAAATTAGAAAATGAGTAATAGCTAGCATTGATTGATTTGTTAAAAAATAAACTTTATATTTCCAAGCCGGGAGAAAACTTGATTTAAGACACCGGGGATGATATTGAGAATAAAAATGCATATAAAGGAAAATGAAAGTTAGGTTAAATTTTAGGATGATTGAGAAATTTACCTTAGAGTTGAATTAGGGATGGAGGGTTTTCTTTTGTGTAGAGAGCATGTAATTACCAAATAGAGGTATAGTGGAAGAGCAGAATGCAAAGGAATTCCTACTGAGTATTTTGTCGATAATTTTTTTTTGTTGACAAAAGAAAAGTACTTATATTGTAGATGTTCTAAATATCTTAGATTTGCATACTTAAATTCATTTGTGTTAAACCCACTTCGAATATTATATTTCACACATACACCTATTAGGAAATTATATTTAAAATTCCGTGAATGGAAATATTAATCGTCGTGCATTAATTCAACAACCCAAAGGTTTTTCTAAACATCGATTGAAATAGAATTCATGGATAACCTTCTACATATAAACCCTAATATCATACAAATATTCTCAACACGGAATATCATGGCACAATATCAATTGATTCAATGCATGGTCCGACCCGCATATTTGGGTCAATTAAATAATCCTATAGTTCAACTTGAAAAGAATTGATTATCGACATCGTTACATGGTATCACATTGTAGGTTACCTACCTATCCTAAAGTAAATTTCATCCTCAAATTCAATTGATTGAAGTCCTCAATAGTTAGGAGAAAATATCCATTAGAAGTAATTTTTTATTATCTCAATTGTCCAAGAACTCATGATCATGTTTTTGGATGATAACATAATTAACATATCGGCAAGCAAATTCTTGAACATATGAACTAGGGCTCCTCTAGAAAAGCAATTGGCCCAATCAACTTTCCTATACTCTTCCTTGTGTGAAATATACAATAAATTTGTTAGAAACATATTTGTTGTCGATCAAATTTAATATTCAATCTGTTCAATTAATGAACAAAAATTCACAGCTTCATTTAGAAGGAAAATTTTATCACCAACATTAAGTACATAGTACCACATCACTAATCACCTACACGCACCAAAGTAAGTTTCATCCTCAAATTCAATTGATCAAGCACCTCACTACTTAGATGGAACTATTCCTTGTAAGCAATTATTATTTTTTTCTCAATTTCAAAATTCTTTAGTACGCTTTCCGTGCGTAACATAGTTTACATACCAACAATCAAATTCTTAACCATCCAAATTAGGCTCCTCTAAACATCAATTGATATAAATTTCCTGAATCGGCTTCTAAATATTCTTCCTGCCATAATCATTATACAAACTCTCTTTAGATAAATTTGCACAAACATTATGCCACAATCTCAATTGATTAAATTATGCATTACATAATTTACATACCACCAATCAAGTTCTTGAACATCCAATCAATTTTTCATCCTCGAAACAAAAAATAAATTACATCTCAAAAAGTTTTCAATAAGAGTTGTTTAATTTTTCGTACTTCTAACTTACTTATGTTAAACTCATTTTAAATATAAAAATTCATGTATACACCTACATAGGAAATTATATTAAAAATTCTATAAATTAAAATACTTAATACTAAAAACTCAATTGTCCACGTTACAAGAGTGCTCGAGTAATACGCCTTTATCAATAAACAAGCATTTTGATTCAACTATACAGGGTCAACTAAGTGCCTTTCTAAGACAGTACGTCTTTTCTCATTGCTCTATGTAGTGTAATTATATATGGTCAGTTTTACCCTCTAAATGTATCTTATACTTTTATTCTGGTTGGTTATATGGTGTAGTGCATTTTGTTGAAGTGTTGTTTAGCTGTACTATTTGAAGAAGCACTAAATGCTTTGTTGCTAAAACTCCCTTGATTTCTATTAAAATCCTTCTAAGAATATTTTTTGCTTTTGTGGCTCGCATGCACATTGCAACTTCCAAACATTGCAAAAGCTCCAACCTTTTTCATTTGTTAAATGATTTAGTGTAGGTTATTGTAGATGAAAGTTGAAGCAAAAGCTAGACTGAAGGGGTACTAAGTGCTAACTTGATTCGGTCCGTTTTTGCAATGTCAGTCAAGGCATTGTTTTCTAGGTGAAAGTTGGTCTAGTGCCTATTTGGTGTAGTGTGAGACTTGAATTTTGCATATACTTTCAACTACAAGAATCTCTACTAGAGCATTTTGAAAGGAAAAGTTTGAATCTTTTGCTGTAGTTTGGAGCTTAGGATCCTTTGAAGCATAAACTTTAATTCGGAGCTTTTGTTTCTTCTACAGAGGGAAATTTTTTGGGGATTTTAACAAAAAAGCAGTTAATGTATAGTTTATAGGATATGCAGAATCTAAAAATATATGAAATTCGATACTAAACATTTTAACATGTCAAGTAAGGATTAGAACTTGTTCTCGGGGTCTTAGTAGTGCATTGATCGGTTTTATTTTCTTTTTAATCGTTGAATTACTTGTTTTATATTATACATTTGTTTCCATATTTGTTTTATTTTTTGGGTTTCAACATTAATTAGTATTTTAAGCAAGATGGTAGCTTTAGTTGTTTTAATTCATAATTGATTTTATTTTAGTTATAATTTTTGATTGAATACACTACATATTGAGATAATTTATACATATTTTTTTGTCTCTATCAACTTTCGTTAATCTTGTAGTAATCTCTAGGTATTTATACTATCTTGGTTGTGTGCTGTTGAAGATAATAAATGAAAATTATCTATATGACATAACTTAGTTTATACACTTTTTAATTAGGGATTGCACATTTAGGGGGAGAGATTATGAAAAATGAAATGTTATATGCATAAAAAGATGTGGAAAGAGTTACATCCCAAAGGGAGTGTGAAAACTACCACCACATGTAGGAAAGAGCTACCACCCCGGCCGTCCGGTAAGTGTGTGAAGCTACCACATGTTTTTGATGCATCTAAAAAAAAAAAGATATCTGGTGATATAAGGTTGGATATGATTAAAAGATGCTCAAAGAGCCACCCCTGGTACTTAAATTACGCAATCTTCTAATTAGAGATTGCACATTTAGGGGGAAAGTGATTATGGAAAATAAAATGTTGTATGCATAAAAAGATGTGGAAAGAGTTACATCCCAAAGGGAGTGTGAAAACTACCACCACATGTAGGAAAGAGCTACCACTCCGGTCGTCCGGTAAGTGTGTGAAGCTACCACATGTTTTTGATGCATTTTTTTTAAAAAAAAGGTATATGGTGATATACGGTTGGATATAGTTAAAAGATGCTCGAAGAGCCACCCCTGGTACTTAAATTATGCAATCTTCTAATTTTAGAGTTTATTTGTTAAGTTTATGTTATATAGCAATCTTCATTATTTAGCTTCATGATCCATTACATTTTGATAGTTTTTGTACCTTTGGATTGCTTTTTGATGACGTGAGTATGATGTATGTTGGTTTTAAGTATTTTTACAATTTTTATTTGGAAGCTTGATGTTTTTGGATTAAAATTTATAGTTTTTGTGAAATTGGAATGATTTTGAAGCATCTTGTGTGAAGATATAATGTATAAGTACTTATAATATTTATTTCTATGTTTTACGAGTTCAATAATTTTGAAAAATTCAAATTTGAGACTTGGATGATATTTTTTACTTTTGGTAGTCAGAAAAGTGCACTAAATCAACAAACTACTGATGTTGTGCTGATAATATGCTACATGTTTCTAAAGATCATCCTTGGCGGCCTTGTGATTTTTAATTATAGAGTTTAGAAGTAGACACCACATGGCGCATCATGAAGATAAGTTTCTTTTTTTTAAGTAGCATGTGCCTTTAGTGGGTTGATTTGATAATTAATATTACACAAAGCAATGAGAATAGACTTGATGGCATTTAATTTGACACAAAATCTTGCCCAAAATATCTGCAAGTACTGATTTTCTTTTAGGCGCCCCTGTATAATTGAATTAAAAACTTGTTTATCGATAAAAATGTCTTCATTGAGTATTCTCTTAGAGAGGACAATGAGTGACTCTAGAAGAGCGCCATTTAATATCAAACCTGAGGTAATCATCACTAACTGCCGACCTGTGTTTAAAATCTGTGACACTATATGTATTGCGCAAATTTTACATGTAATTTTGAATTTCTTTGATAGATGCGAGAACTTGGAATATACTCCCGGCTTGATCAAGTATTTGATTCTCCTAATGCTGTAAAAGATGTTTTGATCAGCCCAGCTTCTTTGGATAATTCGGTATGCTTGCTTTATAATTTCCTGTAATTTAGTTTGCCTATTTTGAGTAACTAGTGTAGGGCAAGCGCTTCGCAGCGAGTAGATAATATTTCAGTTAATTAAGATATATAATTATTAAAATTTTACGGCTAAAAAAATAATAATAAAAAAAGGAAAAATGTATGGAGTAGCCTTATGTACATTTTTTTAAAAAAAACGCGAGATTAGAGTGTTAATTGCATTTAGGTAAGAAGAAAGAAAGTTTGACAAAAATATCGTGCAATTAACGTGAGCATAGATTATTGACAATCGGAATTGGTAAGAAAATAAACAGACAGATAGATGCATTAATAATAATAGTAATCATTATTCTAGAAGCAAAATGAATCTGAGGGATAGTATCGCGTAAAAGAAGGAAAAATAATTTATTTACTAATTATGATTTGTTAATTCAAACTAAGACATGGTTAGGTCACAAACAGAAACTAATAAACAATTAAAATGTCAAATTTAAGTTATTCATTAATAGGGTAAAATGGGTTACTATTATTTCTTTCTCAGTAAAAGATGTATTTTTAGAAGAAATAACTCAAATTGCACAACAACAATTCAAATTTTAGTATCAATAGAAACATATTATTTCATTAATATGTCACATCCAAACTCAGCAACAGATCAAAAAATATCAAATTTTGAGCACAACCCAATAGAGATAATCAAATCCAATTCTCACCTTCGACGAAATAGGAACCACAGAGATTTAAATAAGCAATTCAAATCAAATTTGTAAGCAATGTCTAATAAACCCAAAAAATAATTATAAAGAAACTTGATATTGTATCTAAAAGATAAAGCCTAAATTGCTCAAAATTAGTAAAAATCTAAATGAACAACAATCCAAACTGAAGCAAAAACCTAAAAGATCAAAAATTGACTGAGATCGATTAACAAATAAATGGATTAACAAATATAAAATTGAAGTGGTTTAGACTCAGATGATTAACAAATACCTGAAAAATTGTCAATGAGTAAAATCCAACTTGACACATATAGGCAATTACAAATTCTCATTGAGCACAAAAAGAAATAGATTGAGATGGATTTACCTTCAATGGATGCAAGAAATGCACTACAATTAGAGTCCTGCATTATAAGATTCGGCCAAATTCCGCGAAGAATAGTCCCATTTGCTTTGGTATCGATGACCGCAGCCTCGATCGTGGCCTTTGCGACTCCACCAATGAGAGAATCATAAGTTAGAACTATATCAATGTTAATAATAGAAGGTCTTTCAAAATGGCTCTGACTATTAAGGCCCAAAAGCAGGAAACTAAAAAAGCTAATGATCTTCACATTGGCCATCATCAAACCCTTTTTAAGCTTAGGGTAAGCCAATTTCTTTATCTAGTGAGCCTCTGTTTTAAGAAATCCATCCCAGATCAGAAGATACTTTAGACATCTACCAGAAAAATTGTAACTTTAGCTTGACTTCTTAATCGAGAGAGAGTACGTCTCAACGGCACGTAGGAGTCGGATGAGTGCAACAAAAGTGGCGCGTAGGAGGCGGAGGGGGAGGGAAAAGCGGCGCGTAGGAGATAGATAGAGAGAGAGAGAGAGAGAGAGAGAGAGAGAGAGAGAAGTGGAGGGAAAATCAAGATATGGAGATTATATGGCAGCAAGTGCGGAACGAGTGAACCTTTCTTGTCTTTTTATGTGTAGTAGGTTCTAGAACCTTGTCCTTGATATCTACTTCCATGCATAGTCCATGTATTCTAATTGATGACTTAGTTGAGAAATCTCCATGGTTGCAGATTTGGATGTTGGTGACATAGAAAATATTAGGTCTAGGGTGGCTGAACTTGAAAGCAATATTATAGATACGGAGGATAGCCTAAAATCGCTCCAGAAAGAGCAAAGGTAGTTGGAAGATGAAATGGCGAAGATACATAAGAGACGGGTTCGTTTTATTGTTCATTAAGGAGGGGATTCTCTTCATTTTTTAGGATTTTACTATTTATTTTTCTCTCTCTGCTTTTAGGAGGAAATTACTAAAAATGTTAAGTTTGAGAAAAAGAGGTGCCAGGAAATACAAAGGTGTGTCGGTACGTGCCAAACCTATTTCCTACACATCTTTGTGTTCTTTGTTGAGTTGTATGGTAGGGCTTATCTGCTCTGTTCTTTACTCCAGATATGAGGAGAAGATGCTAACAAACTTTCATGGATTTGGTGTTTCATGGATTAAATTAACAAACATATATATTTTCATCATCTAGATAAATTAAATTAACAGGACATGGGGTGTTTCATGGATTTGGTGTGCCATTCTTCTATATAGGACAGTATGCTGACCTGTTGTAAAAGAATTATTCTTGGTACATGACAAGTCTAACAAACTTTGTAGTTAATGCTTTTGAGTTTGGTCATATTTCCCAATTGATTTGAAACAGGGCACAATTTCCAATTGATTTGAAATACGGCATTTTTTTTACGATCCTTTTTTAAGTGACAATTTATATGGTTTCATAATTCTATTTTCTATGTGATATGTAGGCCTTTTTTTTTAGTTCATTTAATTTGCTTCCCAACACATTTATTTTCGGTTACTTCAATGGAATATGTGTTGTATACGTACTGAATCATATCTTGCACCCAATTAGTTTAGTTTTCTCTTAAAAGCCTCTATTTTTTAGCTAGATGATGAAAATATATGTTGTATATATGCTGATTGAATCATATCTTGCTGTCAAGTTTGTTCATTTTGCTCTCGTAAAGCTCTTATTTTCAGTTCGATGAAGATATATGTTGTATATCACTAAATCATATCTTGCTGCTCAATTCATGTTGTTCTCTTAAACCGCAAAGTTGCAGTTAGGTTGATAAAATTCATGAGGTAAATTACTAATTTGATGTCCAGTCAGTCATTTGGCTCTCCTAAAACCGCAATTTAATTGGCTTGATGATTATATGTGTTGTATATATGCCCGATCATATCTTGCTTTATGGTTAGTTCTTTGTCGTCTTAAGTACTAATTCTTTTTAACACGATGTTTGACTTGGTTGCAAGACTACAATTGCTATTTAATTATAATAGCTACGATATGAGGCTGGGGGTCCTAGTAATATAGGCATGTAGGCGAGGATCTTTCCTTGTTGTCGCTTATATTCGTAAGGTACCACTTATGAATGAGTCTACGTCTAATTATCAGTTAGGCATACATGCAAGTTGTGGCAATCTTACTTTTTAAGCTTGATATTTCAGTTTGCTTGCACATAACTCTAATTATCGGTTAGCGTCACAGGTATATGCTGGTTAGTGTTTAATTATTTCTTGCAATCTAATTAGCCTATGTTGCTCCCCTGACACTAATGCTTAATCAATTTGATTAATATGTGGGTATTGATTAATATATATGCTGGTTGTGTTGAATCATATTTTGCTCTCTAAATTATTCTTTTTTCTCTAGTGAACTCCAAATTATGAGTTAATTTGTTTACTAGTTGTGTGATGAATTTTATCTTCTTATCCAATTAGCTCATTCTGCTCTCAATAAAGCTCTAATTTTCAGTTTGTTTGATGAAATATATTCAGCATGTGTGTTGAGTCGTATCTTGTTGTTAAATCCTATTTGTTCTCGTAAACCTCCAATACTTATTTTGATGGAAGTATATGATATATATTGCTAAATCGGATCATGTTATTCGGTTCAGTTTGCTCTCTTAAACATAATAAAATTTTAAAATATAGTATTCGATTGTATGCAATCAAACAAATTATATGTAGTTTGATTATTTTTTACTGTCTAACGAAATAAAATAAACGTATCTGTTGCATGTAGAGCAATGCTAGTGGTACACTCCAAACACTACAACACAATAAGGTTATAGCGACACATTGTTGGGACACTTTTATATAAGTGTCCCATTTATAAATCAACACCCAAATTTAAACCCACCAAAAAAAAATATTATTTATTTCTACTCAACCCACCACACACCAACTACAAACTTTGGGCCCAAGCCCTCTCTTGATCCTATAACGTTAATTAAATTCAAATTAATTTTTTGATGGGTTTAAATTGATTTTTACTCTAGTGCCCCCTTTTGATCCGACAGTTTTGTATTTGGGTCCCAAAATGGATTACTCTAGTGGCCCAACACAACTGAAAACTCTGGTGCCCCTCTTGATTCGAAACAGGGAGTTCATTTTCTCTCCACCCTCTCCCCCTCCTCCCCGCGCCCCCCCCCCCCTCTCTCTCTCTCTCTCTCTCTCTCTCTCTCTCTATAGCTCTCTCTCCCCACTCCTCCCTCTCTACCCCTCTCATCCTCTCCCTCTCTCCTCATCCTCATCCTCTGCGAGAGGAGTACGACGAGAAGGTGAGATCGCAGCCGCGGCGGAAGGAGTACGACGAGAAGGTGCTCGTGGAGATCTACAGATCGATTCTCGCCCAGGGCCCGATCGTCTCTGCCATCGTCTCGAGACTCGTGGAGATCTACAGATCGATCTTCGCCCAGGGCCCAATCGTCTCCGCCATCGCCTCGAGATCGCAAAGTGAGCTCTCTCTCTCTCTCTCATCAAAATTCTCATTTCAAGAAGTCTGAGAATCGCTCTATGTCTCTAATGTGACAAATTAATCATCCACTAAGATTTGCAGTTAGTACAGACCTCTACTTGTGCACAATTTCTTTATCATTGTTGTTAAAATCATTATCTACAAAGTAGGATTGCATGACCCTACAGATAACACAGAGAACTGCATACTTAGAATCACAATCTGGGATGTACAATTGCATTGTATGGGCCTATGATTAGGTAGGCTAGAGGTCATATCAAAGAGCTATAAAGGAGTATTATCACTGACTTCTATCTTATTGTTGCATGTGAGTTTATGCACCGTTGGATGGTTTGTGGATGTTAGCATCCTTGATGTCTTTTATTCACAACATTGGCTTGGTATTATTTTCGATGTCTATTAATTTGTTAAGACTAAATATTAAATACTAGGGAGATTGAAGTTTGAATATTTTGTATGGATTATCAGAATATTGTTAGTTGATACTTGGTTAATGACCGTTTTTCAAATATGATTTGTTGTGAAAAAGTTGCCTACATTGCATTTTCTAATAATATAACTAGATAACTATCCTAAAATTTTAATATCCTTATATCATCATATTGATGTGAGCCACAAGATCAAAGAAGTGCTCTATCATTTAACAACACCACCTTACACTTCATCACAGAATATTAATTGATTTTCATATAATATAGAATAGTACAATCCTTAAATCTAATTTTATATTCTAAACGTGAATGCCACCTTAGCAATTCTAAGGACCCTGATTTTAGCAACCTTGATCTGTAGGTTGAATTAAACAATATAGCAAGGGAAAGCTAAATTCTCTAAAACATTCCATCAGAATCTAGTAGTTTATAGCTGTATGACTTACAGTAACATATCCACCAGACGCAGACCAAGGTTGCGAAGTCCACGTGTTTATCTCCCATAGATAAAAAGTTCCATCGCTGAAAGGGTGAAATATACACGAAAAATCTTCAACTGAAAAGATGAAAAATCCTTGGGTTGAGCTTATAAGAATTATAAAATGAATAATGTATTAATATGAAATATGAATTATATATATATGAGAAGTAAGATGAAAAAGAAAATTTCATCTGAATAAAGTCTTTGTAAGATTCTTCACCCAAACTAATAGTCTTGCTAACTGGATCCCATGAAGCACCACTCAATCTTTTCAATTGGGTGGTTCTAGACCACTTTGTCTTGAAGGTACACAGCAGATTTTTCACTTCAGTCTAACTACATGAAACTTAATTGAAATTGAAATTGAAATTGCCAATCTTTTGTTTTCCTATATTATTTCCCAAACTAAGATAAACTAGCATCGAAGTCGTTGCTCTATCTGTGGTATGGCATTAGTTAATTAATTTTGACAACTTTGTCCTTTGAGATTAATTTAAGAAACAAATGGTTGATACCTCCCTTATTAGTCTGTGATGTAGGATTGCAAGTCTGTGCTGGGTGCGATATAAAGCCTAGTAGGGTGTTTGAGAATTTTAGGTGGTTATCCGCCAATTTCGAGCGTTTTCCCAATAGTTGTTAAGTAAATATTTAACTACATCTCTGTGTTGAGAAGGCCTCAGAATTAAATTTTGACCATATTTTAGGATAATCATCTAGCTGACATCAAGCTTTTAGGTAGAGTTAGTTTTTCTCTTATTTGTAGTGCTTGTGTACTTCTTGTTTGATTCACTAATGTGTGATGGAACCATGCCTTACTATTGTAGTGCTTGTGTATCTATTGCTGCCATGCCAAATTAAAAAGTACCTAGAAATATAAACTGGGTCTCATAGCTTATCAGACTCATATTCAAATTCAAATTCAAGTTTGAAACCTAATATAGTTCAGCTATTTGAAACTCAACCCAGTGTCTTCGGTCTGTTAGGATAAGAATCCAGGTCATACAACTAGAGAGCTTGTTGGTATTCTGATGTGTATCCGTATGTGCTGCAATTTTACATGTCGAGATAAAAAAGTATTTATGGATACAAAGTATATATTTATAGTAATCCAACTTTATGCGATGATTAAGATTATGCTATATAAATTTAGTAACTAAAATATACAACCACTAAGAACCCTAAACGCTTTAATTTGTTACTCCACTATCCTCAACTTTCTTAGCAACCATCTAACATAGCTTTGCCTGAAGTAGAGATGATGATTGGACATTATTTAAATGCGGAGTTCTAAAAGCATCAAAGGAATGTTCAGTTATCTGATGAATCAGAAACTCTTCAATATAGGTATTGCAATCTCTTGTCAGATAACCATAACCAACATAAAAATAATAAGATTCAGTTTTATATTACATTAGCTGCACACCGTATTTAGAGTCCTTCAAATAACTGATTTGGTGTGAATCACAAACCCAGATTTGTATAAAAGTATTTTTGCTTTTCCAAATCTACCTTTTCTCTTAGTTTCCAAAGCTTCAACAAGATAAAGATTGAAGCTGCAACAGGACAAGCTCCGAAACTTCAAAACTTCCTAGTTTCTAACTCTATTAGCACCCTGTTTGGCAAAACCCTTATAGGTAACTTGGAAAAAATTCAAATTGATTTTTACTCAATCCCTAGTTTAGATACTTCATGATTTGTATAGCTTTCCACTAATTTTGGTGGATTTCATAAGAGTAAGCAAATTGGATGATTTGAGATCTAATTACGATTCACATCTAAACACGCATTTGTAAATGTCACGTATGTGCTGCAAATTGGTGTTTGTTCACCCAAGATATTAGAATTTTGTAGAAATGTTGCAAAATAACAATTTACATATGTACCTCACTAACATTTGAATTTTCACATGTATACATCTTGCAAGTGCAGTTTCTTTCAACCTTAAGTTCAGAATTCATCCAACTCATGGGGGGAGGTTAGTTTTGAGAATGTTTTCCAAAGATGTGCTAAGTACATAGCTATACATGTAAAAAATTAAGTTTTTGAAGGGCGTATAAATAAATTATGCGTTTGGACGTTGATACTAGTAGAATCTTTTCCCTTAGTCATGTTAGAATCTTTTCCCTTAGAATGTTCTTTGAAGCTCATTATTCCACTTGATATTTGCTCTTGACTTCCTGCATAATCCATTGTTTATATGTCCTTAGGCATAAGGGGTTTCATTGGAGACAGAATTTATCATGATCTTTCTCATTCTAGTATAAGCAATGTTGACTCTTTCCAATTTAGAATCTCTTGACATCTTACTAGATGAGATTTATTGTTCACTAGCAGGTAGGCTGTTGTTATTTATCCATTTGTATACTAAAAATAGAGTTTCCACTATTTCATAGAAAGGTGAAGTCATAAGCAATCATTACAAGCTACTTCCTGTTGATCTGCGTGATATCCAAAAATTAGATGCTGTCATAGCCCTGGCATAGTTAGATCCTCGGTAAGTTTTCTCCTTTTTTTTTTCCTCTCCTTTGCTTTTTGGGAAGCTTACAAATCATCCCCTAACTTTTACAACATTTTCTTAAAAAACTCCAATGTTTACGTGATCCTTAGATCAGTCCCTTGACAAAATCTACTAAACTTTAGAAAACCTCTCAAAGCTACATGGAAAAAAATAATTAAGGTTCAAAACAATGACCTGATACTGTAAAAATGACCATTGATCCTTATTCTAATTGTGTTGGTTGACAACATAATGATTTAACATATATTTGGACCTGTATTTGATCAATAGATTGCTTGTACTAACTTTTACTCTTTTAGTTCCAATCTTTATAGTTTAAGTGAGTATTTGGTTAAGTTAAAAGTTTAGTGCTTGGCTACTGGTTACTTTACTCTGCTTAACTGCCTATTAGACCCTTAATTACTCTTTTCTAGTGGGTACTGACAAAAAAAGTTGTCAATTTTTTTTTCTCCCAAAAAATCAGTAAACTCTGTTAGGGGTTGATTTAATAGCCTTTAGTGGGCCTTAGCTTTTTTGGAGAAAAGCACAAAAGTTGACCTTGAGTTCTAACAAACTGGGCTGTAAGAATGACAAGCAGGGTAAGAAAGAAGTTAATTAAAGCTTGTACTGGGACAGCAAAAGCCATGCTTTTAAGTGCCAATCATATTAAAAGTTTAAATGTACGCTTTTATAAATGATCCAAGCAAACTATTTTTCTTTGAGAGCATTATCTAATAGTAAGTACAAGTAAAGTAACTGACTCACCCGTTGGTATTTAGTTATAATGTTGTCTTTTTTTTTTTACTTTGTTCTTTTCTTTAATCTTAACTGATTTTTTTTTTTTTTTTTTTTTTTTTTTTTATTCTTAAGATATTGTGCAGTTATTTATGGATTTGAAAATTATTAAAGGATGGTTGGATTGGCCAAGGGGAAGTAGACAATACTTGGAGGGTGTTGGTGGTTTTCTTGATTTTGCATTCAGGAACCCAACTTCTGATAGCAAAATTTGGTGCCCTTGTGTGAAGTGTGTCAATAGAAGTAAGCTGAGTCGGGAAGATGTTTACGAACATTTAGTGTGTAATGGAATGCTTCGTGGTTATCGACAATGGACTTTTCATGGTGAGCCAATAGTGCAAAGCACATCCTATTCTAGACATCACGCAGAAGATAATTATAGCATGCATGTGGATACGCATCAGCTATTAACTGATGCATTTGGATGTGGAGAAGATGATTCGATGCCTTGTCCATCGGATTCTATGGATACACCAACACACAGTCAAAATATGGAAGCTGGGATTTTTTTTGACTTGCTTAAAGATGCAGATCAAGAGTTGTGGCCAGGGTGTGAATTGACAAAACTTTCATTTCTCGTCCTTTTATTTTACACGAAGAGTACAAACAAATGGAGCAACAAATCCTTTACCGATTTGCTTGAGATTTTACAACTTGCAATACCTAATGGTAAAAGTTTACCCAAATCCTTTAACGAGGTAAAGAAGATTATTAAGAAACTGGGCCTCGGATATGAAAATATTCATTCTTGCCCGAATAACTGTCAACTGTATTGGAAAGATAAGGCCAATGATGACACTTGCTCCATTTGTGGAGCCTCAAGGTGGAAGAAGTTTAGCGATCGAGCTTCTTCAAATAAGAAGAAAAAAAAAAGGGGTACTCCAGCTAAAGTCTTGCGTTACTTTCCTTTGAAACCTAGACTTAAAAGGTTATATATGTCGAAGCATACATCAACTTTGATGAGATGGCACGAAACAAACCGCATGAAAGATGGCGCGTTGAGGCATCCTGCGGACTCTCAAGCTTGGAAAAGTTTTGATTCCAATCACCCTGAGTTCTCCTCTGACTCACGTAATGTTCGGCTTGGATTAGCTACCGATGGTTTTAATCCATTTGGGAAGTTTAGTTCAAGTTACAGTTGTTGGCCTGTTGTTCTAGTACCGTATAACTTGCCTCCTTGGATGTGCATGAAAGCAACATCCTTTATGCTTTCTTTACTTATTCCTGGACCAAGTGCGCCCGGAAATCATATTGATGTCTACTTGCAACCTCTTATTGAAGAATTGATGGAGTTGTGGGAGGTTGGAACAGACACTTATGACTCCTCTTGTGATGAAACTTTTCGACTCAGGGCAGCACTTTTGTGGACAATTAATGATTTTCCTGCATACGGAAATTTGTCGGGGTGGAATGTACATGGAGCGTTCGCTTGCCCTTGTTGCAACGTTGATACTTTCTCCAGACGGTTAAGACATGGCCATAAATATTGCTTCATGGGCCATCGTCGTTTTCTAGAACCAAACCACAAATTTCGTTATAATAAGGACTCTTTTGATGGTACTGAAGAATTTGGTGATGCACCCGCGACACCTACTGGGACTATGATTTTGCGTCAGTTAGAGAAGATGACTGATTTTGATAATTCACCAACATGGAAGAAGAAGAGTATATTTTTCACATTGCCTTATTGGGAATCTAACCTTTTGAGACATAATATTGATGTCATGCATGTAGAGAAGAATGTGACTGAAAATGTCTATGGTACAGTGTTAAATATAGAAGGCAAGTCGAAGGATAATTTGAATACTCGTCTTGATTTGCAAGAACTGAAAATTAGAGAAGACCTTCATCCTCAACCGATAGGTCCAAACAAGCTATATTTGCCATCTGCCTGTTACACAATGTCTCGAAATGAGAAGCAAGTATTTTGCAATTTGCTCCGCAACATCAAAGTTCCTGATGGGTATGCAGGAAACATCTCAAGATGTGTAAATTCTGCACAATGTAAAATTTTTGGGCTCAAAAGTCATGATTGTCATATATTGATGCAACAACTTCTGCCTGTTGCATTACGAGGACTTCTTCCAATGAATGTAACCCTACCATTATTTGATCTAAGTGGTTATTTTAGAGAATTATGTTCAAAAGTTCTTCACGTACATGAATTGGAGCAACTTGAAAGTCGAATTGGATTAACAATGTGCCATCTAGAGATGATTTTTCCTCCAGGATTTTTCACTATTATGGTGCATTTAGTCACTCATTTGGCTACTGAAGCAAAGATTGCCGGACCGGTTCAGTATCGATGGATGTATCCTATTGAACGGTACGACTGTATATAGAGTAGTCATTTATGTTTTTTATGCTAATATTTATTTATTAAATCAATTTATGTATTATATTTTTGTCGATTAGGTATCTTGGCACCTTAAAGTCTTATGTGCGTAATAGGGCTCGTCCAGAGGGCTCGATTGCAGAAGCTTACTTAGCGGATGAATGCATGACATTTTGTTCTCGATACATAGAAGGTTTCGAGACGAGATTCAATCGGTCTACGAGAAATGATGATAAGGTGAAAGTTGAAGAACATTCAAATTTGGCGATGGAATCAATTTTATTCCCTCGTGTGGGACGACCGATAGGAAAGCCTACTAATTACATACTTAATCATTTGGAAAAAGTACAGGCACATCGCTATGTACTTTTCAATTGTCCGGATGTCGCGCCATTTCTTAGGTAAGTCAAGAACTTAAACTAATATAATGCATTACTATTTTACTTTTCAAAAAGATTCAATTGACAAATTTAGAAAATTTGTAGAGACCATGCTGCGGAGATTCGAAGAAAAAGTCGACCACGTCGTCTCTCTTTGAGAGAAGTAGAGCGTGCGCAGAATGAAAGATTTCATGAATGGTTTACTGAACATGTAAGAATTATAAATTTATAAAAATATATAACTAATTTGAATTCGAGTATTTAGAAATAAAAATAAAAATGTTTACGATTTCAGTACCTAATTTAATGAAAATAACACATATTCACTATTTTATTTATGACTATAGGTTTTGAGATTGGAGAGGGATGGACATGTTCAGCATCTCAAAGAAGAGATTAGATGGCTTGCTCGTGGACCTAATGAAGTAGCAAAAAAATTTCGAGGGTTTAACATTCGTGGTTATAGATTCCGGCCAAAACGTTATGACAAAGAAACCCAAAATAGTGGAGTTTTTTTAACGGCAAAAACATCAAGTTATGCACGGGTTAGCGATAACAATCCAATTTTTGGAGATATCACTTACTATGGAAAGGTGTTGGAGATTATTGAACTCGATTATTGGGGAAAATTTTCAGTTGTGCTGTTTAAGTGTGAGTGGGTTGATGTCACTCATGGAAAAGGATTGAAAAGAGATGAGTATGGCTTCACTCTTGTAAATTTTTCACACTTGATACATACGGGCGAGAAATTGGAGGACGAACCATTCATCTTTGCGACCCAAGCTGAACAAGCATTTTATGTGGAAGATGAACTAAATCCTGGATGGTCTACTGTCATAAAGTTCAAGCCTAGAGATGTGTACGACATGGGTGACGACATTTTGGTAGATGTGAAAGATGAACCTTATCATGTTTCACTTCTGGAAGACTTGTTTGATAATCCACAAGATAGTCATTTTTGGGTTAGAACAGATGTTGAGGGAACAACTATTGATGCCTGTAGTAGTTCTGCTAATGAATCATAGTGTAGTTGTTTAGATGAACCATTGGCGTGTTGTCTTGAATTTTATTGCTTTCCTAAATTTTGAATCACATTGTTATATTCATGCTCTTTTGATGTTGCAAAATGTATTGCTCTCTCTCTCTCTCTCTCTCTCTCTCTCTCTCTCTCTCTCTTTTTGGGGGTGTGTCTTCAGTTTTTTTTTTTTAGATTTATACATATCCCTTTATCTACCTTTCTCTGGAAAAATTTTCCTCAAATTTATTGAGGAAATAGATTTAATTTTGTTTTTTTAGATTTCCTTTCTATTTTCATTTTGGACATCGTTACATTACATCTTGGTAGATTGGAAATACTGGATTTTTGCATTTTTCTAGGATTTTTTTTTTTCTATCAATACAACCAAATTTTGATGTTTTATAAATGAATGTGGAATATATGTAAATATATAAATATGAATTGCTTTTCATTAATCAAAATCTCAATTAAATATTCATATCTTCAAAGTTTATATGACATATTAGATGCACATTTGTTGTAAGTACCAATAAATGGTATTGTGTAATTTGGATTTCTCTTTTCCCTGATTTATAGGGCCCTGAAATGTGTTGATGTTGAATTAATTAGCTCTGTCACCAATCTCATTTACAAGTTTTTGTTTAGTGTCCTTCTTGAGACTCACAAAGCCCCATCTAAGTTAGTTTAAAATTTGCTAAACAGAAGAATAATTTAATAGGAAAAAGGAAACTATATAAAACTATTTATAACACCCCTGCTCACGTGCACGATATAACAACAGATGAGAATTTAATCCGTCAAACATCAGTTGTGGCGAGTTCAGGGGCTTTCCAAGATCTCCCGGCGGTGGCGGAGGATCCTCGATCTTTGAGGTGAGCGTGGCTTTGGTGAGTTAGGAATCGATCTAGGGTTCATTTGACCCTAATTAGTTTGCCACATTATTTATTTTCTATACATTTGGGGTGATGAAGGTTCTGTGTTTCTCCTAATTAGATTTATTATGTGCTTTTGACACCATCATTAGTATTGGTAGATGAGTTTTTGTAGGCCTATGTAGAGGAAAAGACCATTTTCTCTTTCCATGTTCATCTCTTATCTGTATGAGAGTATAGATAGATAGGGGATTTATTTTATATGTAATTTTGTACATATGGTGGCTTTTGATTAGCCCAATGAATGCATGCCACATAAATGTGTAAATAGTTACTATAAGACCATCCTGTTAGCACCAGGAACACAGTTAGTCCATTTGGAGTACAATTTTGCCATGGACATTTGTTAATCTTAAAAGCTAAATTAATTCATCTACAAAACCAAACAATAAACTATGCAATGCAGAAGCCACAACTAATACAATATCTTAAGTATTATCAAATGGATTCCTTTTTCACTTTCCAACTCAGTGTTACTTTGTTGTATAAACAAAGTTTCCGCGAACCAACCGGCAACATGATCATCTTTTCCCTCATTTCTGCACTGAAGTTTTAACACTGCTATGGCTCAATACCTATAGCACAAACACAAGAAACTCAACTTTTACAAGTTTTTCTACAAATCAGATATAAGAGAATAGATAAGTAGATAGTCCCTTATATATAGTAAAAATTGTATAAGAGAATAGAAATTACCTGCTTCAATTGCATTCCTTGCAGCCAGTCTAAAATCATTAACAACTCCAGGGATCTCATCACTTCTTAACCGTCGAGGACTGGAGCTTGTTATAGCATTGCCATCGTGCATATCCTGTGGTGCTAGTGGCTTGTCTGTGCTTGAGATTGGTGCTTGTCCATTAGGCAGGTTTTCTGAAGAAGACATTTAAACTTTTAGAAAATTGATTTAATTTGAGCAGTCACAAGATGTGAAGAATAACGCTAGCTAGCTCCTGATATCTTTTATGTATGCTGATATCCATATCTACTAATTCACTAATTCACTAATACAAACCATTAAGACAGCTTCTATTCGTCCAAGAAGTCAACATCGACTCCACTGTTGCCATGAACCGGATTTTTCAGCTTTATTCGTTCTTTCCTTGATAAATAGCAAACTCTAGAAGATCCGAATAGTAGCTAAACCCTTAAGATGCCCTAACCTGAAACTTAATGGCAAGCTTTTGCTCTGCTTGATATTGCTGACAAGCTTTTGTATTGTGTTCTATTTTAAAGCTCTGCGCTTCCCTTGCCTTTACATACTTATTTTGCCGTCTCACTAGTCTGCATTTACTTTTCCTGGGAGATATCATGTCATTGCTGGTGAAATCCTGTCAACTGTATGACATGTACCTTTTTTTCCCTCACAAGAGATGACTAAATGTATGGAATGCTTGCAGTACAATTAGTACTGGTGGTAACCTCTTACTGAATGTTTAGTCAGAAGATGTTGAAAACATTTTATTGGTCTCCAGAATTATCAGTTGTGGACATTTTTACCAGTCTTGAGGATTATCAGTTTGATCTTAAGTATGTTTATCTTTCCAGCTTGAGCTTGTCTTGGTTGTTGAGAAACTGCAAGAGCTTCGCTCGATCAGGATTTAGAAATTGAAGAAACAAGGCAAGATATAATCTACTTGCATTTTCGGTTTATACAATCCATTTTTTTTCCTTTTAATTTCATTTTCCAAGTGAGGTTTAGTTCATTTCTTTGCTCTGTATTAATGGTTTCTTTCCTACATTTAAACTTCTGCTATAATAATTTGATATATTTTCAATTATGTTGGTGAATAAGTTTACAAGAAAATTTCATCACTTCTGCTAAATCATCCATCAATAGGCTGTTCCTTCTTTTCATGACTGTTGGAGAAACTCAGCCATCAAAAAGCTATGAAATAACCAATTTCTCAAACACACTAAGAACCTCTTTGGATGCATAAACTCCTTATTCATCAAATCTCTTTTGTTTACTCAAGGGAGTATGTTGGGGACTGGGAAAAGGTGTCTAAAACCGTGCAGAGCGGCAGATTGCGAGCCCTCATGAACTTTTGGCCATAATTTCATCCTTTCCCTTCTGAACTTAACTTCTTTCGCAAAACCTGCAAAAACAAAAGAATTGCTGGTTAGAACTTGTAACCAGACTCATAACCTTCATTTTGATTCTTAAATTATGTGATTTTTGTAAAATGCTGATTAGAACTTGTTACCTGTTAATGTGTTTATCCACCAAATTGTTCATTTTGGCTGCTGAAACTATGTGCAGATGACAAAGCGCAAATGTATCCGAGTAACTCAAAGTGAAGAAGAATATTATCCGAAGCCCCAATCTCCTTTGAATCCGCAAGCACAATCCGATGAACATGCAGAAAATTCTACTCATTCGAACTCTTCTATAAATATTAATCAAGAAGGAGATGAAATGCTTATTGAAGGTATGAAATGAATATTTATTAATTAGTATTACTGCTTGTGGCCATTTCTTCATATTTTCTTGTTCTTTATAAGTTAAAAGAATTTTGCTGCTAGAACATATGCATATCTCCCTGTGAATTAAGGATTCCAATACTTAACACAAATTATCATATTTTATTTGATTGAACATTTACACAAATTGCATTCTATCAGGGCATTTAGGTAATTCCCAATAATGTATGCATACTGTCTTTTTCATAAGAGAGCTGCGGTTGATAGTCTTATAATCACTAGTCTCTTTCAAACTTTTACTGCTCTTGTCCGCTGTCCACTGCACAAACTAGTGTAATTTTTCCCACTTCTTTGTCTTCCAAACTTTGTTAATTCTCGCGCGCGGCCCATGTAATTATCATCTATTCTTCACTTCTGAGCCTTATAAACACTAGATTTATATCATTTTTTTTTTAAAAAATTTCGGACCTCTCTTGAGTGTGTATATCCATAAGCATGTTTGTCCAAATGTTATACGAAATTTTGGTTGTTTGTCCAGTTCTCAGATGTTAAATCCACTCTGATGTCTTAATGCATTTGAAGACCAACAAATCTTTCATTTTAATTTTCTGCTGCATATATATATATATATATATATATATATATATATATATATATATATATATATATATATATATTTTCTTTTGTAGATTATTATTCTGCACTTTTAAATTACTCTTGATAACATTAAAGGAATGTTTGAATTTTCTACATACATCTGAAAATGTTACCTCATAAATACAATTACACTAGCAGGTTTCTTTCCATGGTATTAATGAACCATTGACACGGGTGTAAATGTTCTTTATTGATTGTATAATCAAGTAATAAGTAGATAGACCATATACAAAGCTGCTTCGTACCTAAACAAAGGGCACTAAATATTTTTTAAAAAGTCTAACACAGGTAACATGAAAAAAGTACTGTTCCTTTGATGGTGCAATAACTTCTACTAGTCATCCATTCCCTTCCTCTTTGATCTGAGTTCTACTGTTCTATTAGCCGGGCAGAATCTTCAATTCGTACTTTGTGTTAAAAGTATCAAAATACCTGATGGGGTCTAATCTAACAAATTAGAAAAGATTAAAATTCTTCTATAAGCCTTCTAGCATGAGATCTTTAAGAATTTACACAACTTTCAAACATTTACACAAATTATGGAAGCTTATACTTATCCAAATTATCTCTATCATAATCATCTTTACGTATCTTGTTTTTTTTTTTTTGTTGAAACAAGAGGAGTTTGGTCCTTTTCTCAGTATGCAAGAGCAGTTGAGATGTTCTTGTCAAAACAGTGGAAGTTATTCTCAACATCTGAAACAAAAATTAGTTTTCCTATGCTCAAATTTACTAGTATGATAGGGATTGAACACATACACACATTTAGGAAAGACATTCACATAAATTCGAGTCGTTTGTTTTGTAATGTTTGCTCGTCTTGTCATGTTCTTCTATATATAACTAGGAGTCTATAATTTTGTAGGCACTTGTACAAATGCATGATGTATCAAAACAGATGTTGTGTTCTGCCTATGCCATAACTAATAGCTCGTTTGTTTTGTAATGTTTGATCGTCTTGTCATGTTCTTCTATATATAGTTAGAAGATGTTGAAAACATTTTATTGGTCTCCAGAATTATCAGTTGTGGACATTTTTACCAGTCTTGAGGATTATCAGTTTGATCTTAAGTATGTTTATCTTTCCAGCTTGAGCTTGTCTTGGTTGTTGAGAAAAACAAAAGATTCGTCGAATGATCCAGAAATTGGTGAACAAATGGAAAAATTTAATCTACTTGAATTTTCGGTTTATACAATCCATTTTTTTTTTACTTGTAATTTAATTTTCCAAGTGAGTTTAGTTCATTTCTTTTTCTGTATTTAATGGTTTTTTCACTACATTTAAAGTTCTGCTATAATAATTTGATTATTTTCAATTATGTTGGTGAATAAGTTTACAAAAAATTTCATCACTTCTGCTAAATCATCCATCAATAGGCTGTTATTATTTTCATGACTGTTGGAGAAACTCAGCCATCAAAAATGCTATGAAATAACCAATTCTCAAACACATTAAGAACCTCTTTGAGATTGAATAAACAATTTATTCATCAAATCTCTTTTGTTTACTGGGAGAATTTGGGAACTGGGAAAAGGTGTCTAAAAAAGTGCAGAGCGGCAGATTGCGAGCCCTCATGAACTTTTGGCCATAATTTCATCCTTTCCCTTCTGAACTTAACTTCTTTCGCAAAACCTGCAAAAACAAAAGAATTGCTGGTTAGAATTGTAACCAGACTCATAACCTTCATTTTGATTCTTAAATTATGTGATTTTGTAAAATGCTGATTAGAACTTGTTACCTGTTAATGTGTTTATCCACCAAATTGTTCATTTTGGCTGCTGAAACTATGTGCAGATGACAAAGCGCAAATGTATCCGAGTAACTCAAAGTGAAGAAAATATTATCCGAAGCCCCAATCTCCTTTGAATCCGCAAGCACAATCCGATGAACATGCGAAAATTCTACTCATTCGATACTCTTCTATAAATATTAATCAAGAAGGAGATGAAATGCTTGTATGAAGGTATGAAATGAATATTTATTAATTAGTATTACTGCTTGTAAGCCATTTCTTTATATTTTCTTGTATCTTTATAAGTTAAATTGAAATTTGCTAGCTAGAACATATGCATAATCTTCCTTTGAATTAAGGATTCCAATACTTAAAGAAATTTCATATTTTATTTGATTGAACATTTACACAAATTTTTTTCTATCAGGGCATTTAGGGAATTGAATAATTTATGAAATTTTTTTCAAAGAGGGGCAGCGGTTGAAAGATGTTATCAATCACTGGTCTCTTTCAAACTTTTGCAACTGCTCCCCCACCCCGCCGGTCGCTCTAAGCAACAAGAGATTTTGTAAAAGCGTCAGAAAAATTTAATTTGGTGGTCTTTTTTCTCAGTAAAGCTGCTTTAAAATCTGCTGATGGACATGCAGCTATCTTACAATTGTTTTTTTTTTTTGTCTCTTTTCTTACTATCCTTAGATGCATTTGTATTTTGTCTTTTAGAGTTCCTCATCAGATTAAGGCGACTTCAAACAAAAGATATCGGCTCCAATTCCAGGGTACTCTGCCCCAAACACTCTTCACAGGCAGCAAATTAGAAACCGAGAACAAAAAACCAATTCAAGTTTCAATTTTCGATACGGAATCAAACCGGGTAGTATCAACCGGTCCTTTATCGTCAATCCAGGTCGAAATTGTTGTTCTTGATGGTGATTTTGGAACGGATTCACAATTGGATTGGACTGAAAAGGAGTTTAGCGAAAATATTGTACGTGAAAGAGAGGGCAAAAGGCCTTTACTCACTGGGGAACTGGCAATCACACTGAGCAATGGGGTTGGTTTTATTTGTGATGCCACTTTTACGGATAACTCCAGCTGGATAAGAAGTCGAAAATTCAGGCTAGGCGTGAGGGTCTGTCAAAATAATTCTGGAGTTGAAAGAGTACATGAAGCATTTAGTGAAGCTTTTTGTATTAAGGATCACCGAGGAGAGTGTAAGTCCATATCTTGTCAACTTTTGACTATTTAAATTTAAATTTTTCTGCAAAATAACATATGCACCCTATAAATTTGTTAATGGCTTTTAAAGTTGGCAATATCATATAAGCCTTTATACACATCAAAAATACTCACAATGCCCTTAAATATCATTAAGTGTCCTTGAAACTGATTTTCATTAAAATCCTCTGGAAAGGGTATATCTGTACCAGGAAATCAAATTTTTTAGGCATATTTGTGAAATTTTGATGCTTTATAGGTGTATGGCTCAATAAATTTTTGTTACCTGCATCATCTAATTTCTTTTTGGAATTTTAGTGTATAAGAAACATCATCCTCCAGCATTGCTTGATGATGTGTGGCGGCTGGAAAAGATAGGAAAAGATGGAGTTTTTCATAAAAAACTCGCAGATTTTGGGATCATTACTGTTCAAGAATTCCTGAGGAATTTGGTGGTGGATCAAGATAGGCTTCGTCGGGTAAGAAAACCATATCAATTATGATTTCTTTTTGGAGTTGAAGACTTCCTTGTGCACAAACTAATGGCCCTCGTCCCCTCCCCCCTCTCTCTCTCTCTCTCTCTCTCTCTGTCTCAATTTTATCTTGCATACTTCATAGTTACTTGGCAGTGGAATGTCAAATAAAATGTGGGAAGCGACCACGGAGCATGCTAGAGAGTGCATTCTAGAAGACAAGCTATACTCATATTGTAGTGAGCAGGGAGTTGTGCTACTGTTTAGCTGTATATATGAGCTTGTGGGGACAATAATGAATGGCAACTGTTACAGTTTGGATGAACTTACTGCAACTCAAAAGGTACTTCTGCCCAAACTTAATTTATCCTCTACTTTTTTATATAAGCATCAATTTTGTGTTAGTGTTTTTGTCTATTGTCAAGTATTTTTTTTTAATACTAATAGTTTTGATGAAGATTTTGAGTTCTTTTGACGCTTATGCACTGAAACTTTTAATTGCACTTAACATCTCTACATCCTATAATGTATGTTACTTATCGTTGAAGGTTTGATATTTGTTGTTTGTTCTGTGGAAATTATAAGCCATTCATGTTAATTTGAATGATATCGTTCCTACATATATCTAAATTACCCTTGAATTTTAGTATTTTATCTTCTTGTCTTCTCTTTCCTACATCTCTCAACCACTCTCAGGCGATTGACTTGTCCTCTCCTTCATTCCATCCTTCACCAATTATTATTAAAATTTTTTGAATGTTGTTAAGAATTGAAATTAATATCTTTAATTTTTTAATTTTTATAGTTGATGTTGTTATTTAAAATTTAAATTCGTGATCGGATCGCGAATCAAGGCGATCGACTATTTCGATCAGGGCGTGATTCCGTGTGGACGCGAGTAGAGGCCGGGCGCGTGCGCGGCTAGCAAGGACGAACAATTTTTACCAACGATCGTCGGCTTCGCGGTGATCTCGACCCGCGCAAGGTGAAAATTAAATCATAATTGATAAGATCAATTAGATTACCCTTATTAACGATCTAAAACAAAACACGAGGTGATCTTTGGTTTAGAAAAATTTTATTTGCGTCTCTTTCTTCCGCTGCGCATCTCCGACTATTTTTCTTACAGTGGTATCAGAGCCACCCTCGTCGTTTGTTTTAGATCTAATCTCTTTTTCGATGTTGATTGGGTTTTCTGAAACGATCAAAATCAAAACAATGAAGATTGTTTTTGCGTACATTATTTTGATTGTTTTGAAACATTAATTAAAATTAGCGCACGATGCACTATTGGCACGGCACTAATGCTAATTAAATTAGTGCATGCGGGCAAGGTGCTGCAATGCTAATTAAATTAGTGCATGCGGGCAAGGCGCTGCAATTCTAATTAATTAGCATTGTCATGCATGACGGATTAGTGTAATGTGTTTTGAACGCATTTACATGGTGCAGTCATACGCGCCATGTGGTTGCTTTGTGCAAAATCACAATTTAAAATTAATTCGAACCCAATTAATTAGAAATCGAATTAGAGAATTTTATTTTATATTATATGCCTGTGATGTGTATGAGGTGATGATCATGGATAGCAACCTTGTGATGTACATGTATCATGTGATGATGTGAATTGGTGTAATTTAATAAGGACCCAGTGTTAGATTTATTTTGGGTGCCTGCGTGCACCAATTATATTATGTAATTTGGAGACCTGCGCGTCTCATTATTATTATGGGTTGTATTGTAATTGTTGCAAAATTAAAGGGTAAAAGGGTAGTTCAGGTTCCATGACGATTTGTTCCATTCAAGAGTTGATGCGGTGCATATCAAGTTTGGACCAAATATTGATCGAGGGAGCCGACAAGAGTTGATCTACTCAAATCCAATCAAGATGCAGAGCAAGTTTTTTTTTTTGTGTGTGTAATACCCTCTGACCCGATTCCGGCCTAGTGGCTCAGGCCCGAATCAAGTTAAAATCCATGATCATCACCGGTAGTTATTATTATATATATGTGATATATGTGTGCATATGATGCGATGGTTTGCATGAGATGTAAATTAATAATAAATTAAAACTGATGAGATAATAAATCTCCCTAAATAAAATATTAAGTTAGTGTTGTTATGAACCCATTAGTGGCCTTCCATCGTTGTAGGGTGTGGGCGTCTCTGTAGTGTTGATTGATGCACCCGGACACGGGGGTCAGTTGCATTAGGGAGCCGCAACCATTCTATTGGCATGAGATGCTATGTGGTAATAAAGGGGTTGAATCCAAGAATCTGTCTGGATGAGGATTCAATGACTTTTTTTTATTTTGCATGATGAACGGTGGGTCTAACTTAACCAAAAGATAAGGCCAAGAATCTGTTAGGATGAGGCCTATATTTTTGAAGGCCAAAGATGAAATTGCGATTTGCTTGAGAAGCATTGAACAAGAGTTGTTCACTCATTTTTTTACTCATTGCCAAGAATCTGTTAGGATGAGGTAGTGTGCAAACAGATGGGACCGCAATTCCCACTAGAAACTTTTAGTAAAGTTTTCGTTTTCTCCACTCGGAGAGTGTGGAGATTCGCTAAAATTAGTGGGAGGCACCATTTAGATTTAAAGACCCTAATCAAAATGGATTATGATTAAGTACACAACTAATTAGAATCTTAACCATATGCAGAAAATGGCCGCGTCTAACTCATTTGTCAAAATACTTGATACTAATCGCTTAACTTGATCGAATTTCACCGATTGGCTGAGGAATTTGAGAATTGTTCTCAATCCTGAGAAATTAGCCTATGAATTTCAATTAAAATTTTGAGGCATTTAAAATTCTAAATAGAATAAAAAAATTATTTCAAATAAATTATAATAAAAAATAAATAATTATAAATAAATTATGTTTGAAAAATTGAATGGTTTAAAAATAGACCTATCAAATAATCAATTGTTTAAATTCAAATAATATATTTAAAATTAAATTTAAGTTTGAATATAATTTAAAACTTTAATTTAAAATTTTGAATCAATTCAAATTTTAAAAATTTCAAAAATATTTATACATTTTTTAAAGATTTTTAAAGATAACAAATTTTAAATTCCAAAAAATAGGAGACCCGGCCAGGCCCGGCCCGGCCCACCCAGACCAAGCCCGTCCCGGCCCGTAAAAAAATATATAATTTACAAATTGTACTACGGGCCGAAATTTAAATTCAATTAAATTATAAAAAAATATATAATTTTTGTTAACTCTTATTCAAATACTTTTTAAAATTTTAAATTTAATTTTTTGGTATAAATAATTAAAAGGTCTAAACTTTAATTATTTTTAACTATAATATCTTATTAATAGTTAAAAAAATATTTATATATTTTTTATAAATTTTTCAAGATAACAATTTTTAAATTCAAAAAAAATACTAGGCCCGCAGTTGCCCTGTCCGGCCCGGCCTAAAATTTTATACGGGCCTAAAATTTCGAGCGAAATTGGAAAATTATATTCTTTGGGTCTGGTCACTCGCGGTGCACTTACCCACGTGCACAACAACCTCAAATTTCGCTCGGAAATATTTTTTTCGTTGGTTGTTGCCTTAAAAAATTCGGGGTTATCATTAATCGGCTGTGAGATGGTTTGAGATTGATGGAATCTATATATATATATATATATATATATATATATATATATATATATATATATATATATATATATATATATTTGAGATAGATACAACTTTAAATAAATAACTATAATTAAATAAAAATATAATGGTTTAAACATATAAAATAAGCAATTTTTAAATTCAAATAATAAATTTAAAATTAAATTTTAGTTCTAAATTTAATTCAAAAATATAAATAAATTCAATTTTTAATTTAAATTTTGAAATCTACATTACTATAAAAATTTGTATGTCATGGAACCCATTTAAAATATATTTAGAAACAAATCAAATTTGTAAATAAATTAATTAAAAAATAGATTTATGGCATCAAAAATCATTTAAAGTTTTAAATTTAAAACCCAAATTAAAATTTTATTTAAATTTAAATTTTAAATTCTAATTTAATTTAATTTACAAATGGGGCGTAAAAAATATATTCTGTTATTTTCATCGAATTCGGATGAATCAAAATTGTAAGTATGTGTTTTAATTTAAATACAATACAATTTAAACTCAAGTTTTAATTTAAACATTATAAATTATATTTTAAATTATATAAATAAATTAAGATATGAGTAATATATTTTTAAATTAGATATAAATAAACTAAGATACATTTATTTCATATATTTTATAAAATACATATTAAGTATGCATTTTAAAAATAAATGTATCAAAATTTGAATTTTATTTTAATTAAAAAATTTAAATTTAATTTTCCAATAATTTAAATATTTTTTAAAAATTATGATCCATATACATTTAACATTTAGGTCTGGTGCGGCGCGACGCGTCGGAGCACCATATTAGGCCCATCAAGGATCAGTACTCTTTCCACATATTTGAAACTAACAAGATTTTCTAAATTAGATAATAAATTTTCGCTCAAATGTACCTAACATAAGATGTACCCCCAAATATTATTGATGAGAATAATTTTGTTATTCACGGACAAAATTATTACGTTAATTTGCTAAATCATTAATTATTCACATAATTTTTTTTTTCATATGACCATTCTTAAACTTCATTGTATATTTATTAATGGAATGTGTGTATTATGCTCTTTCTTTTTGTTTTCTCCACAAATTACTATCCTATATATTATGTTAACACCTCCCGAAACTTCGGCGTATCTAGTCAACACCTTCCGAAATTTTTACGTATCTAGTCCCAATTTTACCCGATAACCCAATAATTCAAAAACAGCCCAAATTATCGGATCCGATAACAACTCCTTCACCCGAAACGGCTCGGCTCGGCTAGTTGTGCGTCGGCCTGGCCCGAATATCTTGGATAGGCTAAGTTCAACCTGGCTTAGCTGGGCCAGGCCTTTGCCGGCTCGGCCTTGCTTTTTTGGGCTGGGCTAGGCCTTACGGGCTTTGTACATACAATCAGCTATTGTTTAGTAAATTATAAAACTAATTTTCACGGGCTTTGTACATACAACAAATAGACCAATTTTAATAAATTATAAAATTAATAAAACAAATAAATAAAATTCAGGTACCAAATATAAAATAATTTAAAAATAGTCCAATCAAATCAGCTTTAGTTTCAAATAATAGATTCAAAATTTAAATTAAATTTTAAGTTTGTTTCATAAATTTTAAATCTAAATTCAAACTTTAATATAAATTTTTAAAAAAACTCAGATTTTCAAACCGTGGATGTACCATGCTAGAATAATTTGTATGTTTTGTAACATATATAAATAAATATTTATGATACTAATAGATAAAATTAATAAAACAATTAAATAAAATTCAGGTTCCAAATATAAAATGATTTAAAAATAGACCAATCAAATCAGCTATTGTTTAGTTTCAAATAATAGATTAAAAATTAAAATTAAATTTTAAGTTTGATTCATAAATTTTAAATCTAAATTCAAACTTTAATATAAATTTTTAAATAAACTCAAATTTTCAAAGTGTGGATGTACCATGCTAGAATAATTTGTATCTTTTGTAACATATATAAATAAATATTTATGATACTAATAGATAAAATTGAGATACTATTTAAAAATTCATCTAAAAAGAACAAATATTTAATGATATAGAAATTTATGAATTTTATCTTATATAATTTAAATTTAAATTATATAATATTTTATTAAAGTTATGAATTAAAAATTTTATTATTAAATAATAAAAATTAAAATTTATGAATTTTTTAATTAAAGTTAAAATTTGTGTTTAAATTATGAATTAAATTTTTTTTGAATATCAAATTTAATTAAAAAAATTAAAATTAATAAATCAGAAGAAAATTAAATTTTAATTTTCGAATTAAATGCAAATTAAAATTTTGATACATTTATTTTAAAAATACATACTTAAATTTTAAATTGATATACAGTAAACTACAATTTCACGGGCCTAAATGGTTCCATTCCTGCCCGACCCGATAGAATTCAAAAAATATATAAAAATATTTAATATATATCAGCAATCATATAATTTTAAATATACAAATTTTCTAACGAAATTTAGGCCGATAATTCAATTTAGTATTTTTTATTTTAAGTAAGTGAGCTCCCGTAATGAACTTTGAGCCTTTGGCAGAGTAAGTGGGCTCCCATCTCCTCACTCCCAAGGGCTTAAGAAAGCCCATATATCTGCTCGGACCGAGATTCCTTCATGTTTTGATTCCAGTCCAAGTACGGCCCAATTCCGGTTCAATACCGGTCCAAATCCGATCCGATCCTGGTTAAAATTGAACCAAATTCTTTTATTTTGAATTTTAAACATTTAAAATTATTTATATACAACAAATTATAATTTATAATAATTTAAAAACTTTTGAGTCACGTGAAATTCTAAATAAAATAAAAAATATACAAAAATAAACTACAAATATAAATAAAAATTACGTTTGATGAATAAAATGATTTAAAAATAGATATATCAAAACATCAAGTGTTTAAAATCAAATAGCAAGCTGAAAACTAAATTTTTATTTTAATTTTTATACATAAATTTAAATATAATTTCAAATTTAATTTCAAACCACTTTAATCAAAATTTCTTAATTGTTAATTCAAATTTAATATTCAAAACTATATTTACCTCATAATTTAAACTCGAATTTTAATTTAAAAAATATAAATTTAATTTAAATTATATTAATAATTTAAGATATAATTTTATATATTTTAATTAGATATAATTTCGTATAATTTGTAATTATATATTAATTGTTTTTTTAAATTTTCCGTCTGAATCCAAAATGTAAGAAATCGTTTTTAAAATAAATGTTTCGAAATTTGATTTTCCATTCAATTAAAAAATTAAAATTTAATTTTTCTCAAATTTAAAAATTTTTAAAATTTTTTAATTCAAATTTATTTTTGAAAAAAAAAATTAAATGAATGATATAGAGTAAACTAATTTTTACGGGCCTAAAATGGGCGCGATTCCTGGCGGGCCCTATTTCTGGTCCGGCGTATTTGGTCAACACCTTCAAAATTTTTGCGTATCTTATCCTAATTTTACCCGATAATCCAATAATCCAAAAACAGCTCAAATTATCGGATCCGATAACAACTCCTTCACCCATAACGGCCGTCGAAGGCGGATCGGCAACAGTCACGACGTGGACGACGGCGCGGCGCCGCGGCGGCAAAGCGGCGCGACTGTCACGTCGTGGGCTGCGGCGGGGCCTGCAGCGGAGGCGGCGACGGCTGTGGCATGGCTGCCGGTAGACGCGTTGCCGGCGGCGGCGCGTTTGCCGGCTGCGCGGCTGCGAGTGCGGCGTCGCGGGGACATAACTTTAATTTAACTTTTAAAGTTAAATTAAATTAACTTTAAAATTTTAATTTTGTAAAGTTATGTCCAAATAATTGTTTAAAGGTTTATAATTTTTATAAACTCATATTGGAATACTATTTTAAATTTTAAATTTAAGATTTTTTGTATAAATAATTAAAAGTTCTAAATTTTAATTATTTTAACCATAATTAAAATTTGAGTTTTGTTCGTAAATATAAATCTAAATTTTTTCACTAAATTAATTTAATTAATTGTCACTAACGCAGGTGGCAAAAAATTTGGTGGTTGAAATCTGAGACCCGATTTCAAAGCTGCTTCACATTTCATGTATGCTATGAAACAATTATACATATGAAACTAAATTAAAAATATATAAAATTTATTTAGAGACGTTAAAGTTAGATTATAAATAATTAATAAATAGACTCTTACTATCAATAATTATTTAAATTTAATTTAATTAAATATGACATGAACCACAAATGCACTATAACTTATATATATATATATATATATATATAAAATAAAAATTAATTATTATATAAAATACCGGACGGGAGGTGAAACGGGTTTAAAAATCAGGTTCCAAATATAAGTAATAAAACAGATAAAACAAATTAATAAAACAAATAGACCAATTTTAATCAATTATAAAATTAATAAAACAAATAAATAAAATTCAGGTTCCAATTATAAAATGATTTAAAAATAGACCAATCAAATCAGCTATTGTTTAGTTTCAAATAATAGATTCAAAATTAAAATTAAATTTTAAGTTTGATTCATAAATTTTAAATCTAAATTCAAACTTTAATATAAATTTTTAAATAAACTCAGATTTTCAAAGTGTGGATTTACCATGCTAGAATAATTTGTATCTTTTGTAACATATATAAATAAATATTTATGATACTAATAGATAAAATTGAGATACTATTTAAAAATTCACCTACAAAGAAAAAATATTTAATGATATAGAAATTTATGAATTTTATCTTATATAATTTAAATTTAAATTATATAATATTTTATTAAAGTTATGAATTAAAAATTTGATTATTAAATAAATAAATTTAAAATTTATGATTTTTTTAATTAAAGTTAAAATTTGTGTTTAAATTATGAATTAAATTTTATTTTGAGTATCAAATTTGAATTAAAAAAAAATAAAATTAATAAATAAGAAGATAATTAAATTTTAATTTTTGAATTAAATGCAAATTAAAATTTTGATACATTTATTTTAAAACACATACTTAAAATTTAAATTTATTTAAATTCAAAAAATATATAAAAATATTTAATATATATCAGCAATCATATAAATTTAAATATACATATTTTCTAACGAAATTTAGGCCGATAATTCAATTTATTATTTTTTATTTTAAGTAAGTGGGCTCCAGTAATGAACTTTGAGCCTTTGAGTCACGAAAACTTTTGAGTCACGAAAAATTCTAAATAAAATAAAAAATTATACAAAAATAAAATACTAAAATAATTAAAAAATATGTTTGATGAATAAGTTGATTTAAAAACACATATGTCAAATTGACAATTATTTAGATTTAAATAATAAATTTGAAATTAAATTTTTATTTCAATTTTTATCCATAAATTTAAATATAGTTTATAATTTAAATTTAATCCACTTTAATTAAATATCGTTTTTAAAATAAATATTTCAAATTTTTATTTTTTATTCGATTAAAAAATTAAAATTAAAATCTCCTATAATTTAAATATTTTTAAAAAATTTTAATTCAAATTTATTATGTAGAAAAAAAAATTAGCAATATATAGTAAACTACATATTCACGCTCCTAAGTGGGTCCGATTACAGCCTGGCCCGATAGCTGCAAGATCCCCATCCCGATTTGGCCCGCTCGAATCCCTATTCGGACTGAGACTCCTTCATGGTTCGATTCCGATCCAATTCCTGCCCGGCCCGATAAATGATTATTGGTTGATATATAGCAAACCACATTTTCTCGGGCCTAAATGGGTCCAATTCGTTCCCGGCCGGATATCGGTCCATTACAGGTCCAAATCAGGTCCAATCCCGGTTTACATTGAACCGAATTCTTTTATTTTGGGTTTTCAAAATTTTCACTTATTTATATACAAAAAGTTGAAATTTATAATTTGAAAAATTTTGAGTCGCGTAAAATTCTAAATAAAATAAAAAACTATACAAAATTAAAATACTAAAATAATTAAAAATTATGCTTGTTGAATAAGTTGATTTAAAAATAGATATGTCAAATCGATAATTGGTTAGATTTAAATATTAAATTCGAAATTAAATTTATATTTTAATTTTTGCGTATCTAGTCAACACCTTCCGAAATTTTTGCGTATCTTGTCCCAATTTTACCCGATAACCCAATAATCCAAAAATAGCCCAAATTATTGGATCCGATAACAACTCCTTCACCCGAAACGGCTTGGCCCGTAGCAGTCTGTGCTACCCGGCCCAGTCCATTTCTCCAATGTCTGTGCGGCCCGGCCTGGACCAGCCCTGCCTGGACCGCACCGGCCTGGCCCGGCCAGGCCCGGCCTGGACCAGCCCTGCCTGGCCCGGCTCGGCCCGGCCTGGCCGCGTGGCCGCCACGCGACGGCACGCGGGCGCCACGGGGGCGCCGCACGGGCGCCACGCGGGCGGCTCGGCGCCACGCGTCGGCCACGCGGGCGCCACGCGGCCATGCAGGCGCCACGCGGCCAAGCGGGCGCCACGCGGCGGCCACGCGGGCGCCACGCGGGCCGGGCCGGGCCGGGCCTGAACGGGGCGGGCCGGGCCGGAACGGGCCGGGCGGGCCGGGCCGGAACGGGCCGGGCCGGGGCCGAAACGGGCCGGGCCGGGCTGGCCGGGCCGGAACTGGCCGGGCCGCGGGCCGCAACGGGCCGGGCCGGAACGGGCCGGACCGGAACGGGCATTTACATGGAGTTTATGGTCGGGCCGGCCCCAAACTGACAAATTGGGTTGATCAGGCCCAAATTAGGCCGACTTTGCTTTGGTCCATAGAGTAACCCAATTCCGGTTACACTAGCTTGTACCGAATTGAGGAAAATAATAAAATAATTAATATATATATTGTTTTGTTATTTTTCTTGAATTCGGATGAATCCAAATTGTAAATATGCGTTTTTAAAATAAATGTATCAAATTTTGAATTTTCATTCAGTTAAAATTCTGGTTGGATTCGGGTTCGGGTTGAGTACAATCAAATTTCATATCCAAATTCAAATTCGTCGGTTTCTATTTTTTATTTTCATATCCGAATCCATATCCGTTTAACATCGAATAAATTCATCCCGTTCGGATTCGGATTCGAATAAAATTTCGGATATCCTCTAGTGCAGAGCAACTATTTTTTGCCTTGAGAACATTCTCAAACACAGGCTGATTCACATTTTTGGGCTGCTTTTGTTTGGTATTTTGGATGCCCCATCAAGGAAATCAAGAGTTTGATGTTCCAAATCCCAGTCAGATCTTAAAGTAAGTAGAAAAAAATTGATGATTAATATTTGAGATACTAAATTTGGAGCTTAATTATTTTACAATTTTAATTATTTTTTTAAAAAGAAATAAATGAAATAAATACCATACTACCATTCTCTAAAAAAAAGAAATCTTATACAGTTGTTTGAGTTTTAGTAACCATAGTATAGTATTATTAATATTTTATTTAATTTAAATTTATATTATGAATTATTAAAAAAATTTGAGTTTTGACGTAAGCGAGAGTGTTAAATATAAAAATATTTAAAATATTATTACCTGCCCGCTTAAGTTGTTGTAGAACAATAATTATTTTATATAATTTTATATTAGTACAAAAAAAATTGTGGGATAACTATAATTCTAAACCACTGTCTCTTATCGAAGAAACAACATTGAAAAAATTAATAATATTTATTAGACCTTCAAGTTAACTGAAAGTCATTTTCAAATTTAAAATTAGCTGTGGACAGGCAAACAAGGCCTGAGTGATTTAGCCACGGGCATTTTTAAAAATAAATATCATTAATGCAGAGAGGTTCTTAAGGTGGAGCCTAAGGACATTCAATTAAAAAACAGTTTTAATATCATATAAATAAATACAAAAAAAAAAACCTATCTTAATATATTTTCTATATTCTAGCCTTTTTAAAAATAGAACCGTATGTTCAAGTTGCACTAGCTAAATTTTGAACTTATTATTTTTTTGAATATGAAATGTTTGATTGACAGCGTGAGTTAATATAAAGGAAATTCAATATTTCCTGATAGGATTTGATTAAGGGAAGATAAAGAATACAGCAGAATATACATAAATCGTTTGAATTATAGACTATTTGTGAAATACTTATTAAAATATCTTAGGATGATGCATCAAAATGACTATATTGATCAAGTCAAGTTTTTTTTGTTATTAGAAGAGGTTAATTCTCATGGATCCATCCTCCCAAAAAACTGACAAGATAATTTTTGGTCATTCAGTTTGAGCTAAAAACAAAAGAATAACATAAGTACATCCATATAAAATATAAAGTTGTATAGCCATCTGATGCGAAATGACTGAATTGTCTAATTACTAAATTCACACAAGTGTTTAAATAAATAGAACATAATTTTTAAAAGCAGTAGAATTATATATGGTAATATGCCTTTTTTTAAAAAAAAAATGGAACATATATGCTCATAGCCACACATCATTCGAAAGTCTACGTCTTTTTTGTAAAAACAATTAATTTTATGCTTTTGTTATTGCGGAGTATATTGTTCTTGTTTAAGAATTTTCTTTCAACCTGCTTCTTAAAGTTTCAAATTATTTCATTCTTTATATTAAGTATTGTGCATTTAATAATTTTATTCTTAAAATCGATAGACGCAGGTGATAAACAAATTTTGATGGTTGGTATTCAAAATTTTAAATTCAAACTTAATTATTTTATATTTTTAACTAAATTTATTTTAAAAATTAAAATTTATATTTCTGTCTATGCTTAAATTTGACGGTCTAAACTTCGAAGTAAAAAAAAAAAAAAAAAAAAAAAAAAAAGTGCCTCGGGATATAACGGTAAATTCTCTAATTCCTAGTCCTGATCGGTTTTTTTACCCCACGTGATATATACATTTGGAATAGGTGTACGTTTAGACGGTATACGCGTATTATATACGCATCCACGGTCCAGTGATCTCTTCGTCTCCTATAAATACCTCGTCACCCCCAAAATTCCAAACCCCGCCTTATTCAAGCTACGAACGGCAACAGAGTGGTCGCCCTCGTCGCTCTCCTCCTCCCCGAGTCCCAGTTCGTCGTTCCATTGATGAGATCTAACGTCCATGGATTCCATTAGGTGAAGGGGGAGGTGCTCAAACCCTAGATCGTGCTTGGAGGAAGAACATTGTGGAATGGCTCCTCCTCTCTTCGGAATCCAACCCCCGGAAATCCTCATCTTAGGTTAGGTTTCTTGAAGCTTATGATCCTCTACTCGTTGTCTTATAATGCAAGTTTTGTTGTATCAATTGCAGAATCCTTCTTGTTTTCAGATATTTCTTCACCCTAGATTCGTTCCCTAGGTCAGTTGATCTGAAGATCAGGTGAGGTTTCGAAGAGAACAACACTATCCCTTTGCCCCAGATCCGTTCTTTAGATCATTCGATCTGAAGATCGGGTCAGGTTCTTGAGGTGAACAGATCTCCGCTCCCTTTCTTGTTGCCTTCGCATTTGAATCCATTACGTCTCCGTTCGACTTGGTCTCCATCCCAAAAAATTCCTCGCCTCTCTCTCTCTCTCTCTCTCTCTCTCTCTCTCTCTCTTTCCATGCCTTAACTCCTACTCCTTTCTCTCTCGCGCTCCTTTTTTTTTTTAGCGAGGAGTAGTAAACCCTAGGTGCCCTAGCGCCATGGATCCCAACCAAGCTTCCCCAGGCCTGACCGACGTATTCCGCCGCCGATCTCCGCCGCCCAGGCGATCCAGCCCTCCTCCCCGCGCCTCTTCTTCTCCGCCGCTGCGGCGGCGGCGAGCCCGGGCGGAGGCGGCGCCGCCTCCCACCGCCGCATCGCGATCGCCGTGGATCTCAGCGACGAGAGCGCCTACGCCATTCGCTGGGCGGTCCGCAACTACCTCCGCCCTGGCGACGCCGTCGTCCTCCTCCACGTCCGGTCCACCTCCGTCCTCTACGGCGCCGATTGGGGCGCGATCGACCCCTCGGCGGCGGCGGAGGACGGCGACTCGGAGGAGTCGAAGCGGAAGCTTGAGGACGAGTTCGACGCGTTCACGGCGAGCAAGGCGCAGGAGGTGGCGCAGCCGCTGGTGGAGGCGCGGATCCCCTTCAAGATCCACATCGTGAAGGATCACGACATGAAGGAGAGGCTCTGCATCGAGGTGGAGAGGTTGGGGATCGGCGCCGTCATCATGGGAAGCAGGGGCTTCGGGGCTGCCAGGAGGACCAGCAAGGCCGGCCTTGGGAGCGTCAGCGATTACTGCGTGCATCATTGTGCTTGCCCCGTCGTCGTTGTTCGTTTCCCCGACGACGGCTCCGGGGCCGGATCGGGAGCCGAGGATCCTAATAAACTGGATGGTACCGATCAGACCGGCAGGGCAGGGGAGAAGGCGGAGCTCCATCCTCTCCCTGAGGAGGAGGAGAAGCATTAATCCTGAGCTTTTCTCTGATGTAAGGAAATGTGATATTTCTTACCTTCGACTTAGTTGCAAATTTCTTCATAATCTGGCATAATCGAAGGACATTTATCGACTACTAGATCATCCTTTAGTTATATTGTAGTTGTTCATGCGGTAGTTTTCATTGCTGATTTAAACAAGGCATCAAAATTTACTGATTAATAATGAGCAAATAAAGGACTGATAATATCAAAAGAAGTACGCAGAAGGAACATCTGCAGAGGAAACTAGATGATGATAAAATTTCAAGGTGCAGGAGGATGAAAATGATGATTCGTGCCTGCCCTGATGCATTAAGGTGATGTGCACATTCATAAGATCAATGAAAAAGACAGAATGACCTAAGTTTACATATGAAATTGTGGCACAGTGGGTTTGGAAAACCTGCAATATTACCTTTGTTCAGCAGTATATCTAATGCAGTTTTATAAGGTGCTTATGGTTGGATGAAATTTATTTTGAGCATTTGGGAAGGGAATGACACTATTAAACCTTTGCCATGGGCTAATGACCTACTGACCTGCTTTCCTTCCTATTGTCATTTAAGTTGCATTTTGCTTCTTTTTGATATGCTCATATGCATTGGTTCTGAATTCTCAATTATGAAGCATCTCTTCTTTCTAGAAGATGCTTGCTAGTTGTCTTGTCTTGCATGGTCCATATAGTTCTTCTAATGCTTATATAATTGTTGCCTTACTAATTTGATCAGTTTGATCATTCTTCTAATAAGTTGATTGTTCTATGAACACAACCGTTTTATATATTTGTATCTAAATAATGTTATTGGATCCAATAATTTCATGTTTTATATTTTTCAGATATGAAGGTGCTTTGTCTTGCAGTTCTATCGATCCCATTGTTAGTATATGCATACCTAAATTATAGAAGTACTACCTGCTTGTCGTACTTTCGAAAGCACAGTCATCTAGCTGAACTACTACTACATATTCAAATAGCTAGCTTCTCGCCCTCCTTCCTCTCTCTCTCTCTCACACTGGCTCCTCCGCCGACAGGTCCCTCCTCTGCAGCTCACATTGCCCCCCCCTTTTCTGCAGATTCGCCTCTCCGCCGGGAAGATCAAGCACCTCTTAGAGTCCCCGCTTGGAGCACGGCCGGATCCAGTTCCACCGACTCAACATCAAGAACGACTACCGACTCGAGGGCCTCATCAAGATTTCGGATCTGGTGAGCTCCTATCAGATTCGCTTATCCCCTTTCTCCGGATGCCTTCTTTTTATTAGCTTCCTCACCTGTACCATGTTTCTTCCCTCCGGCTGTCTTTTTGGTTTCTTTTGCCTTCTACTTCTTCTTTGTTCCTTGTATCTATAGCGTTGTTTCGATGGATTCCTTACGTAAGTTTTGTGTGTTTCGTGCATATCCTAATCTCTGCCTACTGTCCCTAATTTTCCACTGTCATTGTGCCGTGGCATCACAATGCAGGTTGAGTATTGCTCTGAAAATAGCAAGCGGCTCATTCACTTCTCTTCTTGCAAGGTGTACGGGAAGGCTTTTGAAAGCTTTCTCCCAAAGGATCACCCTCTGCGACAGGTGATGTTTTCCTCTTATTTTTTTTGTACGTTATTGTATCTAACCGTTTTATGTTACTTTCTTATCTGTACATGCCGAAGAAAATATAGAAAAAAATGTCAAGAAGTCAAGTTGATTAGTGTTCATACTTGTTTTCCTCATGAAAACTGAAAAAAGAAAGTTGAAATGTGCAAGACCAATTGCAAATTTGTAATGGTGTTGTAGAATATTTATGTGATTTCCGCAATAATGGTTTGTTTGGTGTTTGAATATGTAATTAAGCTCGTCCTTGATCTAGTACTAGCTGGTAACATAGTTTAAAGTGGGTCATTAGTTTAAAGTGAGCCGCGACTTTCTCTTTGATAGAGATATGCCATTTTCGCTATATTTATTTGGATTTTTTTTTGGTTGGTTAATTCTGAATCTATTCATGAATTGGAATTCTAGCATCCATACGAGATCTAGTTAGTTACAACTGATCAAGTAAAAAGGTGTTATGAAGATGAAAAAACATGCATGCGAACTTGTTTTATCTTCCAAAAATGTGTCTTTGTGTATATTAGTAAATCCAATTGGTAATACTTAGTAAATTAACTAATAGTTTGTTAGATAATTAGTATATACAATCAATATATAATGCATTAGTGAATAGCAATTTATAATTATCTGGAAGGAAATCAGTAGTCCTAGCGGTAGAGGAAGAAGGAAACCATTCGTCCCTAACTTGCTATTTGTATGGGAAGACAATGGGAAGCTTGCTACTGAAGGAGCTACCCTTTCCAACAGGTGATGTTGCTCTCTTTACTTCGTTCTTCTACTACACACCTTTTTGACTAAAAGTTTTGTTGTTGTTGTTGTTGTTGCCATCTGTAAAGTTCAATAGTTTTTTTTTTTCCCTACATGTACTGAATTTAGTATTGTACAACTCGCATGTAACTATAGATAACTAGTTGTAGACATTTAGTAAATTTTAGAGTTTGTAAGTTATTTGTCATTGGTAGAATCCAGGATGAAATAAATTAGAAAATGAGTAATAGCTAGCATTGATTGATTTGTTAAAAAATAAACTTTATATTTCCAAACCGGGAGAAAACTTGATTTAAGACACCGGGGATGATATTGAGAATAAAAATGCATATAAAAGAAAATGAAAGTTAGGTTAAATTTTAGGATGATTGAGAAATTTACCTTAGAGTTGAATTAGGGATGGAGGGTTTTCTTTTGTGTAGAGAGCATGTAATTACCAAATAGAGGTATAGTGGAAGAGCAGAATGCAAAGGAATTCCTACTGAGTATTTTGTCGATGAATTTTTTTTGTTGACAAATTATATTGTAGATGTTCTAAATATCTTAGATTTGCATACTTAAATTCATTTGTGTTAAACCCACTTCGAATATTATATTTCACACATACACCTATTAGGAAATTATATTTAAAATTCCGTGAATGGAAATATTAATCGTCGTGCATTAATTCAACAACCCAAAGGTTTTTCTAAACATCAATTGAAATAGAATTCATGGATAAGCTTCTACATATAAACCCTAATATCGTACAAATATTCTCAACACGGAATATCATGGCACAATATCAATTGATTCAATGCATGGTCCGACCCACATATTTGGGTCAATTAAATAATCCTATAGTTCAACTTGAAAAGAATTGATTATCGACATCGTTACATGGTATCACATTGTAGGTTACCTACCTATCCTAAAGTAAATTTCATCCTCAAATTCAATTGATTGAAGTCCTCAATAGTTAGGTGAAAATATCCATTAGAAGTAATTTTTTATTATCTCAATTGTCCAAGAACTCATGATCATGTTTTTGGATGATAACATAATTAACATATCGGCAAGCAAATTCTTGAACATATGAACTAGGCTCCTCTAGAAAAGCAATTGGCCCAATCAACTTTCCTATACTCTTCCTAGTGTGAAATATACAATAAATATTTGTTGTCGATCAAATTTACTATTCAATCTGCTCAATTAATGAACAAAAATTCACAGCTTCATTTAGAAGGAAAATTTTATCACCAACATTAAGTACATAGTACCACATCACTAATCACCTACACGCACCAAAGTAAGTTTTATCCTCAAATTCAATTGATCAAGCACCTCACTACTTAGATGGAACTATTCCTTGTAAGCAATTATTATTTTTTTCTCAATTTCAAAATTCTTTAGTATGCTTTCCGTAAATAACATAGTTTACATACCAACAATCAAATTCTTAACCATCCAAATTAGGCTCCTCTAAACATCAATTGACATAAATTCCCTGAATCGGCTTCTAAATATTCTTCCTGCCATAATCATTATACAAACTCTCTTTAGATAAATTTGCACAAACATTTTGCCACAATCTCAATTGATTAAATTATGCATTACATAATTTACATACCACCAATCAAGTTCTTGAACATCCAATCAATTTTTCATCCTCGAAACAAAAAATAAATTACATCTCAAAAAGTTTTCAATAAGAGTTGTTTAATTTTCGTACTTCTAACTTAGTTATGTTAAACTCATTTTAAATATAAAAATTCATGTATACACCTACATAGGAAATTATATTAAAAATTCTATAAATTAAAATACTTAATACTAAAAACTCAATTGTCCATGTTACAAGAGTGCTCGAGTAATACGTCTTTATCAATAAACAAGCATTTTGATTCAACTATACAGGGTCAACTAAGTGAAAACCTTTCTAAGACAGTACGTCTTTTCTCATTGCTCTATGTAGTGTAGTTATATATGGTCAGTTTTACCCTCTAAATGTACCTTATACTTTTATTCTGGTTGGTTATATGGTGTAGTGCATTTTGTTGAAGTGTTGTTTAGCTGTACTATTTGAAGAAGCACTAAATGCTTTGTTGCTAAAACTCCCTTGATTTCTATTAAAATCCTTCTAAGAATATTTTCTGCTTTTGTGGCTCGCATGCACATTGCAACTTCCAAACATTGCAAAAGCTCCAACCTTTTTCATTTGTTAAATGATTTAGTGTAGATTATTGTAGATGAAAGTTAAAGCAAAAGCTAGACTGAAGGGGTACTAAGTGCTAACTTGATTCGGTCCGTTTTTGCAATGTCAGTCAAGGCATTGTTTTCTAGATCGGTGAAAGTTTGTCTAGTGCCTATTTGGTGTAGTGTGAGACTTAAATTTTGCATATACTTTCAACTACAAGAATCTCTACTAGAGCATTTTGAAAGGAAAAGTTTGAATCTTTTGCTGTAGTTTGGAGCTTAGGATCCTTTGAAGCAGAAACTTTTATTCGGAGCTTTTGTTTCTTCTACAGAGGGAATTTTTTTGGAGATTTTAACAAAAAAGCAGTTAATGTATAGTTTATAGGATATGCGGAATCTAAAAGTATATGAAATTTGATACTAAACGTTTTAACATGTCAAGTAAGGATTAGAACTTGTTCTCGGGGTCTTAGTAGTGCATCGATCGGTTTTATTTTCTTTTTAATCGTTGAATTACTTGTTTTATATTATACATTTGTTTCCATATTTGTTTTAATTTTTGGGTTTCAACATTAATTAGTATTTTAAGCAAGATGGTAGCTTTACTTGTTTTAATTCATAATTGATTTTATTTTAGTTATAATTTTTGATTGAATACACTACATATTGAGATATAATTTATACATATTTTTTGTCTCTATCAACTTTCGTTAATCTTGTAGTAATCTCCAGGTATTTATACTATCTTGGTTGTGTGCTGTTGAAGATAATAAATGAAAATTATCTATATGACATAACTTAGTTTATACACTTTTTAATTAGGGATTGCACATTTAGGGGGAGAGATTATGAAAAATGAATATAAAAAGATGTGGAAAGAGTTACATCCCAAAGGGAGTGTGAAAACTACCACCACATGTAGGAAAGAGCTACCACCCCGGCCGTCCGGTAAGTGTGTGAAGCTACCACATGTTTTTGATGCATCTAAAAAAAAAAAGATATCTGGTGATATAAGGTTGGATATGATTAAAGATGCTCAAAGAGCCACCCCTGGTACTTAAATTACGCAATCTTCTAATTAGAGATTGCACATTTAGGGGGAAAGTGATTATGGAAAATAAAATGTTGTATGCATAAAAAGATGTGGAAAGAGTTACATCCCAAAGGGAGTGTGAAAACTACCACCACATGTAGGAAAGAGCTACCACCCCGGCCGTCCGGTAAGTGTGTGAAGCTACCACATGTTTTTGATGCATCTAAAAAAAAAAGATATCTGGTGATATAAGGTTGGATATGATTAAAGATGCTCAAAGAGCCACCCCTGGTACTTAAATTACGCAATCTTCTAATTAGAGATTGCACATTTAGGGGGAAAGTGATTATGGAAAATAAAATGTTGTATGCATAAAAAGATGTGGAAAGAGTTACATCCCAAAGGGAGTGTGAAAACTACCACCACATGTAGGAAAGAGCTGCCACTCCGGTTGTCCGGTAAGTGTGTGAAGCTACCACATGTTTTTGATGCATCTAAAAAAAAAGAAAGGTATATGGTGATATAAGGTTGGATATAGTTAAAAGATGCTCGAAGAGCCACCCCTGGTACTTAAATTATGCAATCTTCTAATTTTAGAGTTTATTTGTTAAGTTTATGTTATATAGCAATCTTCATTATTTAACTTCATGATCCATTACATTTTGATAGTTTTTGTACCTCTAGATTGCTTTTTGATGACGTGAGTATGATGTATGTTGGTTTTAAGTATTTTTACAATTTTTGTTTGGAAGCTTGATGTTTTTGGATTAAAATTTATAGTTTTTGTGAAATTGGAATGATTTTGAAGCATCTTGTGTGAAGATATAATGTATAAGTACTTATAATATTTATTTCTATGTTTTATGAGTTCAATAATTTTGAAAAATTCAAATTTGAGACTTGGATGATATTTTTTACTTTTGGTAGTCAGAAAAGTGCACTAAATCAACAAACTACTGATATTGTGTTGATAATATGCTTACATGTTTCTAAAGATTATCCTTGGCGGCCTTGTGATTTTTAAATTATGGAGTTTAGAAGTAGAAACCACATGGCGCATCATGAAGATAAGTTTTTTTTTTTTAAAGTAGCATGTGCCTTTAGTGGGTTGATTTGATAATTAACATTACACAAAGCAATGAGAATAGACTTGATGGCATTTAATTTGGCACAAATTCTTGCCCAAAATATTTGCAAGTACTGATTTTCTTTTAGGCGCCCCTGTATAAGTGAATTAAAAACTTGTTTATTGATAAAAATGTGTTCATTGAGTATTCTCTTTGAGAGGACAATGAGTGTTAAGAATTTAGTTGCTTTTTTTGGGGAGTTTGGATACAATTTCCTATGTAGGTATATGTGTGAGTTTTAATATTTGGAACGGGATTAATGGAATGAACTTTGGTATCGAAAATTTTGGGAATGTGATTAATTTAGGTTTGGAGGATGAAAGTTTTATCTTATGGTATCGGAAGGATGCCGAGAGTCGATCTCTCGCATCGCCATTAGAGCAAAGCCGAAGATCTTTGAGCTCCGTAAAGAGGGGACGAGGTCGAGCAATGGCGCACCGCGGAGCGAAGCGCCCCAAGCTCAATCAAAGATTCTCTTCAACCCTCATCTCTCTCTCTCTCTCTCTCTCTCTCTCTCGCCCTCGTTCTGTCAAATTCTAACGACATTTTACATGGATTTAGAGGGGAGGGCGATTACGTGCCGAGGTGGATCGAAATCCACAAATTCGTGACCTACGATCACCTCAAGTGCAAGCTCGTTTCGCGCTTCAATCTCGTCATCGGCCCCAATGGTTCCGGGAAGAGCTCTCTCGTGTACGCCATCTCTCTAGGGCTTACCAGAGAGCTGCTGGTTCGACCTTTTTTCGATGAAATTGATTTTTGACTGTGTTGTGGTTGTGCCTGCATTTACTGCTTAATGTTCATTGTGTCCTTTCTTTTTTTTTGTTTGCTTTTCTAATTATACCTAATAATTTTTGAACTAACTTAGTTTCTAACTTGTTAAACTCCACATGAGACGTGGCTAACATGAATCCTTCTAGAATATATGATGCTGTAATCTTTCATTTTCTCATCCAGTCATTCTATTGCAATTTTTCTTTCAATCTACTTGTTTTTGGATTGTTGGATTGTTGTGACATCTTCAGTATTGTCCTTCTAGTTCCTGCCACAAGATCGGGTATGTGAATTTGCTTAGCTAACTCTAATTCAACTTCTGGAGGAGACTGCAAAAACTGTTGGTAATCCTGAGTTGCCAGTTCAACATCGTGCAGTTGTTGAGAAAAGTAAAGAAATAAAGAGGCTCGAGTCGGTACATTTCCATCCTTTTTCATCTTCTCTGCAGTGATTGGGAGTTTTTAAAGACAATTTTAGTTTTTGTTTTTAGTTTCTACTTATTTGCAAGATCCTGAAACTTAGCCTTCTAACATTAACTGTTCATGTCAATTACTATGCGACAATAAAAGTATTTCCTTTCACATTCCCATATGTCATAAGCAATTCTATGTGAACCCTCTTAGGCTGTCAGCCTAAATAGAGAGACATTAAATCAGCTGAAAGCTCTTAACACTGAGCAAGAAAGAGATGTAGAGCGTGTTCGTCAGAAGGAGAAACTTTTGGCATAGGTATTTTTTCTAACCTTGATATTTCTTTGTTGATCTTTCAACTATCCTGCATTGATGCTATTGTCCAACCATAGGTTGATTTGATGAGGAAGAAAGTACCATGGCTTAAGTATGACATGAAGAAAGTGGAATACAAGAAAACTGGAAACAGGAGACTCTTGCTAAGAATAAAATGGAAGAGGCAGCTAAAATTTTGAATGATCTCAGAAGCCCTATTAAGTAAGTTGTTCATGGCTGTCGAATATAGTAAGGTTGAGATAAAAGGCTACAGGTTCAGCGTCATAAAATTTCGGAGAAATATTTTTTAATGCTTTTTTATGATGTTTGAGTTTATCAGACTTTGATGTTCAGTCGCACAAGTTACTTCCGGCTGTTGTTTCTATTACAGATTGAAGGACATGCAAAGCAAGAATAATAAATTGCTTCTCGCATTACAAAATTCTGGTGCTGACAAAATATTCGAAGCGTACCAATGGTTGCAGGATCATCGTGGTGATTTGAAAAAGGAAGTACACGGGCCTGTCCTTATTGTGGTAACTGCTGCAACGATATTTTTTTTTTCTTTACTTTTCAGGCAAAAGTTCTGGAGGTATTTCATATCTTTGGTTATATATATTCTCAGGTAAATGTTCAAGATTAGGGTCATGCTGCTTACTTGGAAAATCATGTGCCAAATTACATTCGGAAGGTATTGTATTTGTCTGTTTAGTTGTTGGAAAATCATGTGCCAACGTATATTATGAGCTATTCAACTTATAATGTTAAAATTTGAACCATTGTCTTCTTGCTTTCGGCGCAATCCTATGCTGATATTCGCTTTATATGATCTTATATCATTTCTAAGTGCTTTGTTTTTGTTGCAGTCCTATATTACTCGGGTTGTTCTGATCGACATTTCTTGGTTAGAAATCTAAAATCCTATGACTTTCCGATTTCTAATTATGTGCCTGAAAGAGGACTCCAGAAGAGCACCATTCAATATCACACATGAGGTAATCATCACTAACTGCCGATCTGTGTTTAAAATCTGTGACGCTCAATATGTATTGCACAAATTTTGCACGTAATATTGAATTTGTTTGATAGATGCGAGAACTTGGAATATATTTCCGGCTTGATCAAGTATTTGATGCACCTATTTCTGTAAAAGATGTTTTGATCAGCCAAGCTGCTTTGGATAATTCGGTATGCTTGATTTATAATATCTTGTAATTTAGTTTACCTATTTTGAGCAACTAGTTTCGGGCTCGCTCTTCGTAGCGGGTAGATAGTATTTCAGTTAATTAAGTTATATTACTATTAAAATTTTAAGGCCGAAAAAATTGTATTAAAGAAAATAGAAAAACTGCTACAGTGATATTTTTCTTTTCATTACTTTTCAGACAACTTTTGGAGGTATTTCATACCTTTGGTTATATATATTCTCAGGTAAAGGTTCAAGATCAAGGTCATACTGCTTACTTGGAAAATCGTGTGCCAAATTACATTCGGAAGGTATAGTATTTGTCAGTTTAGTTGTTGCATATTGTATTACTTCTAAATTGGTATCAAAGAAAACGTATATTAGTAGCTATTCAACTTATAATGTTAAAATTTGAACCATTGTCTTGTAGCTTTCGGCACAATCCTATGCTGATATTTACTTTATATGATCTATATCATTTTTAGGTGCTTAGCTTTTGTTGCATTCCTTTATTACGCAGGATGGTTCTTGATCGAGCTTTTGTTGCATTTTTGGGGTGAGTTCTAGAGCCTTCTCCTCTGGCCTGCGCACCTTCTCACACTTCCTTCTCCCTACAGTGATCCCACCTTCTTCCTCTTCCTCTTCTGGCAGGCTGCCCTACCCAGAACCTGCAGCTTCCTCGGCATCGCTCACCACCCGAAGCTAAGTCCACTTACCTTCTTATGGCCCCAGCCCTTACCTTTTCTAATCCCGTCTCCTGCATCTGCAGGTGTTACAGGTCGCTTGGTATAATTTTAAAATATAGATATTTTACCTAACTAACTAGCATTAAATAATTAATTAAATTATTAATTAACTAACAATTTTGTGTAAAGCTCTAATTAATGAAGCAGCAGAATAAAGAAGTTAATATGCTAATTAGTTAATTAGTAAATCAGTTTGATAATTAGTTAATAATTTACTCAGTCAACTTGTTAAACATTAATTAGTTTAACAATGATGTTAATTAGTAGATAAGCACGTTAAATAGTTAAATATTAGTAAATTAACTAGTAATTTGTTTGATAATTAGTGTTTTTTGTTCGTTTGATGAGTATATGTGCCGTTTGTTTACTAACCTTGTGTTGCTCTCTTGATAGCTCAGTTTGCATGCTAGACGTCTCTTATTTACTTAGATTGATGATTATATATGCTGGTTATTTGTCTAATCAAACTATGTTGTCCTTTGGTATGCCATTCTAGACATTAATTTTTCGTTAGTTTGTTTAGTATGTATGCTAGTTCTTTGACGTATCATATTTCCTTTGTCTCCGCTCTGCTTACTATGTTGGGCATCTACTTCTGAGTTTTGAGTTAGTTTGCTGTGCAATGTGTTGATTATCTGCTGAAAACTGCTTCAATCTTGACACCCTTATCCTCCAGTCTATACCGCGGTGATAATGTAAGCCTACAAAAAGAGATCTAGTAACATTGGGAAGTATGGCATAGATTCCACTTGTTGCATCCGCTATACAATATATTGGTTATCTTTTAGCATGTGCCAACTGTACCCATATCATTGTTAAATTGTTGAATCTTTTTTTTGTCGTACTCTAGACATCTATTTTTAAGTTGGAATGATGAGCATATAATCTGGTTGTCCCCTTTTCGACGGTGCGATTGCCGTGGGAGCTGCGGATCGGTTTCTTGGATGTTTAGCGATCCATGCGGGTTGCACGTTCCCCCAAAGTCTTCGGACTCCCTTCTATGTCTATTGCTTTTCTTATAGCAGCATGTTAGATATAGCAATATGATCAATATACTTGCTAAACTGATCTGGAACATTGACTAGCACCCATGTCACATATTTATGTTATATCAGACCAGTGACCTTAGAAAACACTCCACTCTGGCATTTTATTTGACATGAGATTTTCTACACTACATATATCTCTTTTTCAGCTGTGATAGCTACTTTTGTTCAGTTGATGAGTCTGGATAATCAGGGTAGTGTAGATGGCATTATATTCGAGTTGAGACCGAGTGGACCTGGTTGGTCGTGGCTAGTCATTTCTTGTACCGGGAGTCTGTCAGGTTCATTGTGATTCTTGAGTCGTTGAGAGTTCTCCAGCCCTTTTTGGGGGAGTTGGTTCTATATTGTGAGTATTCCGATCTGAGGGATCGTTGACTGGGTCACACTGATTATACTTCTATCGATCAAGTCTATCGTTATTAGCATGTGCTCTTGTGAGCGTTTGAGACTCGAGTCACTGTATAGACCCTGATCTTTGGGTGATTTGATTATGTATAGTGAGTTATCCAGTCTGGGAGACCGTAGATTTGATCATCGAGATTATTATTCTTCCTTGATCTCTTGAGTATTTGAGATTTGAGTCATAGGGAGTACTCTGGCCTTTGCATGTGTCATGTGAGCATAGTGAGTTACCCGATCTGAGAGATCGTGGATTTGATCATATCGAGCATATATCGATCCAGTTTATCTCTCTCCTTTGATCTCTTGAGTATTTGAGACGTAAGTCGTTGAGCATACTCCGATCTTTGTGAGAGTTGATTGAGTAAGAGCTTGGATTTTACTAGATCCTGCATGTGCTACTATTGTGATACATGATGCCGCGCTGATTCCTCGGTCTGGTCGCTCCTAATGAGATGCCGCTCCGGATGCGATGGTTGGCCTGTTGATGCAGTTTCGCGCGATGGTTGAGATTGAGATTGTCCGTTGGGACACCCTACGTGGTATAGTAGGGAGCGCAGACTTGACTGGACCCAATGTGGCAGTCATTGAGATTGGGTCGATCTAAGAGTTATATGAGTGAGTGATTGCACATTGTCATTTTCTTTGGTTATTATGAGTGAGTGAGGACATTGTGTTCCTTCTTTTGAGTATTCTGAGGCAGCGAGTGACTGCATGCTGTCGTTCCTTTTGATTATTCTGAGTCTGTGGTTTATGTACTATCACTCTATGTTGTTACTCTGAGTCAATGAGCATTGCTTATTATTACACCTTTCGGTTATCCCTTTGAGCATATTAGTTAGAGGCATTGCAGCTACTGTATTATTATCAGAGCTTAGGTTATAGGTCAATGAGGACTTAGTAACCCTAGGCTCATGGTTGGACCCTAGGATGGCTGACGTGAGATACGAGAACTGTAGCGAGAGTCCAGATTGGGTTTTGTAACTCTCCCGAAGGAATGGGGTGAGTGATCAACATGTCCTGTATCCTAAAGTGATTATGTTGGCTGCAGACAACATAATGCTTTAGAGTGGGGGATATGATTTAGACTTTCGCTCGAGTGGGTCGAGTGTTTTGTGTTTCGATGACCTACTTCTTTGGTTGCAGCTGATCACGTTGCCTTCGAGACGTCGAGCATCGACGTAGGCACGCTGTGTACCGACTGAGGAGCTGGAACCGATTGTGTATAGATAGACTGGGCGGGATGAGGTCCTAAAGACATAAGCCCAGATTAGCAGGTTATTTGAGGCATTTTGGCAGCATAGAGAGAGACTTTGGATCAGGAGGACCTAGTAGTTGGAGTCTGCAGGATGTTAGAGCAGGGAGTCGCTGTCCTGATAAGGAGGGACTTAGTGCCAGGGGCCACTTTGGATAGAGACGCCCAGCACCGTTTGACGGAAGCCAGACCCATTACCAGCAACCTCCACGTTTTCCTCGTCGAAGTCATGGTTTCAGCTGAGGTCGAGCTCTTGTAGAACTCTACAGCAGAGGCAGCCGTAGCAACAACAGATGAGGCGATCGGATCATGGTGTTATTTGTAGGGAGAGACTACACTCCCCACCACAGTGCGAGCAGAGATAGGGTCATTATTGTTGATGCAGCTAGGAAGTGTATTACCCAGCAGCCTACCCGAGAGTATGATTCCAGACACCAGCAACGGTGTTGACTTTTTCTCCACCACTGCAAAGTGCAGGCACCTCCTCGAAGCTACTGACCGACGGAGAATGTGATGACCCGGATCTCCGTGGATGTTAGCAGCATGGTCAGTGGCTTCTGGTGGCCCATGTTGTGTGATGGAGGTGTTTGCGCGCGAAGCGGACGCGGGAAATGGACTCAGCGTGAAAAATGAATCACAAACACTTATGTGGATGCCTTTGACGAAAAATAGAAGTGGTTTCGCGCAAAACGAACAACAGATTTGGATTCAGCGCGGAAAAATGATCAAAATTGGCTATTTGGATGTATTTTTCTGGATCCGGAAGCCCAAAAACAGAATCGGACACTTTTACTATAGCTCGGGTAGGCCGGGCAGGCGCCGGCGGCCGCGGGCAGGTGCCGGAGTGCGGCGGGGCAGCCACGGGCAAGCGTGGGGCAGTCGCGGGCAACAACGCGGGCCGGCGTCGGAGCGCAGGCAGGCGTGCGGGCAAGCGGGCGCCACGTGGCAGCCTCTAATTGGTGGATTGGTGGAGCGGCGCGGTCGCGGATTGGATAAGGAGTGCCACGTGTCTGCCCCTGATTGAACGAAGCCGATTGCACCGTCAGTCTCCCATTGGATAGGGTTGGACACGTGGCGGCCTCTGGTTGGCCAGAGCGGATTGCGCGGTTGGGCGCTGGTTGGCTGGAGCGGGACTCATGGCGCGGCGTGATTGGTTGGCCGGTTGATCGAGGGTGCGGCGCGGATCGGGCGACACGTGGCAGCATCGGACGGTCCAGGTTGATTCGGGCGTTCTTGGGACGCTGACCGTGGGGAGTTTTGGGCGTCCGAAAGTGTACCCAAAATTCGAAAACTGGAATTTTCTTTGACTATAAAAAGGGATCCTCTCTTTCATTTTACAGTTTTTGGAACTCAGATTTTTGGGAGCTTCAGTAGAGCACCTCTCCACCTTCCTCACCCTCTTGAGCATCATTGAAGGACTTTGGGGAGCTTTTTCATCATCTCCTACGATTGGACTTTGGGGAGCATCATTGAAGGATTGTGGCGTTTTTGACGATTGGAGTAGTGGTGCCTACGGCGGTACCAGGACATGATTACATACCTGTAGTTTCTAAGTTCCTGGATTTATGGATGTTTCCATCAGAGTTGACTTTGATACCGCTAGATAGAGAGATAAAGCTTCTTGGAACTACACCAATTCCAAAGCACCTTACAGGACGCCACCGGTTGAATTGAGAAAACTAAGGGTGCAGTTGTGAGATATAATGGGTAAAGGATCTTTCAGGCTAAGTATTTTTTCCATGAGGTACGTTGGCGCTGCTTGTGAAGAAGATGATTCACTAGGATTATGAGAGGACTACTGGAAATTAAGCTTGGTGACCATCTAATATATGATGATGGATTTGGACAGTAGCTGGGAGCTTGATGATGGATTAAGGAAGATCTTGTTGCTGCTGAAAGGGAACTAGCAGAGCTTTCAATTTTTGAACCTCCCAGTGTTGAAATGGTTCATTTCCTCACTTTTAATTCTGTCAGTTAGCTTGTTTTTGCATTTGAATGTTAAATTCTCTACATGATGATTCTGGTGTTTATTTTAGATAGACTTTTCTCACATCTTATATAGTATTTAGTGGTCCTGCTAGTTGTGTTTATCACACTTGTTGAATTCTTCTTGTTATTAGGAGAAACTTGGTACCCAAATTATGGAACTAAATTTTGAATTAAATCAAATGAAAATGCGAAGGAATGAGAAGGAATCACATTTACTCAGTGAGAAAGGACTCTTGAGAAAGAGTTCGGAGAGGTAAGGGTGTTTTTAGCAATAAGTTTACTCATTTCTTCATGAGACTTTGATGTTCAGTCGCACAAGTTACTTCCGGCTGTTGTTTCTATTACAGATTGAAGGACATGGAAAGCAAGAATAATAAATTGCTGCCATGTGTGTAATGCTCGCGGGTGGCCGGTTGAAGAATTAGTTCATGTATTAAACCTTCACACACAGAGTCCCCCTTATAACTATCCGCAACCTTTTGTGTCCACTCAGGTATAACCGTTGAAATTGCTAGTGCAGATCCTTCTTCATCACCTATTCTGGATAACGCATCCGCTGCAGCATTTTCCTTCCCCTTTTTATATTGGATAACATAGTCGAGCCCCATCAACTTAAGCATCCCCTTTTGTTGCATGGGTGTAGAGATCCTCTGTTCTAATAAGTGTTTCAAGCTCTCATGATCTGTCTTGATTATGAATGCCCGAGGACTCAAATAGTGTTTCCATTTTTGCACAGCTATGAGTATAGCTAAAAACTCTTTCTCGTATGTCGATAGCCCCAAATGCTTACCCGCGATGGCCTTACTCAAATAAGCAATTGGCCTCCCTTCCTGGGTCATAACTGCTCCTATTCCGCTACCGCATGCATCTACTTCTACAGTGAAGAGGCGATTAAAATCGGGCATTGACAATAGGGGTGCCTCTGTCATAGCTGATTTGAGCCTATTAAATGCTGATTGAGCTTCGTCATTCCAGTAGAAGTGATCCTTTTTAAGTAATTCGGTTAAAGGTTTACTAATGCTTCCATACCCCTTGATAAATTTTCGATAATATCCGGTCAACCCTAGAAAACCCCGCAATTCTTTTAATGTTTTCGGAATAGGCCATCTATTCATAGCCTCAATTTTGGAAGGGTCAGTGGCCACCCCTTCTTGGGAAATTATATGACCTAAGTACTTCACCTTGTCTTGACCGAAGCTACATTTACTTCTCCTTGCGTACAGCTTGTTCTTTCTCAATTCTTCGAGAACAGTCTGTAGGTGTACTTCGTGGTCTTTCAGGTCCTTACTATAGATTAAAATATCGTCAAAAAATACTAACACGAACTTCCTTAAATATGGCTCGAATATACAATTCATAATCGCTTGAAACGTCGCGGGTGCATTTGTGAGACCAAATGGCATGACTCGATTTCATAGTGCCCTTGATGAGTCCGGAAAGCTGTTTTAGGTATATCAGAGGGATTCATTCTGATCTGGTGATATCCCGACCTCAGGTCTATCTTCGAAAAGTAGCTCGAACCCCCTAATTCATCCACTAGATCATCTATGATCGGAATCAGGAATTTATCCTTCACCGTCTGCTTGTTAAGTTGCCTATAGTCGATGCACATCCGCCAACTTTCGTCTTTCTTCTTTACAAGCAAAGCGGGCGATGCGTAGGGGCTGTTACTTCGCCGAATTATAGAGTTATCCAACAATTCTCTAATTTGTCTCTCAATCTCCCCCTTTTGTTCATAAGAGTATCGGTACGGCCTTACATTCACCGGAACACTGTCGCTCTGTAACGGGATTTGGTGGTCCTGAGATCTTGGTGGTGGCAATGTTTTTGGTTCCAGGAAAACATCTTGGTAACTCTCTAAAACTTGTTGTAGCGTTGGGTGAATTGGTGTATCTTCTCCAGCACCCTTTGGACTTGCATCGCTACTTATAAGATAGCACTCTCCCTCACCCATCTCTTGATTCTACTGGGCTGTCGATATCAATTTCAATTTAACTCCCTCTTCGATCCCCTTTAACTCTAGCAGTTGGTCCTCCCTGGTAATGGTAACTGAGTTAAGAGAGAAGTCAAAGGTGACCTTACCGTAGGACTTGAACCAATCGATTCCCAACACTATACTTGACCCTTCTAATCTGATCACTCTTAGATCCATGGCGAATGCTTGTCCTTGCATTTCCCACGAAAACTCTGGGCACTTGAGCTTACTGAGTACCTTGTGCCCATTGGCCACTGTCACCACTAAGGGTGGTGCTATCTCCATCCGTGCCTTCACTCCTCGGGCCACTCTGAGGTCGATGAAGCTATGTGTACTCCCAGTGTCTATCAATATGATAACTGTCTTGTTTTTGGTCTCCCCTCGTATCTTTATGGTGTCCTGCGGCCTCTCGCCACTCAAGGCATGGACCGATACTCCGCTTTCCTGCAGCTCTTCGTCCATTACAGGGTCGTTTACTTCCTGCTCTTCTTGTTCTGCAAGCTCCTGTAAGTAGCCTTCATCATATATCTCCTTAACCACATCTATGTACTGCACTTGGTTATTTGATCTTCTCACATGTGAAAGATCTGAAATGGATTCTTCTGTCCCTTTATTTATGCATTCTACAATGTGAAACAGATGCAGCGATTCTCATCATTATTAAATTTCAGATTTGCGGAGATTTTTTATCTGCTTCCGAAAAAAGTAAATTGTCTAGCAACATAGGTTTTAGCTTTGTTTATTATTGGTCATATATCTTATTTTAATTCTAAATCTCCACTTACAGTGCTTGTGATGTTTGTGCATAACACAAAATAATCTCATTTCCATGCTTATGCATATAATCTTTTTTACTTTTCCTGTGATATAATCAGACAAGAAGCTGCTGGTGCTTTGTGGAACTTGTCATTTGATGATAGAAATCGTGAAGCAATTGCTGCTGCTGGTGGTGTTGAGGCCTTGGTATGGTTTACATGATCCTTGGGCCAGCATTTTTTTTGCCATCCAGATCTTGCTTTTCTTGAAATATATGTGCTTTGACGTTATTATTTGTGAGCATTAATTTTCTAGATTTTGTTACTGAAGTAATAATATTATAGAACTACCATGGCTAAGGAGGATGATTAGGTTCATGTGGGGACTGATAATCCTAATCTATGTACTTTGTATCAGTGTAACAAGTATATATTAGGGAACTATTTCATAATTTGTTTTTCATCCTGCTGAATTTTGGTCAATTAATAATATGTAATTGCATGATTAACCTGACTTAGCGAAATTTAACTTGAAACACTGCCACTACTAGAGAAGGAAAGTAAACAAGGTATTAAGATCTTGAAAAAGTGTAAATAACTTTGCACCATAATCTCCTATGGAAACTTTGTTAATTTAGAAGAGTTGAATCAAAAGTAACAGTGGTGAGGACTCTCCTTACATTGAGTACCCTTCAACAAAACATGACAAATGATCTGAGAAAAGCAAACTCATTGGCCGATCAAGCTAGTAAAACCATTTTACTAAATGGGACTAGAACCAAACCTGATGACTTTCCGTTTTGATCTGTCCATTTGACTTGTCCAATTAAAAAAAGGTACTACTTTATTGTATAGATTTTAAAGATGCTATTTGTTTTACTGCACATCTAATCTCATTTAGTTGACTTTAGCTAGTGTGAGTACTTCAGTTGTCAGAACAAAACTTTCTTGGTCTGAAGATTCTATATATTATCAGTTTATTTTTATGTTTGTATTTAGGTTGCACTTGCACAAGCTTGTTCAAATGCTTCTCAAGGCCTTCAGGAGAGGGCGGCAGGTGCCTTGTGGGGACTGTCAGTGTCAGAAGCTAATAGGTAATAATATTATCAATATAGACTGTCATATTGCTTTTACATGTTTCTAGCATAGAAATTTGCCTCAACTGTTGTCTAAATCCCATCAAATAGGACAGCCTTTTCCAATGTATATGGTACAGCAGTTTTATTGTGATCTCTCGCTGCATTTTCTGCATCAACCATTGAAAGTATTAATTGAATATCTCTTTTTTTATTTTTATTGATGTCAGACATTTTACAGTTAAAGTGGTAATTCCTGGTACATTTTGACTGTTAATACTGGATCCATCAGATGTTGAACTGAAGTACCGGAATAAAGTGTCCTGTGCACTTAAAGAACACGATGCATCACAAGCTTTGCCAATCTGTATAGAATAACTTACTCCTGTCAAAGCTCGACACTAGCATATTCCAGTTGGTTCCCCCCCCCCCCCCCCCCCCCCCCGTCCCCCCCGCCCGGTAATGAACTAAAACTTTCTCACCTTTTCTGATGCCATGTGAAACTAATGATTGGTAGTGTCTCTTTATTGACATACTTAGTTCGCAGTTGAAGCGATCAATTATTACGTTCTTGTATCTGATTAGTTTATGAGACTAACAAACTACTGAATCAAACAACAAGCTATTTTTCAGTTTGATATTCTCTCGGGGGTCAGCAGTATCAATCTTTTTTACCAATTTAGCTGTCTCTGTCATGGTTCCGAGTCAAATAACTTTTACCATGTTTTGACACTATTTCCTGACCAAATTGACTGATGCTTTGTTGAATTTACTAGATTAGTCATTATTCTTTGTTATTTTAAACTAAAAACTGGTCTTTGTGATGCAGGACCGAGATAGGGGGTCCTATGTTTTGGAGGGTTATAAAAAATAGGAGTTAAAGTTGCTAAACAAAAAAGTAAAATTTTTGTTATTATTGAACAAAGAAAAATAAGAGTTGGGGAAGAAGAAAAATCAAAATAGATTTGAAAATTTTTATTTTTCTTTGAAATTTCTGAGATTTTTTTTATTTTTAAAATTTTTGTGATTTCTAGAAATTTTTGCAGTAACAATTTATAAAATTATGGAAATTAAAGAAACAAAATAGAAGATCCTGAAAAATAAATAGAAAGAAAAAGAAGATGAGGGAAAACAATTAGGACTAACTGTTGACCTGAACTCACTTCGGGCTAAGATTCACTCTGGTGCTATATTCACTCTAGGGCATGCTTGAGCAAAGGAAAATGTGCTCCAAAAGCTCCATATAAATTTTATCAATTTCCAATGTCATTTATGTATTGAAAAGGGAGGCTTGAGGCCTTATTTGTAGAGTTTCTTATACAGCAGCCTAATGTGAAAAAAAAAAATCTAATAAAATCCAAATCCTAATTCCTAAGAAAAAGAAAATTGAAATAAAATTCTCCATATATAGATCATTTCTCATATGGTAATAAAATAAAATTCTTCAAAATTAGATCCATCGTCGTTTGGTATCTCATATTCCATGTAAGGCAAGAGAGATTAATTTGGTTTCTAACCAAATCAATCCACAAGGTCCAGTGAATCGAACCAATGGATCTAGCCAATTGGATTTGTTTGTTCCTGCATCAATATGTTTTCTTTTTTTTGTTTGTTTTTCTTTTTTTATATGGTTTAAATTTAATTTTTTCTTTTTCTGGTCCTAGCATTGCAATTGGACGAGAAGGCGGAATTGCACCTCTAATTGCACTGGCCCGATCTGAGGCTGAAGTAAGTTTTTTTTTTGCCTTTGTTAAGCTGCTTTTAGCTGCTTAACTTTTTTACTGTTTAAACTCCTTTTTTGTCATGAAATCACCTGCTGAGTTATTAGAATTATATTTTAGAGCTAATTTACAGTTGAAGCTAATTTATGTTTTATGTGCTTGGTGATTTTTGGAGTGGTAAATCCGGTGTAGTAGGCATATTGACTTAACAGAACATGAGACAACACCTAGTCACCTTCAAAGACTGCAAACAAGGGTTATCGCTTCTTTTAATGTCTCTTTCACACTTTAAGCAGTTTGCATGACTGCAATTAAAGAGTATTGTTTTTATTATTGATTCTTCCGTGTATAATTTTAAGGCTTTTGTTTTGAGAGCAATTTATGTATTGGTAAATGCATGTTAAAGGGTAACGAAGTGGGCTTTTTGTTATGCCTATGCGTATGCATATGCCATAAATTCGAGTCGTTTGTTTTGTAATGTTTGCTCGTCTTGTCATGTTCTTTTATATATAACTAGGAGTCTATAATTTTGTAGGCACTTGTACAAATGCATGATGTATCAAAACAGATGTTGTGTTCTGCCTATGCCAAAATAGCCAATCTGCGAAATGCCACGAGCACTTGTATAATTGTATGATGTAAATAAGGATGCAAATGGATCTAGCATGGTGGAGCTTTCCCCTTAATCCTCCCTGAATGGGATAGTAAATGGGAAAAACAAAAGATTCGTGGTAGTTTTTATGATCCAAGATAGATTCGGTGTACGAAATGGAAAAAGTTTTGATCCGCTCCGAATTTGTCTTGCCACGATCAGTCCAGAAAATTATTTATATTTTAATAAAATACTTGTAAAAAATAATATATTCATAAAAAAGTTGGTGTTTTTATTTTTCATGTATTTAAAATTTTTTGAATGTTGTTAAGAATTGAAATTAATATCTTTAATTTTTTAATTTTTATAGTTGATGTTGTTATTTAAAATTTAAATTCGTGATCGGATCGCGAATCAAGGCGATCGACTATTTCGATCAGGGCGTGATTCCGTGTGGACGCAAGTAGAAGCCTGGCGCATGCGCGGCTAGCAAGGACGAACAATTTTTACCAACGATCGTCGGCTTCGCGGTGATCTCGACCCGCGCAAGGTGAAAATTAAATCATAATTGATAAGATCAATTAGATTACCCTTATTAACGATCTAAAACAAAACACGAGGTGATCTTTGGTTTAGAAAAATTTTATTTGCGTCTCTTTCTTCCGCTGCGCATCTCCGACTATTTTTCTTACAGTGGTATCAGAGCCACCCTCGTCGTTTGTTTTAGATCTAATCTCTTTTTCGATGTTGATTGGGTTTTCTGAAACGATCAAAATCAAAACAATGAAGATTGTTTTTGCGTACATTATTTTGATTGTTTTGAAACATTAATTAAAATTAGCGCACGATGCACTATTGGCACGGCACTAATGCTAATTAAATTAGTGCATGCGGGCAAGGTGCTGCAATGCTAATTAAATTAGTGCATGCGGGCAAGGCGCTGCAATTCTAATTAATTAGCATTGCCATGCATGACGGATTAGTGTATAGCAACACTAATTGATTAGTTCATGGTTTTCATTGCACGTGCTTGCCGCAATGTGTTTTGAACGCATTTACATGGTGCAGTCATGCGCGCCATGTGGTTGCTTTGTGCAAAATCACAATTTAAAATTAATTCGAACCCAATTAATTAGAAATCGAATTAGAGAATTTTATTTTATATTATATGCCTGTGATGTGTATGAGGTGATGATCATGGATAGCAACCTTGTGATGTACATGTATCATGTGATGATGTGAATTGGTGTAATTTAATAAGGACCCAGTGTTAGATTTATTTTGGGTGCCTGCGTGCACCAATTATATTATGTAATTTGGAGACCTGCGCGTCTCATTATTATTATGGGTTGTATTGTAATTGTTGCAAAATTAAAGGGTAAAAGGGTAGTTCAGGTTCCATGACGATTTGTTCCATTCAAGAGTTGATGCGGTGCATATCAAGTTTGGACCAAATATTGATCGAGGGAGCCGACAAGAGTTGATCTACTCAAATCCAATCAAGATGCAGAGCAAGTTTTTTTTTTTTGTGTGTAATACCCTCTGACCCGATTCCGGCCTAGTGGCTCAGGCCCGAATCAAGTTAAAATCCATGATCATCACCGGTAGTTATTATTATATATATGTGATATATGTGTGCATATGATGCGATGGTTTGCATGAGATGTAAATTAATAATAAATTAAAACTGATGAGATAATAAATTTCCCTAAATAAAATATTAAGTTAGTGGTGTTATGAACCCATTAGTGGCCTTCCATCGTTGTAGGGTGTGGGCGTCTCTGTAGTGTTGATTGATGCACCCGGACACGGGGGTCAGTTGCATTAGGGAGCCGCAACCATTCTATTGGCATGAGATGCTATGTGGTAAGAAAGGGGTTGAATCCAAGAATCTGTCTGGATGAGGATTCAATGACTTTTTTTTATTTTGCATGATGAACGGTGGGTCTAACTTAACCAAAAGATAAGGTCAAGAATCTGTTAGGATGAGGCCTATATTTTTGAAGGCCAAAGATGAAATTGCGATTTGCTTGAGAAGCATTGAACAAGAGTTGTTCACTCATTTTTTTACTCATTGCCAAGAATCTGTTAGGATGAGGTAGTGTGCAAATAGATGGGACCGCAATTCCCACTAGAAACTTTTAGTAAAGTTTTCGTTTTCTCCACTCGGAGAGTGTGGAGATTCGCTAAAATTAGTGGGAGGCACCATTTAGATTTAAAGACCCTAATCAAAATGGATTATGATTAAGTACACAACTAATTAGAATCTTAACCATCTGCAGAAAATGGCCGCCTCTAACTCATTTGTCAAAATACTATACTAATCGCTTAATCGAATTTTACCGATTGGCTGAGGAATTTGAGAATTGTTCTCAATCCTGAGAAATTAGCCTATGAATTTCAAATAAAATTTTGAGGCATTTAAAATTCTAAATAGAATAAAAAAATTATTTCAAATAAATTATAATAAAAAATAAATAATTATAAATAAATTATGTTTGAAAAATTGAATGGTTTAAAAATAGACCTATCAAATAATCAATTGTTTAAATTCAAATAATATATTTAAAATTAAATTTAAGTTTGAATATAATTTAAAACTTTAATTTAAAATTTTGAATCAATTCAAATTTTAAAAATTCTAAAAATATTTATACATTTTTTTAAGATTTTTAAAGATAACAAATTTTAAATTCCAAAAAATAGGAGACCCGGCGAGGCCCGGCCCGGCCCACCCAGACCAAGCCCGTCCCGGCCCGTAAAAAAATATATAATTTACAAATTGTACTACGGGCCGAAATTTAAATTCAATTAAATTATAAAAAAATATATAATTTTTGTTAACTCTTATTCAAATACTTTTTAAAATTTTAAATTTAATTTTTTGGTATAAATAATTAAAAGGTCTAAACTTTAATTATTTTTAACTATAATATCTTATTAATAGTTAAAAAAATATTTATATATTTTTTATAAATTTTTCAAGATAATAATTTTTAAATTCAAAAAAAATACTAGGCCCGCAGTTGCCCTGTTCGGCCCGGCCTAAAATTTTATACGGGCCTAAAATTTCGAGCGAAATTGGAAAATTATATTTTTTGGGTCTGGTCACTCGCGGTGCACTTACCCACGTGCGCAACAACCTCAAATTTCGCTCGGAAATATTTTTTTCGTTGGTTGTTGCCTTAAAAAATTCGGGGTTATCATTAATCGGTAGTGAGAGTACCGCATGATTTGAGATTGATGGAATCTTTATATATATATATATATATATATATATATATATATATATATATATATATATATATATATATTTGAGATAGATACAACTTTAAATAAATAAATAACTATAATTAAATAAAAGTATAATGGTTTAAACATATAAAATAAGCAATTTTTAAATTCAAATAATAAATTTAAAATTAAATTTTAGTTCTAAATTTAATTCAAAAATATAAATATAAATTCAATTTGTAATTTAAATTTTGGAATCTACATTACTATAAAAATTTGTATGTCATGGAACCCATTTAAAATATATTTAGAAACAAATCAAATTTGTAAATAAATTAATTAAAAAATAGATTTATGGCATCAAAAATCATTTAAAGTTTTAAATTTAAAACCCAAATTTAAATTTTATTTAAATTTAAATTTTAAATTCTAATTTAATTTAATTTACAAATGGGGCGTAACAAATATATTCTGTTATTTTCATCGAATTCGGATGAATCAAAATTGTAAGTATGTGTTTTAATTTAAATACAATACAATTTAAACTCAAGTTTTAATTTAAACATTATAAATTATATTTTAAATTATATAAATAAATTAAGATATGAGTAATATATTTTTAAATTAGATATAAATAAACTAAGATACATTTATTTCATATATTTTATAAAATACATATTAAGTATGCATTTTAAAAATAAATGTATCAAAATTTGAATTTTATTTTAATTAAAAAATTTAAATTTAATTTTTCAATAATTTAAATATTTTTTAAAAATTATGATCCATATACATTTAACATTTAGGTCTGGCGCGGCGCGACGCGTCGGAGCACCATATTAGGCCCATTAAGGACCAGTACTCTTTCCACATATTTGAAACTAACAAGGTTTTCTAAATTACATAATAAATTTTCGCTCAAATGTACCTAACATAAGATGTACCCCCAAATATTATTGATGAGAATAATTTTGTTATTCACGGACAAAATTATTATGTTAATTTGCTAAATCATTAATTATTCACATAAATTTTTTTTTCATATGACCATTCTTAAACTTCATTGTATATTTATTCATGGAATGCGTGTATTATGCTCTTTCTTTTTGTTTTCTCCACAAATTACTATCCTATATATTATGTTAACACCTTCCAAAACTTCGGCGTATCTAGTATTAAAATTTATGCTTTTTTAAATTAAAGTTAAAATTTGTGTTTAAATTATGAATTAAATTTTATTTTGAATATCAAATTTGAATTAAAAAAAAATTAAAATTAATAAATCAGAAGAAAATTAAATTTTAATTTTCGAATTAAATGCAAATTAAAATTTTGATACATTTATTTTAAAACACATACTTAAATTTTAAATTTATTTAAATTCAAAAAATATATAAAAATATTTAATATATATCGGCAATCATATAAATTTAAATATACATATTTTCTAACGAAATTTAGGCCGATAATTCAATTTAGTATTTTTTATTTTAAGTAAGTGGGCTCCCGTAATGAACTTTGAGACTTTGGCAGAGCAAGTGGGCTCCCATCTCCTCACTCCCAAGGACTTAAGAAAGCCCATATATCTGCTCGGACCGAGATTCCTTCATGTTTGGATTTCAGTCCAAGTACGGCCCAATTCCGGTTCAATACCGGTCCAAATCCGGTCCGATCCTGGTTAAATTTGAACCAAATTTTTTTCATTTTCGATTTTAAACATTTAAAATTATTTATATACAACAAATTATAATTTATAATTTAAAAACTTTTGAGTCACGTGAAATTCTAAATAAAATAAAAAATTATACAAAAATAAACTACAAATATAAATACAAATTACGTTTGATGAATAAAATGATTTAAAAATAGATATATCAAATATACAAGTGTTTAAAATCAAATAGCAAGTTAAAAAAATAATAATAATAATAATAATTTTTTCATAAATTTAAATATAATTTAAAATTTAATTTTAATCCAATTTAATATCCAAAATTATATTTATCTCATAATTTAAACTCAAATTTTAATTTAAAAATTATAAATTTAATTTAAAGTATATAAATAATTTAAGATATGATTTCATATATTTAAATTAGATATAATTTCGTATAACTTTTTAATTACATATTAATTGTTTTTTTTTTATTTTCCGTATGAATCCAAAAGGTAAGAAATTGTTTTAAAAATAAATGTATCGGCATTTGAATTTCCATTCAATTAAAAAATTAAAATTTAATTTTTCTCGAATTTAAACGTTTTTAAAAATTTTTAATTCAAATTTATTATTCAAAAAAAAAAATTAAATGAATGATATACATTAAACTAATTTTGATTTATAAAATAAAAAATATACAAAAATAAAATACTAAAATAATTGAAAAATATGTTTGATGAATAAGTTGATTTAAAAACACATATGTCAAATTGACAATTATTTAGATTTAAATAATAAATTTGAAATTAAATTTTTATTTCAATTTTTATCCATAAATTTAAATATAGTTTATAATTTAAATTTAATCCACTTTAATTAAATATCATTTTTAAAATAAATATTTCAAAATTTGAATTTTTATTCGATTAAAAAATTAAAATTAAAATCTCCTATAATTTAAATATTTTTAAAAAATTTTAATTCAAATTTATTATGTAGAAAAAAAAAATAGCAATATATAGTAAACTACATTTTCACGCTCCTAAGTGGGTCCGATTACTGCCTGGCCCGATAGCTGCAAGATCTCCATCCCGGTTTGGCCCGCTCGAATCCCTACTCGGACCGAGACTCCTTCATGGTTCGATTCTGATCCAATTCCTGCCCTGCCCGATAAATGATTATTGGTTGATATGTAGCAAACCACATTTTCTCGGGCCTAAATGAGTCCAATTCCGGTTTACATTGAACCGAATTCTTTTATTTTGGGTTTTCAAAATTTTCACTTATTTACATACAAAAAGTTGAAATTTATAATTTGAAAAATTTTGAGTCACGTAAAATTTTAAATAAAATAAAAAACTATACAAAATTAAAATACTAAAATAATTAAAAATTATGCTTGTTGAATAAGTTGATTTAAAAATAGATATGTCAAATCGATAATTGTTTAGATTTAAATATTAAATTTGAAATTAAATTTATATTTTAATTTTTGCGTATCTAGTCAACACCTTCCGAAATTTTTGCGTATCTTGTCCCAATTTTACCCGATAACCCAATAATCCAAAACAGCCCAAATTATCGGATCCGATAACAACTCCTTCACCCGAAACGGCTCGGCCCGGAGCAGTCTGTGCTGCCCGGCCCAGCCCATTTCTCAACTGTATGTGCGGCCCGGCCTGGCCTGGCCTGGCGCAGTTTGTGCGGCGCGGCCCGGTCCGGCTCAGACCGGCCCGGTACGGCCCGGCCCGGCGCCACGCGGGCGCCACGAGGCGCCATGCTGGCGCCACGCGGCGGCCACGAGGGCGACATGCGGGCGCCACGCGGGCGGCGCGCGCCACGCGGGCGCCAAGCGGCAGCTACGCGGGCGCCACGCGCGCGCCAGGCGGCAGCCACGCTCGCGCCACGAGGCAGCCACGCGCGTGCCACGCGGGCGCCACGCGGCGGCCACGCGGGTGCCACGCGGCAGCCACGCCGATCCGGGCCGGGCACCGTGGGGCCGGGCCGGGCCGCGCCGGGCCGGGCCGCGCCGGGTCGGGCCGCGCCGGGCCAGGCCGGGCCGGGCCACGCCGGGCGGGCCCGTGCCAGGCCGTGCCGGGCCACGCCGGGCGGGGCCGGGCCGGGGCGCGCCGGGCCGGGCCGTTGCGTGCCGCGCCGGACCGGGCCGGGCCGTTGCGGGCCGCGCCGGGACGGGCCGCGCCGGGCCGGGACGGGCCGGGCCGGCTCGCGGCTCGGCTCGGCTCGGCGGCTCACGGCGCGGCGCGGCGGCTCGGCCCAGCCCAGACCGTATTAATTGTATGCATGTCCCTACAAATATGTCGAATTGCAAATATATCCCTACAAAATTCAACTTTTCATATTTATCTCTTCAAAAATCTACCGTTATTCAAATAGGCCCCTCTGGTTAATCTCCGTTTAGAATCTGTTTATTTTTTAACAGATTTGATGTAAAATTATTTTTTTGCCCCTTTACAAATATATTCCTATAAAAGTAATACCATTATACTTGTTACAAATATATCCCTCCAAAAGTATAATATAGAAAGGGTAAATATGTAAATTTATTTTTTAATCTAACTAAGGTTAAGCATTTAACCTAGGGTTAAATCAACTTTTCTAACAGAGATAAACGGTAGGGGCATATTTGAATAACGGTGGATTTTTTAAGGGATAAATATGAAAAGTTGAATTTTGTAGGGATATATTTACAATTCGACATATTTGTAGGGACATGTATGCAATTAACCCTAAAAAAAAAATGCGGGTGTCGTGTGGGCACCATTTCAAAACCCTGCGGATTTATGGATTGCGAAAACCGTTTTGAAAATCTGGGTGTCGTGTGGGCACCATTTCAAAACCCTGTGGATTTATGGATTTCGAAAACCTTTTTGAAAAACCTGGGTGCCGTGTGGGCACCGTTTTTAAAACTTGTGGATTTATCCTTTCAAAAATTAGTCGGCCTCTTTCATACTTATGGAAAAATGGTTGTATGTATCCGACTGATGAACTAGTGTGGTTAAAGTGATGATTGTATGGTTGTTGTAGTCGTGACGCCGTGCATATACAAAGGAGACTCTGCCCGTTCGCAGAGTGAATTTGTATATGCGGCGGGTCTGGGCACGTACCGAGGGAGTTTGGTTTCAAAAAAAAAAATAAATAAAATAAATATACGTAAATTCAAAACTTTTCAATGGTCGTCTTCCGCTTAACGAAATCCCCGGGCGTGACACCGCGCCGCGTCCGCTAGCCAATCCGAGACTGTCACGTGGCACAAGGCCGGTCCAGGCTTCCCCCATGCACCAAATGCGTAGAAAACTTTCGGGACTTCGTTTTTGGGCATCCGGACTCCGAAAAAGGCAAGTAAATAGCCAATTTTCGACGTTTTTTTTTTTCCGCGCTGAATCCAAATATGACCTCAGATTAGCCTAAAGCCCTTTCTAAATTCTGACAAAAACAGTCGGAAGGCAGGCTCAATTTCGAAGCCTCAGAGAGTCCGTCCAACGTGTCCATTTGACGCGTTGCGGGTCCGACACACCAACAATAGGTGTTCTACATCATGGGTCGTGGAAGAAGCTACACGGGGATCGGGGCTACTACACCACGCAACGTATGCCGGCCAATTCGGGAATGCCACGTGTTCTCCGCCTAGTCCATGCGCCACCTTGCGCCTCTTCGTGGACCGCACAGCGTGAACCGGCCAATGACAGGCCGCCACGTGGCATCCAGCCGGGCCACGGCTTCCCCCATGCACCAGAATCCACTAAAAACTTTCGGGTGTTCATTTCTGGGCATCCGGACTCAGAAAAATACAAGCAAAAAGCTATTTTTCAACGTTTTTTTCCGTACTGAATCCAAATCCGACCTCCTTTTAGCCTGAAACCTCTTCTAAAATTCGGCAAAGGCAGCCGAAAGATAGGCTTGATCCAGAAAGCTCACCGAGTCCATCTAACACATCCATTTGATGTGTTACGGGCCCGACACACCAATAATAGGTATTTCACACTGTGGATTCACGAAAAAGCTACATAGGGATTTGGGCCACTACACAAGGATTGACCTGCAATGTTTCCGTGATCATTTGTAAGACTATGTCCCCTTCTACTCCTGTGCAACCTGTCAATGAAAGGAGCCTTAAGGTTGCATTCCTTTCCAAGCTTCTGAAGATTCTAGCAATATTATTTGGTTCCATGCTTCCGTCCTCACAAATGACTAATTGAACCATCCTTTAATTTGTCTCCAACAAGCGTAGGATTGCTGTTACGCCACATCTACCTATTCTCATTTTCCCTACCACAAAAGTTAATAATTTTAGGCTATGTTTGGTAACGGGGATAAGGGGGGGATAACCCCCTTTTCCCCGTTATTATACCCAAACATGATTTATAACCCCTAAGGGGTGGGTTTAGCAATTCCCACCCCCAGGCAGAATAAGGCTTGAACCCAAATTGGGCTCGGTTTCCGAGGAAGCATCGTTCCCCCACCCGCCTCTCTCTCTCTCGCTCTCCTCCTCTCTCCTCACTCCCTCTCTCTCTCAGCCTGCTCTCTCGTCTCTCATCGCTCCTCTTCTCTCTCTCTACACCCCTCCCCCTCTTTTCTCTCTCTCCCCATGTGACACCCCCGGAATTTGGATTAGTCCTCTATATAAATAATATAATAGGACTAAAATCTCTAACCCGGCTATAGCATTTTGGATGGTAGCAAGATCCAAGAGGAACATGAGAGTTAAGCGTGCTAGAGCTAGAGTAGCTCTAGGATGGGTGACCCCCTGGGAAGTGGGGCGTCACAGTTGGTATCAGAGCCATTCACCAGCCGGAAATGTGAGATGAGTCTCGGCTGAGCCAGGGTTATATAGCGGGTAGAGCGAGGCTCCCCGGCTAATGACCGTTGTGAGTGGAGTGCAGCTCCTCACAAGGTCGGCTAAGGCTAGCGAGACGAGTCTCACATCGCCTGGTGCTTGTGAGTGTGCTTGAGCCTGACGTGGACGTCAGGGCTTAAAGGGGGGGAGAATGTGACACCCCCGGAATTTGGATTAGTCCTCTATATAAATAATATAATAGGACTAAATCTCTAACCCGGCTATAGCATTTTGGATGGTAGCAAGATCCAAGAGGAACATGAGAGTTAAGCGTGCTAGAGCTAGAGTAGTTCTAGGATGGGTGACCCCCTGGGAAGTGGGGCGTCACACCCCAACTATACGTTAGAGAAGAGGCCTTTCTCGCCGCGTAGGGATTTTTGTTTCCTCGCCACCACCACTCCTCCCCTCGTCGCAGTGACGTTCTCGCATGAGGCGTTGGAGGGCGCGGGGATCGGACCCGGCTAGCGCCTCCTCCACTGCAAGAGCGTCAACCGCAACGGCGAGGCGATCGGCCGCGGCGACGGAGGGGCCGAAGATCGGCTGCGCCGCCGAGGATACCGTGCCCGTCTGTTGCGGCGGCGGAGGAGGAGGAGGAGGATGAGGGAGGGGAGGGGGGAGATCGCGGAGGTGCGACGCAAGCTTCTCGTCCACCTTCGCGAGGCCGCGGACCCGATGAGCCTCACCCCTTCCCTACTCCTGCTCCAGGGCTGGAGCCAGATCTGGAGCCCGATCCCTCGTCCTCCGCTGCGGCGGCGACGGCGGCCCGATCCCTCCGCCCCCGCCTCCGAGTTTAATATTTAATTATTGTAATTAAATTATTATTGTAATTAAATTTAATTGTAATTAACTTTAATTTATCGTAATTAATTAATTACAATAAATTTAATTGTAAATGTTATTTGAATTTTTTAATATTTATCTAAATTAAATATAAGGTTGATTAATACCATAAATTTATTTAATTTTAAATTATATCATAATTTAAAATTATAATTTTAAATTATATCATAATTTATTTAATATATGATATAAATTATATATCATAATTATGATTATAATTATATGATAATTTAATGTCATAATTTTAAATTATATCATAATTTATATTATAATTTTAAAAGGCAAAATAGTAAATAAAAATATTTATTCTCTCAATTCTTCTTATTCCTCTATACCCAATCATACATAATTTTCTTTTATTCCTCTTATTTTTTTATTCCTATATAATTTACCAAACACAATTTTCTTTAAACCCGGTATAACTCTTAAATCTAATCAAACAGAAATTTACACTAGTTCCTGCTAATATCATAACTTATACCTATCTCCGGTATAACTAAATTTTTCTTATCCCCGAACCAACGCAGCCTTAGGGTGTTATTGGCTCAGCTTTGCAGTGGTGAGAACCTGCTTATTAGACAGTAAATACTCTACCCCAACTCCACTGAACCAAGTCCCTTCAACCCGCACACAACACATATACCATCTTACACCTCAATTAGTTCAGTTTTTTTCTCCACAGTTTTTTTTTAGCTAGATGATGATAATATATGTTGTATATATGCTGATCGAATCATATTTTGCTGTTTAGTTTGTTCATTTTGCTCTCGTAAAGCTCTAATATTCAGTTTGCTGAAGATATATGCTGTAAATCACTGAATCATATCTTCCTGCTCACTAAATTGTAGTTAGGTTGATAAAATTTGTGTGATGAATTACTAATTTGATGTCCATTCAGCTCATTTTGCTCTCCTAAATTCCAATACTCCAATTTAGTTAGTTTGATGAATATATGAGTTGTATATGTGCCGGATGTTATCTGGTTTGTTCCTTGTCGTCTTAAATACTAATTTTTTTGACACGATGTTTGACCTGGTTGCAAGACTACAATTGTAGTTTATTTATAATAGCAATGATACGAGGCTGGGGGGTTCTAGTAATATAAGCATTGAGGCGAGGATCTTTGTATTCATAAGGTACCACTGATATTTCAATTTGCTCGCACAAAACTTTAATCATCGGTTGGCATCATGAGTATACGCTGGTTAGTGTTGAATCATTTCTTGTGATCTAATTATTTGCCAATATTGATACACTGACACTAATACTAAATCAATTTGATGATAATATGTGGATTTTGATTAATGTATATCGTGGAATCTTATTTTGCTCTCTAAAGTGTATTGTTTGGCTTAATTTTACAAATAAAATTTTAATATAATTATTTCATAAATTATAAAATTTTAAAAAGTTATTTTAAAAAAAAAAAACTCCTTTCTCTTTAATCCCTTCAAGTGTTTTTTTTTTTTTTGTTTTTTTTTTAAAAAAAAAAAAAAAAAAAAGAAAAAAAAAAAAAGAAAAAAAGAAACATTCGTAGATGCTTAATATTATATCTAAAAAAAAAAATAATAATAATAATAATATTGGTCCAGAGAAATAGAGTCGAGAAATTCGATAGAGCTCCTAAAGCCTACGATGCAGGGATCGGATTGTGGATTGTGGCGTCTGCAGCTAGTGAACGTGATGAGTACCACCTTGGGCCCGAAGGCTGAGCCAATCAAGGATCTCGCCAAACACAAGTTCGACGTTGTCGTCGGGCTCCCCGATGAGCTGATGCCACATGCCTGGGTAGATCCGGAGGGTTTTGTCCTTGCTGGAGGCGCGGCGGAAGAGTTCCTCGACACAGGCGGGATCGCAGACGACGTCGTCGCCGCCGTGCACGATCAGAAGCGGCAGCGTGACCTGCTCGAACTTGGACTGCACCTCCCGGCACACGCGGAGCAGCTCCAGCGCCGTGGCGGCGCGAGGCCTGGCGACGGTCCGGCGGGGGCTGGACAGCGCCAGCTTCCGCTTCCGCTCCACCTTAAAGGAGAGGTCCGGGATGGAGCCCCGGTGAAGGCCACGCGCCACGTGGGCGCGACGGCAGCGGCCAGCCACAGCAGGTGCTCCAGGGGCCAAGGTGGCTTGAACTTGGGGCTGATGCCGCACATGGCTCCGTTGAGCACCGCGCCGTCCCAGCCCCTCCCAGTCCCCCGCAGGTGGATGAGCAGCGCGATCGCCCCCCCGAGCGACTCGGCGTAGAGGAAGCAGGGCAGCGAGGGCGGGTAGTCGGAGCGGAAGGAGTCGAAGAAGGCCACGCAGTCGTCGACGACTGGCTCGACGTCGGGAATGTGGTTGACGAGGCCGTCGGAGAAGCCGTGGCCCTGGTGGTCGAGGGCGCCCACGGCGAAGCCGGCCTTGGCGAAGTGCACCGCCGTGAGCTGGACCATCCAGCTGGACTCCCCCGTGAAGCCGTGGATGACGCCGATGCTGCCCACGATCTCGGCCGGGGGAGGGGGCCCAGCGCTGGGTGAATATCCGGAGACCGCGGGGATTCACGAAGGAGGACGAGGAGTGGGAGATGGAGTGGCGCGCGTAGAACTCGGCCGCGCTCAGAGGCCCGAACGGGCTCCGCTCGTCCGCCTCCGCTACAGGGTGCACCATCGATCCCCTTCCTGACAATCTCTGTTGTCTCGTTCTCCCCCCTCGTGGCCGTGCTTGGAATTAATATTTGGTAATGTTTAAAACAAGACAAGCGGAGGAAGAGGAGGAGGAGGGGCGAAGATGATGACGATGATGATGGACGCTGAGCTTTATCTGGGGAGGGATCTGAGGGAGGAACCCCTAATTGGAGGGTTAGGGTTGGAATGTCTACCGTCTAGTGTCTACTCGAACATCAATGATATTGCGACGGAGCGTCGGTGGCACCACCAACCAACCTGCTAACCACTTTCCACTTCGCCCCTTTAACTACGGTCCCCGTCAGGTACCGCGTCCATTTATTTATGTGTGACTCTCTCCTCCCTAGCTAAGACCTACCTTCCTTTTCCCCAATTAAATTCGGGTAGCTAGAATAGAACCAATTCATTTACAACTGAAACCATGGTACAGCTGTGGTAGTTAATTGGCTGAAGTGGTAGTTAATGGAAGAAGTGATAACAAGATCGACCTTTTAAAAAAAAAATTAATTTTTAAAAATTTTATAATTTATCAAATAATTATTATTTGATCAAATAATTTTATTTGGGATAATTGCCTGTGTACCCCTAAATATGAAGAATATCTGATTTTACCCCTCTTATTTTTTTCTTTCCAATATACCCTTCATACGTT